>CM050171.1:51372194-51654694 GCA_027410445.1 Discoglossus pictus | reverse complement strand
TCAATATTTTCTTTTATATTTTCAGACATATATATTTTAATATAATGGCATCGCAAAGGATACAGAATGGATTACTACATAGTGTGGGTTACCAAGGAATGGGACAACACCTAAGCAATGCAATGGAGGTCTGAGGTTCTGATTTGGACCTAGGACCACCTGTGGATTATTCCCATTTTACAGGTTATAGATGTTCCAAATGTGTTACAATTTATACATTACTTAATATCGGTAATAACAAGTAATCTATCAACTAAATGTTATTTTGATAAAAAAAAAAATGTATTTTACAGTAAATTTACATAGTAATTTGTTGTTCAGTCAGTATGTTTTAACGAACTGCACAAAGCTACTAACAACTACCTATGGCGTACACAGGTCCATTCTTCTCAGTGTCGGTTTGCTAAAAATAATGCAGGCAAATAACAGCAAGAAATTATCAATAATGAGCAATGTCATTAATGGATAAAATATTGAAATCCACGTCATTATTATGTAAATTAAAAAATTTCTTTTTTTTTAATCTATCCTGTTATGTGCACGCACAGGAAGCCTCCTGTGTCAGTTGCAGTCGCGTCCCGATGTACTCCCAAAGCCCCTAATCCCCTACATCCCTTGCCGGCCCTAACCCCATAAACCTAACCCCCTAACCCTAACCCCCTACACCACTTACCAGCCCTAACCCTAAACCTAACCCTAAGTCCCTAACCCTATACCCTTTGCCGGCCCTAACCTCCTAACCCTCTTAGCCTAACCCTAACCCCCTAAGAGTAACTTCCTAAGCCTCTAAACCTAACTCGAAAACCCCTAACCACTTACCGGCAACTTAGAGACATCTACATCGGGACTTAGGCAGCGCGCTTCGCATGCATGCACATAACAGTATAACTCCTTTTTTTTTATTCCACTTTATTTAATTTTACCAGGTAACTTTAATTTAACTAAGTACATTCAACAGGGCAAAACTCAAGTTACTGAAATTGTATTTCTATCTATCTATTACATTCTTCTTATTTGTACCCACTCATGCCTTGGGAGCTTGCGTTTTTATTAGTAGAACACTGTTTTTTATTATACTATGTGCATATATATTCGTTTATTAAAATTCGAGGTTATAATGCTGTATTATAGAGTGCAGCATACAAATCAGAAATATCCGATTCTTTCTCCATCTTCCTGCTTCTTTTACTCTAATTTATTTAAAATACAATTTAATGCTCTTCAATTCCATTTATTACAATGCTTTAAAATATAGATATTATCCATAACCTTCAGTTCTATTTACTTGATGATAGATGGTTACCTAAGGGTACATTGACATTTTCTGGGTTTTACTTGGAATATAATATACTTATATGTGTATGTACTGTACTTGGTTTTTTATTAACAAATGCTTAAAAGCTTCTACATAAAATCAAATTTCTACCAGTTTAGTACTGCTATCAAATTGGCCTCTTTTAGCAACCCGCAGACGATCTGAGGGATTACAGGTGGAAAAACCCTACGGGTCATCAAAATCTGAACTGTCTCTTCCCCCCCGCTATCCCTCCCCTGTGTCTTCTCCCCCCCCCCTCCCCTGTGTCTTCTTTCCCCCTTCTTTCACCCCTCTCCCTCCCCTGTGTCTATCCCCCCTGTGTATTCCCCCCTCTCCCTCCCCTGTGTCTGTTCCCCGCCTCTCCCTCTCCTGTGTCTCTTTCCCCCTCTCCCTCCCCTGTGTCTCTTCTCCGTCTCTGTCTCTTCTCCCACTCCCTCCCGTGTCTCCTTTACCCCTACCCTGTGCCACCTTTCCAACTCTCCCTCTCCTGCGACTCTTCCCCTGTGTCTCTTCCACCCCCCTCTCCCGTGTCTCTCCCCCTCTCCTTCCCCTGTGTCTCTTCCCCCTCTCCCTCCACTGTGTCTCTTAGTCCCTCTCCCTCCCCTATATCTCTTCCCCCTCTCCCTTCCCCTGTGTCTCTTCCCCCTCTCCCTTCCCCTGTGTCTCTTCCCCCCTCTCCCTTCCCCGGTGTCTCTTGTCCCTCCCCTGTATTTCTTCCCCCCTCGCCCTCCCCTGTATCTGTCCCCCCTCCCTCCCCTGTGTTTCTTTCTCTCCCTCCCCTGTGTTTCTTCCTCTCCCTCCCCTGTGTTTCTTCTCCCTCCCCTGTATTTCTTCCCCCCTCTCCCTCACATGTGTCCCTTACCCCCCTATCCCTCCCCTTTGTCTGTTCCCCCCTCTCCATGCCCTGTGTCTCTTCCCCTCCCTCCCCTGTCTCTCCTTCCCCCTCTCCATCCCCTGTATCTCCTTCCCCCTCTCCCTTTCCCCCTCTCCCTCTCCTGTATCTTCTATTCCCCTCTCCCTCCCCTGTGTCTCCTTCCCCCCTCTCCCCTGTTTCTCCTCCCCCCTCTCCCTCCCCTGTGTCTCCTTTCCCCTTCTCCCTCTTATGTGTCTCCCATCTCCTGTCCCCGCTGTGTACTTAGAAGCACGCTGTGTTTATGAGCTGTAGAAGGGAAAGCCAGTTAGGAACTATATGTAGGATATTAGGCATAAAAAACAGAACTGTTAAGCACTTTTTACAAAAATAAAGTACACAAAAGTAAAGAGATACATTGGTATATTGCTGTATCTATTCCTAATGATATTCCATGTCCCTTTAACACATTGAACGTCAGGAATATTAATTTGGTATTTCATTTTGCTTGACCTCTGCACTCCCCCACACTGATAATTAGCATCAAATCATTTTAACCTGATTGTGGCTACTCCAAAGAAAAAATTTGTCACAAGGCTTGGATGAAGAACAAATGTGTATTGCTGTATTTAATGGGCCACAGGTGGGGTTTTGTTTCAACATTTAAAAGAGCATGTTTTAAACATTACAAAAGTTTTTTTGCTTGAAATATATTTTGCAAAAACATTATAGACATCTAATAATAAAGTGCAATCGCAAGCATTTGAAGAATTACTCAAAATGTGAACACACTGTCAAGATTTGCTTCTTCAGGGGACTTGAAAATGGCTGGTAATACCCAATCCTACGCACAGATCAACATGGTTCTTCTGGTTGTTGTTGCCCACAGGCGTGCTGGTTGTTTGGATACCAGGAGGCTAAGGTAGGGGTTATTGAGAATAGGGCTTTCTATGAGAGCCTGATGGGGTGGGTAATGATAGACAGACTCTCTGCTTCGTTTCATGTAATGTTGTGGGTTACAGTGTGTAGGAAGACAGAGGGGTTGGCTGATCCTTAGAGCATCCTGGCTGGGTTTAGGTTAGCTAGTAGGTCCCTAAAAGGAAGGCTTATACTCAGTGGGACCCAAGCTGCCTGTCTTCCAAACTTCCTTGGTCCAAAAAAGTCTTTATTGAGTCGGAAGGAGGTTGGCTTTGTGGAATAGAGTGCCATGGGGAACATGTTATAATTTTAGCTGGCTAGGGCTTCCATGAACATATCTACCAAAACGGCTTCCCAGAGAAAGCAAGGGAGCCTGGGCTGATTGAGATATTCAAGTACATGTAAAATAGTAGTTATGCGCAAGACAATGTATCAGAGAGATATCACTTACAAAGTACTTGACATCTTTTAACCTTTGTCTATTCAAACAAATGTTGTTTGACATCTTAGTTAACTCTGCCTGAATAATTTTATAAAACTAGGAAACAAGCTTAAGACTAGGACCTCCAATCTAGTATTTTCCGATATACTAACCAGGGCCACATACTAGCCCAGAGAGACACAAGGATGGCGGATTTAGGAGGCTTGGGGTGTTAGAGCACTGGGCTGACTTCTCTCTTCTGTAAAATTTCGATAGCAGTGATGGATAGCATCCTAATGAAGAGGGAATTTGTGTGTTTGGGGAGAAAATGAAAGAAGGGCTGGGGTGTTTTTAAATAAGGTGGGGGTACTAGATGAAAGCAATGGGATAGAAAGTGTAGAGTGTGTAAGGGATGAATTATCTGCTCATGGGGGAGGAGATTTGGGGAGGGTTATTATAGTCAATAGGGAGGTATTGGAAGCAATTCAAATACAATGGTAAGCACTTCAAATCTGCAGTCATACCAACATAACGTGTATGCTTACTAATTTAAGAAGCTTGCCAGGGAAAATGGGCGAGCTAGAATTATTAGCGGTAAATGAGATTTGTGATGGTATTACTGAAACATGGTGGGATGACTACCATAACTGGGGCCTCATTCAACTGCGATTTGGACAATTGAATAGGGCTCTATATAAGCCCAGAGCATATTTTTTTACAGAAGTTTTTAGTTAGTGAAGACCTTGCTTTTGGATAGATGTTCACTAACTAAAAACTTCAGTAAAAAAATACGCTATGTGCTTATATAGAAACCTATTCAATTGACCAAATCGCATTTGAATGAGGCCTCTGGTCTGTTAACTTGAATGGTTATAACTTATTTATAAAATATAGGGTATATAGGAGAAGAGGATGTATTTTTTTAAATGTTAAAGGGCCATTACCTCACTGCAAGTCTCTTTGTTGTGTGAAAATGTTTGTTTATATAACTGATTGTAGCCTACCCACTTACAGTTTCATGAATAATAACAGAGAGTCGACTTACAGCAGGTTATCCATGAACGCAGGAATGCCGTGAATAGTTAACCTATGCTTGACCTGCACAGATGGATGAGGTAAGGGTTCACCTCTGTTTTTCTTTTGCTCACTACACGGAGCTGCAGGGTGTCTGGCTGTGGATAGTCAGTGACTCATGTAAACACATTTTTTATTTATTTTATTTCTAAGTGAAAAATAAAAAAATACGAAAAAGTATTATAACATGCTTTTAGGAGATCTTTACTGTGATGTGTTCCAACTGTACTGAATTAAGTGGCCCTTTAAACTTGATTTTAAGCCTATAGAGAATATATTTATGTTGGAACTAGCGATAATGTTGAATCCTTGTGGGCTGAGTTAAATAGTGGAAGAACAAATCCTGAAAACATCTTGGTAGTAATATGCTATTATCTCCCAAATATATAATTGAATGTAAAGATTTGCAATTACTGCTACAGAGTGAAAATGCAGCTAAACATAGTCAAGTTCAAATAATAGGAGATTTTAACCCCAAAAATAAACTGGGTGAGTGAGGGGAGCAGGTTCTTGAGTACACTCAGAGATAATTATCTGTCTGAAGAACCTACTAGAAAAGAGACTATCTTGGATTTAGTCATCACAAATAATATTGATATAATATCAAATGTTGGAAAGAACTGACAGGTAAATATACTGAAAATAAATGGACAACTTTGAAATCCGTACTAAATTTACATACCTATCACCATATACCATGTTGAAATAAAAGTATAAGGAGTAAATCACATCCAATTGATTTAAATATCAAGATACAGAGCGAAAAGAGTAAAAAGTGGGAATTTAAATTATACAAGAAAGAGGGGACAGAGACTGCTTTACTTGAGTACAAGAAAATCAACAAGGCTTGCAAAAGGGCTATTAAATTGGCTAAAATAAAAAATGAAAAGTTAATCCTAAAACCTTTTTAAATATATCAATGAGAAGAACGTCAGGAAGGAAGCTATAGGACTATTACAATGTAAAACAGACCAACTGATATTTAGTGACCACGAAAAGACAGATGAGCTGAATAAATCCTTTACTCCGGTATATACAAGGAAGGTACCAGTGGTTGGGACACTGCAACAAAAAGTAGTCTTTTTGGAATTTGCGAAGGATTTTGAAGACTATTGTGCAAAATAAGAGATACAGGTATTGCAGTAAATATCTGCTTTTAGATTTAGAGCTGGCAAAAAGGCAGGGACCAAAGGGTTGTTGTAAATGGAACATACTCAGACATGACTAATGTGGTAAGTGGGGTTCCTCAGGGTTCACTGTTAGGTTTTCTCCCTTTTAACATATTTATCAGTAACTTAGAAGTAGGACTGAAAAGTGTTGTCTCCATTTGTGCTGATAACACAAAGTTGATAAGCCTAATTACATCAGAAAATGATGTACTTTTCCTCCAAAGGATTTATATAAATGAGAGAAATCGTCAACTAAATGGCAGATTTAATACTAATAAATGTAAACATAAGCATCTGAGACGTAAATATAAGATGGCAGTTTTTAATTTAATGGAGCAAATCTATGGGTATTAGAGATAGAAAGGTATTTGGGAGTGCTTGTGGACAACCTCTTAGGAAACAGTGCTCAATGCCAAGCATCATCTGCAAAGGCAAGTAAAATATTAGTATGTATCAAGAAGGGGATAGAAGCAAAGGAAACAAATATAAAACACACTATACAAATCCTTAGTATATCCTTGTTAGGAATATGGAGTACAATTCTGGGCATCACATCATACAAAGGACATTTTAGAGCTGAAAAAAGTACTGAGAAGGGCAACAAAACTAAAATGGAGGGGTTATGAAGAAAGACGAACCAAATTAAACTTATTTTCTCTAGAAGAAAATGGTGTCAATTTAAGGCTTTGTCAAGTGAACTTTCTGTACGAAGAGGGTATCAAGTGACAAGAGGACATGCCTTGAGGTTAGAAAAAAAAATATTCTGTCGTAAAAAAAGAAAAGGGTTCTTCACAGTAATGGTGGTTAAACTGTGGAATTCTCTACCAAATGAGTATGTGACAGACAGATAACTTTAGTAAGGGATTAGATATATTTTTGAGTAAAAAGAGCATTCATGGTTACCTTGGATAACTAGAGAAGAAGTAGTATTGATCCAGAGATGAACCAGATGGTCAGGAAGCAATTTTGATGTGTTTTCTTTATGAGACAATTGGCAATGTCTCAATGTTTAATTTTTCTATTTGCCTTCCCCTGGATCAATTAACAATTCATCCAAATAATACAAGGGTTAGAGCAGATCTAAAAAGGTTAAACTTGATGGACTAAAATATTTTTTTCAACCTCAATTACTATGTAATTATGACAGTCCTATTCAAGTCTATGGAGCCCAAAATGGTGCTATCACGAGATTGAGCCCATGCAAAGACTTTGCAGAACTCTGTACAGAGATCGAACTGGATATCACAGTTGGCTACTGGAATCGGCTACTGATCCATATTAAAGCGATAAAACCCCACATCCTTATTATGTTTCCTATTTATTACACATAACCCAAAACACATCATACATATAAAGCAAAGCATTTCAAAGTGGAAAACATGTAATTGGGCTGCAGTGGGCTAGCCAGTTAGGAGTTCTTTTGGAATATGCTGACCTCTGTGGGTTCAGGTTTTGGGTAAGTTCATATTTTTAAAAGTCCATTTCACAGGAACCAGAACAGTGACTATAGTCTTTTAAATAGTCACTTAGGTGAAAAATCCAACTGAAACTACAGAGAGGCCTTCGAATCTTCACATACACAAACATACAAGCAAAAGCATTCATGAAAGTAAATTATTTCACCCAAATGCATATGAAAGCCAACTGTAAGTAATTATAGGTATGTCTAAATATGACATCATAGTGCGTTGATGTTGGGGTGGTGATGTCATAATGCTTGAGCGCAATCCTTATATTCTAAATTATATATTTAATATGTATCTATGTCCTCCTCTCTCTCTTCTCTACCTCCCTTATCTCATCTCCTTAGAATCTTCTCTCTTAACTGTGTTATTATTATTATTACTAGCAATTTGCCATCAAAAATGACGGCAATAAAATGTGAAGGCTGGCAATACTGTTTTCCACAAAATGCAAGGCTCCCCCCCCCCCAACTTGCGAGCCTCGCGATGAGCACCTTTGGCGCTCATCACAGGCATCTCCCAGCTTCTACTTTGCAGGCCTCGCAACGAGCGTCTTTGGCGCTTATCGCGAGCCCCGCAATGAGCGGCTTCTCTGCTCACTGCAGGCATCGGCCAACCTGCCACTTTCATGCCTCGCAAGCCCCTGCCCCCCCCCCCCCCCCTACTATCCGGGCCTCGCGTTGAGCGTCCAACCCGCCACTTTTGTGCTTTGAGCTAAGTGCCTTTGGCGTTTCTTGCAAGCCTCTCCCCACTCTCTGACCCCTGTGTCTGTTTCCCTCCTCTGCCTTCCATGTGTCTGTTTCCCCCTCTCCCTGCCCTGTGTTTTTTCCCATTATTTCCCTTACCTGTGTCCCTTTCCCCCCTCTCTCACCCCTGTGTCTCTTTCCACCCTCTACCCCTCTCCCTCCCCTGTGTCTTTCTCCTCTCTTTCCCTGCTCAAGTCTTGCATGGCTCCCGTTGAGCGCCTATGTATCCTTTTTTTAAGTCTTGCAAGCCTTGCGATGAGCGTTGCTACCTTCCGCCTCGTTTTGAGCCTTTTTTCAAACAATTACGGGTTTAAGGCTGTAATTTTTTCCTTGCTTGGCTGATTTTCGCTATCCTTTAAAACGCCAGTTAAGCCTCAAATTAGCTTGCAACCTCACTCATAGGCTCCCTTCCTCTCCCCCTGTGCAGTATGTGACAGCTATATATATGATTATTATTATCTTTATGTGTAACGCGCCAACATATTTCTTAGCGTTATACAGGGGTACATGGCAAAAACAAAATTAACACATTAACTGTGTTTCTGGGCTGTCCCTGTGGAGTGTAATGAGATCATATGCAATGCTGTTCGGTCATGAGAGTCTCTGTGTGGATATATATATATATATATATATATATATATATATATATCTTCTATCCCTCTTTTGCCCACCATATTATAAATGATTGTTGTGGTGAACTACATACTCATAAAGTCCACAACACAAGCTGAGATCCCGCTCCATGCTGATGATAGCCAGTAAGCTTGAAACAGCTGTACATGGATAGGATACTCAGCCTTTGTTTAATCCAACCTTGGCTTTGCATTAAAGCTATGTAATACAGCATGCATAAGCTTAGAGGAAGCCATGTTTGATAATGGCTATGGATTGAAGAGCGAGGCATTTGTGGGCACATGTGCATGTCCCAGCTCAGCTTCCCAGAATGCAGTGTAATAATGTTTTTCTCTGAATTCTGAGCTGGAAGCAGGTTTTTTAACTTGCTTTAGACATTCAAATGTGAACACAGATGTACTTTTTATTTACTATATATATATATATATATATATATTTATATATATATATATATACAAACACACACCCAAATGAGATGGAACCCGGAGGCGGGCCCAAGGATGTGTTGGGGCCCAAAACAAAAAAAAATGCTCTCTGTTCTCTAGTTCTGCCACTGATGATTAGATATAATTTATTGTATTATTCAATTAAACATAATCTGATAAGAATTTGTGATAAATTAAATATCAAAAGAATATATGCCCTACATACAGGATTTTAGAACTGGGATACAAGTTTTTGAGCTACACACACATATTCGTGCATCTTCACTCTGTGCTGAAAAGTTATGTTTAATATTAGTTTTTTTAATTAAAAAGAAAATGTTACATGATAAAATATAATCTTTAGTACAACATATATGACATACCCATTATTGATTACATTCCAAATGATTAGTCATGCTTATGTGTATAATAGAACATTCCATTCGGATTAGTAATTAATTTAATTTTTTGTAAGGAGAATGATTAATATGGAGGAAGGGAGTCCCGTAGTACAGGAAACACTTCACATGTTTATGAGATAGGTAATAAACATTAAACATACATTACAAAGACATTCTTAGAGAAAATCATAATTATTAAGACTATTGTATAGAAGGTTCCATCTGACATATCGTTAAAAACTAGATACTTGACATTTTTGACAAATTTGCAGCAGTTGCAGAGCGACTAAAATGAACAAGCTCACAACTACATGGCTGAAAGACAAAACCGTAAACCATGCACCCATAAGTAGCATTTCAGGGCATGATCATGATCAATTAAGCAAGCCCGTAACTACCGATCTAGAAACAGCCAATAGTAAATGAGACCGTCATCATGACATCAGTAAAACATGGAGGTTAAACCACAATCAATTAGTATTTAGAAGTCCGACTTACGATCAGTTTTGCAATCCAGAAATGTTGAAAAAAAAACAATAAATCTATTCTAGTCCATGCAAGTTCAATGTTTGATATGTATTAACTCATTGCTTGCCGGGATCGATATAACACGGAAATTACACATCAAAAACATAATTTTTTGTATTGCAGATTTGCTGTTGTGCAATTCATTTCATTGCTTTCCCCATCTTTTAAAGTGCAGTATTGATTTTTTATTTGCTTTTATAGTGCTGCGAACAGGTGTTTAACCCCCTTGTGAGTCCTCTCTAGTACTCGTAGGATTTTTGGCTACATTTGCCATTTACGGGTGTAAAAACAATTGCGGGCTGGTTGAATTGTTGCAATTTAATAGCGATTTGCGATTTTAGCGATTGCGGACTTGGCTTAGAAGGGTTGGATTTACGATTTTCACAACCACAGTTGATTTTTAGCATGTAACCTGCAGATCGATCTGCGGGTAGCTAAAGGACGCCAATTTAATTTAATAGCACTAACTGTTGCGGGCTACATTAAGGACTACAGTAGCTACAATTTGGACAATTTAGTAGGGGCCAAAGACTTGTATTGGCCATGGATATATTTATATATGGTAATCATATACCCTCTTAGACGCCTTTTTTCTAGAGAAAATAATTTTAATTTGGTTAGTCTTTCTTCATAACTTAGTCTCTCCATAACCCTTATTAGTTTTGTTGCCCTTCTCTGTACTTTGTCCAGCTCTAAAATTTCCATTTACTGAAGTGGTGCCCAAAATTGTACTCCATATTCCAAATGAGGGCATACTAGAGATTTGTATAGTGGCAGAATTATATTTGCTTCCCTTGCTTCTATACCCTTCTTAATACAGGATAAGATTTTATTTGTCTTTGCAGCTGATGCTTGGCATTGAGCACTGTTAGCCAGGTGGTTGTCCACAAGCATTCCCAATTTCCTTTCAATATCAGATACCCCTATATTTGCTCCATTATAAATTTCATGTTTTTTTTCCTTTCCCAGATGTATAACTTTACATTTATTTGTATTAAATCTCATCGGACATTTAGTCGCCCATTTCTCTAATGTATGCAAATCCGTCTGGAGGGAAAGTACATCCTTATCTGATTTAATTACCTTGCTCAACTTAGTTTCATTAGCAAAAATGGAGACAATAATTTCCAATCCTACTTCGAAGTCATTAATAAATATAGTAAAAAATAGAGGAGATAATACTGAACCCTGAGGAACCCCACTTACCACATTAGTCCAATCTGAGTATGTTCCATTTACCACAACCCTTTGCTTCCTGTTTTTTAGCCAGCTCTCAATCCATGACCAGATATGTACTGCATTTCCTTTATCCCTTAGTTTGCTCAAAAGTCTCCCATGAGGCACTGTATCAGAAGCCTTTGCAAAATCCTAAAAGACTACATCCACTGAGTTGCCCTGATCTAAATTAATACTAACCTCCTCATCGAAACTAATTAGATTGGTCTGACATGACCTATCCTTCATTAATCCGTGTTGACTGCTACCTATGATCTTGTTTAAATAGACATATTCTTGTATTCTGTCCCTTATTAACCCTTCTAAAAGCTTCCAAATCCAAAAAAGACTACCTCCACACACATAGTTGCCATTGATCCAAGTTCTTGCTAACCGCCTCATAGAAACTAATTAGATTTGTTAGACGTGATCTATCCCTCATAAATCTGTGTTTACTGCTACTTGTTTAAACAGACATATTCTTGTATACTAACCCCCTATTAACCATTCTAAAAGCTTTCCCACTATGGAAGAAAGGCTTACAGGTCTATAATTTCCTCAATTTGTTCTTGCTCCCTTCTTAAATATAGCTATTACATCTGCTTTTCTCCAGTCCTCTGGTAGAGACCCTGTGTTGAATGAATCTTGAAAAATTAGATATTGTATTGTTATTGAAGGTAAGTAAGGTTTTTATATTTTTGCAAATGTTTTCTGATATTTGTTGTTCCACTGCTGGACTCCAACTCTACAATACACAATTGAAATATCAATCATACCACTAATATGATAAAATGGTGGAAAGCTGTAACTTCTCAATAAAAAAAATAAAAAAAATAATAATAAAGCAAACATGTTGTTTTAGGGACATGGTAAAACTCATTTACTGCAGATTTACATTAAATACCCATATCTAAATGGTTTTGTAGCATTTCCAAAGTATTTGTTGTGGAGCACTACATTACATTATTATCATTTTATACTCAGTTCATATTTTATTACTCTTCTATTTATAAATGTCTTGATTTTTATGACAACATGTCTGAGTGTTGTGAGATGCAAAGATCATGACAAAATGTTCCAGAATTACTTTGAGAACATTACATTTTTAGTACACTTCATTATAAACTGCCCAGAAGTGTCAGAGACAGATCTTTAAAAAAGGTGCCCCAGTTGGATAGATTAAAATAATTTAGTCCTAGATTCCATATGTTGTAACGTTATTGAATGGTTTAATTTTCTAGCCGCATGAGTACATTTGTAAGCCCTAGCAATCTGATTATATAGAAATAGTACACTATTAATATTACAGTGATAGGTAAAAACACTTGGTTTGAGGCTAATAGCAGAAAGGATAAACAATAAGAACAAATATAAAAGTGTACCAGGGGCTAGCGCAAGGTCACACCAGTCCAGGAGGAAGACATGGCCAGAAAATAATAGTCAAGCTTACCTAGACATTGGAGATGTGTAAAAAAATCAAAGTCACAATTGGAGATCAAAGTCAGTAATATCTTGAAAATAATATTTAATAGTAGTGCAAGGCCAAAACAACTGCACACTGTTAGTTGCTAATTGGCATGCACGCTTAATTGGCGTGCATGCTGTCGCTTGAATAATGGGATTTACTGCATATAAAACAGAAGCATAGGCAGTCACAACTTATAATTTTTGATGCACCTGGGTGCGCCCAAAAATATAGAGAAATGGAGGAGAAAGTAAGTGCCAGAGAGTGGCAAGGCACAGGGTTAGGATCAAGACAACTAATGAGTAAATATATCTCCTTCAGAATGATATTTCAATGAGAGGGTCTGATAGGGAAGATTATCCACTCCATTATATACACTCACAATAACGTCCTGAGGCAAGTTCCACAAAAACATTTTTTTAAATATTTGCGTCAATATCTGTAAGTGAATCTAGACTTTATAGAGAGGGGGACAGGAGAGATATAAACAAATAATTAAAAAACAGTAAATTCAAAAGGGCTGGCAAATCGGAAATGGTGGATCTAATATAGTTACATAGTTACATAGTAATTAAGGTTGAAAAAAGACTCAGTTCATCAAGTCCAAACTTTTAAGATCTCCTCTGATCTCCAATATGCGGATTAGTTATTAAAGAATTAGTTGTTAGATAATTAATAATACTATAGTATTTGAGGTTGAATAAAGACTGTTAGTCCATCAAGTTCAACCTTTTTAGATCTCTCTTGATCTTTTTAATTGTGGACTATTTGTTATTAGTTGTTAATTGATCCAGAGGAAGGCAAACAGAAATAAAAAAAAACATTGAAACTTTGCCAATTGTCTCTTAAGGGGAAAAAAAAGCTACATTCCTTGCTGACCCCAGAAACTGGCGATCAAATTTCTCCCTGGATCAATATTCCTTCGCTAGTTATCTAGGATAGCCTTGAATGCCCTCTTTATTCAAAAATATATCTAACCACTTTTTGAAGTTATCTATCGAATTCGCTGTCACCACCTACTTTGGTAGAGAATTCCACAGTTTAACCACCCTAACTGTGAAGAACCCTTTTCTTTGTTTAAGGTGAAATCTTTTTTCCTCTAACCTCAAAGGATGTCCTCTTGTCAGTTGAAAATCTCTTGCTACAAAAAGTTAACTTGACAAAGCCTTATATTGACCCAGGATGTATTTAAATAACGTAATCATATCCCCTCATAGACGCCTTTTTTCTAGTGAAAATAAGTTTAATTCGGTTAGTCTTTCTTCATAACTTAGCCCCTCCATTCCCCTTATTAGTTTTGTTGCCCTTCTCTGTACTTTTTCCAGCTCTAAAATGTCCTTTTTATGAAGTGGTGCCCAAAATTGTACTCCATATTCCAAATGAGGCCGTACTAGAGATTTGTATAGTGGCAGAATTATATTTGCTTCCCTGGCTTCTATACCTTTCCTAATACATGATAATATTTTATTTGCCTTTGCAGCTGCTGCTTGGCTTTGAGCACTGCTACCTAGGTGGTTGTCCACTAGTACTCCCAAATCCCTTTTAATATCTGATTCCCCCGAGATTTGCTCCATTAAGATTATAAATGGCATGACTATTTTTCCTTCCCAAATTCATAACTTTACATTTATTTGTATTAAATCTTATCTGCCATTTAGCCTCCCATTTCTCTAATTTATGTAAATCCCTTTTTAGGGAAAGTACAAAAGTACATCATTATCTGATTTAATTACCTTGCACAACTGGAGACACTACTTTCTAGTCCTACTTCTACGTCATTAAAAAAATATGTTAAAAAATAGAGGACCTAATACTGAACCTTGAGGAACCCCACTTACCACATCAGTCCAATCCAAGAATGTTCCATTTACAACAACCCTTTGCTTCCTGTCTTTTAGCCAGCTCTCGATCCATGAGCAGATATTTACTGCAATTCCTGTATCCCTTAGTTTGCTCAAAAGTCTCCCATGAGGCACTGTATCAGAAGCCTTTGCAAAATCCAAAAAGACTACATCCACTGAGTTGCCCTGATCTAAATTCCTACTAACCTCCTCATAGAAAATAATTAGATTGGTCTGACAAGACCTATCCTTTATAAATCTGTGTTGACTGCTACCTATGATCTTGTTTAAATAGACATATTCTTGTATTCTGTCCCTTATTAACCCTTCTAAAAGCTTCCCAACTACAGATGTGAGACTCACTGATCTATAATTCTCCTGATTTGCTCTTGCTCCCTTCTTATATATAGGTATCACCTCTGCTTTTCTCCAGTCATCTGGTAGAGACCCTGTGGTGAGTGAGTCTTGAAAGATTACGTATAATGGTTTGGCTATTACAAAACTCAGTTCCTTCAGTACCAGTGGATGTATTCCATCAGGCCCTGGGGCTTTATTAACATTTTTTTTTCTCCAATCTCTTTTGGATTTCTTCCTGCGTTAAGCAATTATTTAGTGATGGTAGTGTAGCCCCAAGTTGTTGCGTTGTCCCAACCACTGGTACCTCCCTTGTGTATAACGACGAAAATAACCTATTTAGCTCATCTGCCTTTTCCTGGTCACTAATTATCAGATGGCCTGTGTCACATTGTAATGTTCCTGTAGCTTCCTTCCTCACCTTCTTCCCATTAATGTGATCCCATGGGATGTGATTTACTCCTATTCATTTTATTTCCACATGGTACATGCCGATGAGTATGTTTATTTAGTAAGGATTTGAATGTTGTCCATTTATTTTCAGTATTTTTTCCTGTAAATTCTTTGTCCCAGTCTATATGTAGTATTGCTGCCCTTAGCCCTTTTAAAATTTAGAGTTTTAGTTGGCCCCTTACAACTCTGTTTTTTGTATTCAATCTCAAATGAGACTGTGTTGTGATCACTGTTCCCCAAGGGATCCCCTATTTCAACATTTGATACTATATCAATATTACTTGTGATGACTAAATCCAAGATGGCCCCATTTCTAGTAGGCTCTTGTATAACCTGGGCCAGATAATGATACCTGAGTGTACTCAAGAACCTGTTCCCTTTAGCTGAGCTGCTGGTCTCATTTATCCAGTTTATTTCAGGGTAATTAAAATCTCCCATTATTAGAACTTACCCGTGCTTAGCTGCATTTCCAATCTGTAACAATAATTGTATTTCCTCACTTTCATTTATATTTACTCCCACCAATATGCGTTTAGAATTAGCTCCTCCATTATTTAGCTCAACCCACAAAGATTCAATGTTGCCGTTAGTTCCAGCATAAATATCTTCTCTGACTATAGGCTTAAATTCAGGCTTAACATACAAACAGATGCCTCCTCCTCTTCTACCATTTCCCCTATCTTTCCTAAATAGGTTATAACAATCCAGATTAACAGTCCAGTCATGAGATTCATCCCACCATGTTTCAGTAATGCCTATTAAGCCCATTTTTCTTGTACTGCTAATTCTAGCTCGCCCATTTTCCCAGGCAAACTTGTGAGTAAACATGTGAGGAAATACATATTAAAGGGGCTTCTATCAATTGCAGCCCATTTCCTATGTGATTCCCTGCCGCATGGGTGTGACGTTACCAACTGTCGAAGCTCCAGTGAAGCCACTTCTGCCCTTAGAGTGCAGCTCCTCACATTATATGGGTAGGGTCTGTCTGGCGTCATTACATGATGTGTCACAAAGCAGGGCGTAGGAAGAACATCAGGTTGATCTCACTGTGCTACAATGTCAGGCCTGGGGAGATACCATAACTAATAGGGGTATATTAGTGTGAAGAAGAAGTGCCAAAGAAGGAGTTTATTGCTGGACTATTTTAAAGTAGAAGGGACATTGTCACTACCCTCTATTTGCCCTGACTTCCCTTTTGTACTGATGTTACTCTTCACTTATCCTAGTCAGATTACCCCTACCACCACAGAGCATCTTATCTTAGCAAAAGGCATCTACCCCCATTTCTGACACACTCCATCTCCCAAGCCTACTCTAAACTCATCCACTTCTCCAACCCAATCTATCTTTCCCCTAAATCCTCTCTTTCCATTTTCCTCCATTCCCTTCAATCCACAATTTCTTTCCCCTTTCCTCTTTCTTCCCTCCCACATTTGTATCTTCTCTCTTCCCCTTCCCCCTCCCACTTCCTCTATCCTCCCTTTTGCTTTCTCCTTCCTTTTTTCTATCCTCCTTTTTCTCTTCCTTTCTTGCACACCCCCTCTTGTCCATCAATCTATGTATCTCTTCCTTCCACTCCCTCTTCTTCCATCCAGTTCTTCCCTAAGCCCCCTCCCTCTCTCTCCCTCTTTATTATATATAAATCGACTTAATTTAAGCTAAAACTGTATGTAAACATATCTGTGTAAAATCTTTCAGTATGTCAGTGTACAATAGGCAGGTAAAAAGGTTCTATTTAACAAGCGACTTGCCCGTCAAAAATGACAGCAATAAAATGTGAAGCCTGTCAATGCTGTTTGCCACACAATCCGATGTTCTGCCCCCTCTGAGCACCATCAGCACTCATCGCGAGCTCAGCGCTGAGCGCCTTTGGCGCTTATCGCGTGGCGAGCCTCTGCTCCCGTGATTTACAATATGCCACACAACCAAGCTTTGTAAACAAATGGTGCTCACTGCTAGCCCAGCAATGAGCGGCTTCTCCTCTCATTACAGGCCTTGGCAACCTGCAACTTTTGTGCTTGGGAATGCCATGTGTCTCTTTACACCATCCCCCCCCTGTCCCTTCCCTGTGTCTTTCTCCTCTGTGTCTCTGCTGAATCTTTGCGTGGTGTGCGCTGACTGCCTTTGGTGTTAATTTCAAAGTCCTGTGTGCCTGGTGTTGTTCATGTGTGTGTTACTGTCTTTTGCGTTGTGTATTTTCTAAGTTCTGCGTGCCTTGCTTTGCTGAGCCTCGATTTCATCCCGTTTCAAAATGATTACGTTTTTTTGTACGCCCTTTTCCCTCCCACTTCAGGCGATTTCCGATCGTTAAAAAAGACAAAATATGCTTTAAATTAACTTGCAACCTCACTCACAGGCTCCCTGGCTCTCCCCTTCTGCTGTCTGTGTGTAAATTTATTTAAGGCATATTTGTGTGTTTTTTGCCGTCTTTTCCCTGTCTGTGATTCGGCCGTTAAAGTCGTATTTTTGCGAGCCCTGCAGTACATCATACAGGCTGTAATTTTGTGTCCGTCACAATGTCCAGGGGCCTCATGATGAGGCCTCATTGCACCTTAGTCTTGCGTGTCTCAGGATGTGTGCCAGCTAAGTCCTGCGTGTCCACCCCTGCAATTAGCGCCTTTGGTGCTCATTGCAGCCTAAGTCCTGTGTGCCTCCACCACTCACCTCACTTTGTGAGGCTCGCAGTGCAATGAACGCCTTTGGTGCTCATTGCATCCTAAGTCCCGCGTGCTTCAACTGCATGACTCGCTTTGCAAAGCGAGCAAAGCGTGACAACAACTCGCAGTACGACAACTACAGTATATAGGTGATAAATAAATAAATGCTGTTGGCTCTGCTGAAATTTGGAAGCATCCATGATACTTTGGTGGAATTTGTGTGACAGGGGCATCTACATTTATTGATGCAAGCTTTCTTCTTCTCATCATGTTTGAGGGAAGAAGCAGATGTCAAAATCAGTGAGATTTTTTTATCTAAGAAATCCTCCCATTCTCCAATCACAGTGAGCGTAAGGGCCGTTGCTCATGCTTGCGGGCTCGCGTAGTGAGGGCTGCGGGCAAGGGCCTCAGTTATATAAATAACACAGATATAATTATGTTTTATTTTCTGCAACTTTAGTACCAAAAAATAACTTACATAGGGACAAGGGACAATCCCTCCTTTTAGAGACACCCCCCTCTTTCTCATTTCCCTACATGTCTCTTTAGAAGGGACATTAGCACATTTTACAAAGAGAGACAGAGGGGGGAGAGACACAGGGGAGGTAGAGGGGGAAGAGACACAGGGGAGGGAGATGAGGGGAATGAGAGACAGGGGAGGGAGAGAGGAGGGAATGAGACAGGGGAGTGATAGAGGGGGCAAAGAGAGACAGGGGAGTGATAGAGGGGGCAAAGAGAGACAGGGGAGGGATAGAGGGGGCAAAGAGTGACAGGGGAGGGATAAAGGGGGCAAAGAGAGACAGGGGAGGGATAGAGGGGGCAAAGAGTGACAGAGGAGGGATAGAAGGGGCAAAGAGTGACAGGGGAGGGATAGAGGGGGCAAAGAGTGACAGGGGAGGGATAGAGAGGCCAAGGGAGACGGGGATGGATAGAGGGGGCAAACAGAGACAGGGGAGATATAGAGGGGGCAATGAGAGACAGGGAAGGGAGAGAGGGGGCAAAGAGAGACAGGGAAGGGAGAGAGGGGGCAAAGAGAGACAAGGGAGGGAGAGAGGGGGAAAGAGAGACGGGGAGGGAGAGGAGGCAAAGAGAGACGGGGAGGGAGAGGGGGCAAAGAGAGACAGGGGAGGGAGAGAGGGGGAAAAGAGTGACAAGGGAGGGAGAGAGGGGGCAAAGAAAGACAAGGGAGGGAGAGAGAGGGAAAAGAAAGGCAGGAGGGGGAGGGAAAGAGACATGGGAGAGAGAAATGTTTGGGAAAAAACTTGATCTTTCCGTCATTTTTTGACGGGCAAGTCGCTAGTGATATATAAAAAACACCCTATACATGCCCCATCTATCTGTAACCGATGAGTCATATATGAGACTAGTAAGTTGCCCGTCATAAATGATGGTATAATTTGTTATGTTCAATTGTCTGTTCTGTCTCTCTCTGTGCATCCTCTCTCTCTGTGTCCTCTCTCTGTGCACCCTCTCTCTCTGTGCGCCCTCTCTCTCTCTGTGCGCTGCCTCTTTCTGTGCTCTGTGTGCTCTCTGTCTCTCCCCTCCCTCTCTCCCTCCCTCTCTGCCTCCTCTCTCTCTCTCTTGCTCCTTCTCTCTCCCTGTCTCCCCCTCCTTCTCTCTCTGCCTCCTCTCTCCACCTCTGTCTCTCCCTTGCTCTTTCCCTCCCTCGTCTCTTTTGCTCTATTGCGCAATTCGCGGGCCGACTGCATACACAATTGCTACATGCGCAATTGCACTATTTCCTCTGCAGTTTGAGGATAGTAGTTGTGAGCGCCTGCTGATAACCTTAACCATAATGGGAGCTCCCCATATCTTGTTTTATTAACACCCTCCTGGGAAAATCCTACATTTCAAAATTAAACGTATAAGTTCACCTAGACATCATAGCATACACAGTGGTAAAACTAGTCCAAGAGAGTGGGTTCTTTGGACAAGTTACTACAACTTGGGTAATACAATTGTGAGACCTGATGAAAGAACATGTCATATATGCTACTCCTATCCCTGCCCTCATGGCTGCAGCAGTTCTGATCCAGGTGGCCACACAGATTCTAAACAAAAATGGGTACACATGAACTACCACTTCCCAGCTGATAGCTTGGCCTCCAGATTATGCAATTCCCCCTTTCATGGCAAAGATATCCTGGGGATAGGCTCTCTTGATCCATACTCATATTTATATATGAATATATATAGGTGATTTACAATATGCCACACAACCAAGCTTTGTAAACAAATGGCAGCTAAGTCTGATTATTCCCTTACCTGAGGTGAGGTAATTAACACTGTAGTGTCACTAGGTGGCATCCTTCTGTCATGACAGTGGGTGGGTGAACAAATGTTAATGTTACCACATTCTTTTGATGGTCCTAAGAGTCCAACATGGCGTGACTGAACAATATGGTTGATAGTACCACCATACCGTAGGGCTGCCCCACGCCAACACTTTAACCCGTGCCAACTCCAGGCCCATTAATTTACACAGCCCTTACAGATTCATGGATGTCACAAACAGCAACTTCAAAAATGTTCTCTTAAAAAAAAATGTTCGCCATGGTTTACACGATTTCTAATGTTGTTAGTTTGTTATATACTTCACAAGCATGCAGTTTTTATTTAACCGTGGTCCTTTAAATGGTGCTGTATTTTCCCTTTGCAGCAAAGAGGGAGCAGCATGGAGAGCAAACACAAGGCACCTTCTAGTGAAAATATTTAGAGTTTCCTCGATAATATTTGAACAGTGGCCCTATTGATGTTTGTCAAAAATGCAATACCCAAAAAACCTTCTATATTATTGGTGGGCACTTTCCTTGGGGCCCGATTATGTTTTTTGGAGTAAGAGAGCATGCCATTTTTTAACAATACACAGGGCTCCATTCAATTGAGCAAATGTAAGTTAGCCTGTAAAATAATTTGCTATTCAATTGGTGTGTTAACTACCTGCCAACGATTTGCGGGTTACAGGCTGATAAACCCTGCGGTTGTCAAAATCTTTCAAACCCGTAAATTTTACAATCACAAATCACTATTCAATTGCTACAATTCCTCAAGTCCACAATTGTTTTCACACCCGTAGATGGCAAATGTAGAAGAAAATCCTACTGGTGACAGATAGGACTCACAAGGGGGTTAAACACCTGTTTGTAGCACTATAAATGCAAATAAAAAATCAATACTGCACTTTAATACATGGAAAGCGATGAAAGACATTAGAATTAATTGCACAAAAGTCTGAAGCTCGCAAATCTGCAATCAAAAATTATTATTTTTTACATTTAATTTCTGTGTTATATCAATCTTGGTAATCAAGGAGTCAATACATATCAAGCCACCCACATGGACTATAACAATATCGCCATTCATTTTTATTATTTTGTACATTGCCGGATTGCAAGTCTGATTTTATATCGGACTTCTAAACACTAATTGACTGACGTTTAACCTCCATGTTTTACTGACGTCATGATGACGGTCTCATTTACTACTGGCTTTTTCTAAATCAGTAGTTACGGCCTTGCTTAATTGATGATGATCATGCTCTGAAATTCTACTTACGTGTGCATGGTTTACGGTTTAGGCTTTCGGACATGTAGCTGCGGGCTTGATCAATTGAATCGCTCTGTAACTGTTAAAAATTTCAAGCCCGCAACTGAATGGAGGCCACAGTCTTTTATATTTATCTAAATCATCGCTCTAAATCTAGCAAAAAATACCTAACTTTTAAATACATCTCCTCATAATCTATAACTCTATTACAAATTAATTTCTTACCTACAGTGATTTTACCATTTTACTTTGGGGAAAATAAAAATGTTGAAAACATAGTGAGGTTCTTTTAAGGACCCATACAAAGACCTTCAAGTCAAATAGGTTTCCCGTCAGTGTTCTACATTTTAGACTTTGACCGTATGTTTTTACAAACTTTACTATAATGGAAATTTATTCTTATCTACCAGTATAAGACTACTATATATATATATATATATATATATATATATATATATATATATATATATATATATATATATATATATATATATATATATTGCAATTGATGTTCATGTTTGTCTTTAATAATTGCTTGACGTTCCATAACTTTATAACATATTTTTATACACATATATACTAGATACTGATAATAGGACTGCAGTATGCATATTTCTATGTATGCTCATCATGCAATGATGATTATTTGAAGCTATTAGATCATGAGCACCACCTGAAGCTGGCAATACTTTATGAAATGTATTTATCAGGCCTTTGACCGTACCTCATTTAATTCATGTGCAGGTTCACATATGGTTTCTCAAAGATCGAGACAGCAAATCAGGGAAGTGTGAGACTAACTCAGTAATGCAAGGGACTTTTTAAGTCCCAACAGGACACCAGTAACTGTGAGAGCCAGCATCACAGTGAGCGTTAGGAGAGCCAGAAGTGATGATCACTAGCCAGTCAGATGTGGCCAACCCAACATCACAGTAGAGACAAAGACTAAGTCAGACTTGGTCAGCACCAGGATATCACTTTCCAAGCAATCAGAAGTGAACAAGTTGAGGGTATTATTAAAAATCAAGTGAGTATGTGATTTGATAGAGAAATATATATTTTGGCAAATCAATATTTAGTATAAAATCGTGTATACAATTATGTAGTTAAACAATGATCTGCAGCAGATTTGATAAGAGATATATAATCTCATCCTATATAAAATAGAATTATATTATATGCTTGCGCCTGTCCTAATAATTTGCAATCAGGAGTTTGCTGTTACAGGGAGGCTTATTTTACAGTTGATTTGTAGGCAGTCTCTGCACATGGATCCTGCGTGAATTAACTCTAAAAAGACAGATTGTGAATATTTTCTATTGGTTCATGTGATATTACCCCTTCCTCAAATACAGTTCAACATCGGTCACAAAACAGGGACAGTGGCACAGGGCAGGAGCAAGTCGGCAACTGCTGTTTTGATTTATATATGCCTATGCAATACCAGGCTAGGTAGGGTATATTTGGTGTTTTGTTTTTTATTGTGTGGCAAACTACTCAGGTTTTTCTCCTTAAACTTTATCCCCACTACAGATATTTTTTGGTTTCTACGTCCCGGGTAGTGATGCATGGATGGAGAATTCACAGGACAAAACTCTGTGTATGCCAGGAGCAGGTTTATACGAGAATGTGAGTACCCATTTATAGAGGAACCCTCTTCAAGTGTTCTGGTGCCATCTGTGTAAAAAAAATAATAGTTGAGGACATTTATTTAAATGCACTAACTTATCTGGCATTCTTTTGGATTTTTATTTTGCGTGTTATCTGTGTCAATCACATTTTTTATATATATATATATATATATATATATATATATATATATATATATATACCGCATTGGTCCGAATATAAGCCGCACCTTTTTTCCGATTTTTGAGCTTGCGAGTTAAGGGTGTGGCTTATATTTGCGACCGTAAAAAAATCATTGCCGATTTGCGAATTTTGCTTGTAACTCGTGCAGCTTCTATTTACGAATGCAAAATTACTGCCGATATGCGCGATTGCGAGTTAAGGGTGTGCGATTGCAAGTTAGGGTGCGCGCTTGCGAGTTAAGGGTGCCGATTTTAGTGCTTTAGACTGCGGTATTGAATAGCGATTTACGTTTTTTGTGATTCTAACGTCTTGTAAAGCCTGTAACCTGAAAAAAAAGCCTGTTTCTTGCAATGGCTGATCACTTTGAGAGTCTGTTTTCTCTCCAATTTTTCGGGTGCGGCTTATATATGAGTACTATCTTTTTACGATTTTTTTCCCCTTGAACTTTACGGGTGCGGCTTATATGCGGGTGCGGCTTATATTCGGACCAATACGGTATATATATATATATATATATATATATATATATATATATCAATCACATATATAGTTGTGAGCATACGAGTTGTTGCTAACGCTTGCCGAAGGCGCTCCTTGCCAGCAACTGCGAACCTTGCAAACTTTACGTCGTAACGCAAACAACATACGAGACACGTTACCACCCATTACGACCTCGCAAAAATCGTCCGCAACCCGCGGACATCAAAAAATGAAAAACACAATAAATACATACAACACATACATTAAAAGCTTACCTACAGCAAGAGGGAGCATCCAGGACCTCAAAAAAGCAAGTTACACCTTCATTTAACTCAAAATAAAAGAGTTTAAACACTAAAAAATTCTCTAAGCGAGAGAAAAAATGTCCGCCGAACAAAACGAAAACGAGGCTACAGCACTCTAAACACGCTAAACACCACAAGAAACACGCAAAACACCACAAAACACCTGCGGATATTCCGCTACAGGCGCATACCACACATTAGCCGCCATTTTAGAACAATGCAGAAGTACACAGCTACGCTAACCGTTTGGTCTCGCGTACGCACACTATTACAATGCACACATTCATCACGCTTACACAGCAGCTCCACACCACTCCAGCAACATCAAAACAGATTGTCAGCTCTTCAACAGAATGCTTCCTGCATATATTACTTGAAAATAGGTAAAGTATATTAATTTATTAATGTATTATTTATTTGATTATTATACACCCAACAGCATTAGCTCACTTACAATTTCATTGTCGTCATTTTTTGACGGGAAATTCGCTAGTATATATATACTAGCCACTTGCCCGTCAAAAATGACGGCAATAAAATTTGAAGCCTGGCAATGGTGTTTGCCACAAATTGCAAGCCTCTCCCCCTCTACTTAACTGGCCTTGCGATGAACGCCTTTGGCGCTCATTGCGAGCCTCTCCCCCTCTTCCTTTTCCCCCCTCTACTTGACGGTAGGTGCTCAATGAGAGCCACTCCCCCCTCTACTTTACTAAGCACCTTTGAAGCTCATCATGGGCCTCGCAATGAGCGCCTCTCCCCCATGTGTCTCTTCCCCCCTTTCCACCCCTGTATCTCTTCCCCCTACCATGTGTCCCCTTTCCCCTCTCTCCCTCCCGTGTCTCTTCAACCCCTCTCCCCCTCCCTTGTGTCTCTTCCCTCCCTCCCGTTTCTTTTCCCTTCTCTTCCTCCCTGTGTCTCTTCCCCCATTTCCCTTTCCTGTGTCTCTTCCACCCCTCTCCCTTTCCTGTGTCTCTTCTACCCCGCTTTCCCTCCCCTGTCACTTCCACTCCACTTTTCTCATCTCTCTGTCCCTCCTTCATGTCAATCTTTCTCTCTGTCCCTCCTTCCTGTCTCTCTCTCTATCCCTCCCTCCTGTCAATCTTTCTCTATATCCCTCCCTCCTGTCTGTCTCTCTATCCCTCTCTCCTGTCTGTCTCTCTGTCCCTTCTTCCTGTCAGTCTCTGTCTATCCCTCCTTCCTGTCTGTCTCTCTGTCCCTCATTCCTGTCTATCTCTCTCTCTCTCATGTCTCTCTCTCTGTGTGTCTGTGTCCCTCCTGCCTCTCTCTTTGTCCCTCCTGCCTCTCTCTGTGTCCCTCCTGCCTCTCTCTGTGTCCCTCCTGTCTCTCTCTCTCTCTCTGTCCCTCCTGTCTGTCTCTCTCTGTCCCTCCTGTCTGTCTCTCTCTGTCCCTCCTGTCTGTCTCTCTCTGTCCCTCCTGTCTGTCTCTCTCTGTCCCTCCTGTCTGTCTCTCTCTGTCCCTCCTGTCTGTCTCTCTGTCCCTCCTGTCTCTCTCTCTCTCTGTCCCTCCTGTCTCTCTCTCTCTGTCCCTCCTGTATCTCTCTCTCTCTGTCCCTCTCTCTCTCTGTCCCTCCTGTCTCTTTCTATCTGTGTCCCTCCTGTCTCTCTCTGTCTGTATCCCTCCTGTCTCTCTCTGTCTGTATCCCTCCTGTCTCTCTCTGTCTGTGTCCCTCCTGTCTCTCTCTGTCTGTGTCCCTCCTGTCTCTCTCTGTCTGTGTCCCTCCTGTCTCTCTCTGTCTGTGTCCCTCCTGTCTCTCTATCCGTGTCCCTCTTGTCTCTCTCTGTCCCTCCTGTCTCTCTATCCGTGTCCCTCTTGGCTCTCTCTGTCCCTCCTGTCTCTCTCTATCTGTGTCCCTCCTGTCTCTCTCTGTCTGTGTCCCTCCTGTCTCTCTCTGTCTGTGTCCCTCCTGTCTCTCTCTGTCTGTGTCCCTCCTGTCTCTCTCTGTCTGTGTCCCTCCTGTCTCTCTCTGTCTGTGTCCCTCCTGTCTCTCTATCCGTGTCCCTCTTGTCTCTCTCTGTCCCTCCTGTCTCTCTATCCGTGTCCCTCTTGGCTCTCTCTGTCCCTCCTGTCTCTCTCTGTCTGTGTCCCTCCTGTCTCTCTCTGTCTGTGTCCCTCCTGTCTCTCTCTGTCTGTGTCCCTCCTGTCTCTCTCTGTCTGTGTCCCTCCTGTCTCTCTCTGTCTGTGTCCCTCTATCCGTGTCCCTCTTGGCTCTCTCTGTCCCTCCTGTCTCTCTCTATCTGTGTCCCTCCTGTCTCTCTCTGTCTGTGTCCCTCCTGTCTCTCTCTGTCTGTGTCCCTCCTGTCTCTCTATCCGTGTCCCTCTTGTCTCTCTCTGTCCCTCCTGTCTCTCTATCCGTGTCCCTCTTGTCTCTCTCTGTCCCTCCTGTCTCTCTGTCTGTGTCCCTTTTGTCTCTCTCTGTCTGTGTCCCTCCTGTCTCTCTCTGTCTGTGTCGCTCCTGTCTCTCTATCTGTGTCCCTCCTGTCTCTCTATCTGTGTCGCTCCTGTCTCTCTCTGTCTGTGTCGCTCCTGTCTCTCTCTGTCTGTGTCGCTCCTGTCTCTCTATCTGTGTCCCTCCTGTCTCTCTATCTGTGTCCCTCCTGTCTCTCTATCTGTGTCCCTCCTGTCTCCCTCTCTGTGTACCTCCTGTCTCTCACTCTCTCTCTGTGTACCTCCTGTCTCACTCTCTCTCTGTGTACCTCCTGTCTCTCTCTCTCTCTGTGTACCTCCTGTCTCTCTCTCTCTGTGTGTACCTCCTGTCTCTCTTTCTGTGTCCCTCCTGTCTCTCTCTATCTGTGTACCTCCTGTCTCCCTCTCTGTGTACCTCCTGTCTCTCTCTCTCTCTCTGTGTACCTCCTGTCTCTCTCTGTCTGTGTCCCTCCTGTCTCTCTTTCTGTGTCCCTCCTGTCTCTCTTTCTGTGTCCCTCCTGTCTCTCTCTATCTGTGTCCCTCCTGTCTCTCTCTGTCTGTGTCCCTCCTGTCTCTCTATCTGTGTCCCTCCTGTCTCTATCTGTGTCCCTCCTGTCTCTGTCTGTGTCTCTCCATCCGTGTCCCTACTGTCTCTGTCTGTGTCCCTCCTGTCTCTCTCTGTCTGTGTCCCTCCTGTCTCTCTCTGTCTGTGTCCCTCCTGTCTCTCTCTGTCTGTGTCCCTCCTGTCTCTCTCTGTCTGTGTCCCTCCTGTCTCTCTATCTGTGTCCCTCCATCCGTGTCCTTCCTGTCTCTCTCTGTCCCTCCTATCTATCTGTGTCCTTCCTGTCTCTCTCTGTCCCTCCTGTCTCTCTCTGTCTGTGTCCCTCCTGTTTCTCTATCTGTGTCCCTCCATCCGTGTCCTTCCTGTCTCTCTCTGTCCCTCCTGTCTATCTGTGTCCTTCCTGTCTCTCTCTGTCCCTCCTGTCTCTCTTTGTCTGTGTCCCTCCTGTCTCTGTCTGTGTCCCTCCTGTCTCTCTGTCTGTGTCTCTCCTGTCTCTCTCTGTGTGTCCCTACTGTCTCCCTCTCTCTGTGTCCCTTCCGTCTCTCTCTCTGTCTGTGTCCCTCCTGTCTCTCTGTCTGTGTCCCTCCTGTCTCTCTCTATCTGTGTCCCTCCTGTCTCTCTCTATCTGTGCCCCTCCTGTCTCTCTCTATCTGTGCCCCTCCTGTCTCTCTCTGTCTGTGTCCCTCCTGTCTCTGTCTGTGTCCCTCCTGTCTCTCTCTGTCTGTGTCCCTCCTGTCTCTCTCTGTCTGTGTCCCTCCTGCCTCTCTCTGTCTGTGTCCCTCCTGCCTCTCTCTGTCTGTGTCCCTCCTGTCTCTCTCTGTCTGTGTCCCTCCTGTCTCTCTATCCGTGTCCCTGTCTCTCTATCCGTGTCCCTCTTGTCTCTCTCTGTCCCTCCTGTCTCTCTATCCGTGTCCCTCTTGTTTCTCTCTGTCTGTGTCCCTCCTGTCTCTCTCTATCTGTGTCCCTCCTGTCTCTCTCTCTCTCTGTGTGTACCTTCTGTCTCTCTCTCTCTGTGTGTACCTCCTGTCTCTCTCTGTCTGTGTCCCTCCTGTCTCTCTATCTGTGTCCCTCCTGTCTCTCTCTGTCTGTGTCCCTCCTGTCTCTCTATCTGTGTCCCTCCTGTCTCTCTATCTGTGTCCCTCCTGTCTCTCTATCTGTGTACCTCCTGTCTCTCTATCTGTGTACCTCCTGTCTCTCTATCTGTGTACCTCCTGTCTCTCTCTCTTTCTGTGTCCCTCCTGTCTCTCTCTGTCTGTGTCCCTCCTGTCTCTCTCTGTCTGTGTCTCTCCATCCGTGTCCCTACTGTCTCTCTCTGTGTCCCTCCTGTCTCTCTCTGTCTGTGTCCCTCCTGTCTCTCTCTGTATGTGTCCCTCCTGTCTCTCTCTGTATGTGTCCCTCCTGTCTCTCTCTGTGTCCCTCCTGTCTCTCTCTGTCTGTGTCCCTCCTGTCTCTCTATCTGTGTCCCTCCATCCGTGTCCTTCCTGTCTCTCTCTGTCCCTCCATCCGTGTCCTTCCTGTCTCTCTCTGTCCCTCCTGTCTATCTGTGTCCTTCCTGACTCTCTCTGTCCCTCCATCCGTGTCCTTCCTGTCTCTCTCTGTCCCTCCTGTCTCTCTTTGTCTGTGTCCCTCCTGTCTCTCTGTCTGTGTCCCTCCTGTCTCTCTCTGTGTGTCCCTACTGTCTCCCTCTCTCTGTGTCCCTTCTGTCTCTCTCTCTGTCTGTGTCCCTCCTGTCTCTCTCTGTGTCCCTACTGTCTCCCTCTCTCTGTGTCCCTCCTGTCTCTCTCGGTCTGTGTCCCTCCTGTCTCTCTCGGTCTGTGTCCCTCCTGTCTCTCTGGGTCTGTGTCCCTCCTGTCTCTCTCGGTCTGTGTCCCTCCTGTCTCTCTGGGTCTGTGTCCCTCCTGTCTCTCTCGGTCTGTGTCCCTCCTGTCTCTCTCGGTCTGTGTCCCTCCTGTCTCTCTCGGTCTGTGTCCTTCCTGTCTCTCTCTGTCTGTGTCCCTCCTGTCTCTCTCTGTCCCTCCTGTCTCTCTCTGTCCCTCCTGTCTCTCTCTGTCCCTCCTGTCTCTCTCTGTCCCTCCTGTCTCTCTATCTGTGTCCCTCCTGTCTCTCTCTGTGTTACTCCTGTCACTCTCTCTCTGTGTCCCTCCTGTCTCTATCTGTGACCCTCCTGTCTCTCTGGGTCTGTGTCCCTCCTGTCTCTCTCGGTCTGTGTCCTTCCTGTCTCTCTCGGTCTGTGTCCTTCCTGTCTCTCTCTGTCTGTGTCCCTCCTGTCTCTCTCTGTCTGTGTCCCTCCTGTCTCTCTATATGTGTCCCTCCTGTCTCTCTCTCTCTGTTACTCCTGTCACTCTCTCTCTGTGTCCCTCCTGTCTCTATCTGTGTCCCTCCTGACTCTCTCTGTGTTACTCCTGTCTCCTACCCTCTCTCTCTCTGTCTGTGTCCCTCCTGACTCTCCCTGTCTGTGTCCCTCCTGTCTCTCTATCTGTGACCCTCCATCCATGTCCTTCCTGTCTCTCTCTGTCCCTCCTGTCTCTATATCTGTGTCCCTCCTGTCTCTCTCTGTGTTACTCCTGTCACTCTCTCTCTGTGTCCCTCCTGTCTCTATCTGTGTCCCTCCTGACTCTCCCTGTCTGTGTCCCTCCTGTCTCTCTTGTCTCTCTTTCCCTCCAGGCTGTCTCTTTTACCTCAGTCCCCAGCATGTCTGCCGGTCCCTCCCCAGGGAGGAGTTGAGGGCAGCCGGGGGAGGAGTTGAAGGCAGCAGGGCGGAGGTGTTGAGAGCAGCCGGGGAGGAGTTATGAGCGGCGGGGGAGGAGTTATGAGCGATGGGGGAGGAGTTAAGAGCGACGGGGGAGGAGTTAAGAGCGGCGGGGGAGGAGTTAAGAGCGGCGAGCAGGCAGGAGGAGTTGTGAGTTGTGCGAGCCCGCAAGCGTGAGCAACGGCTCGAGCGGGCTCGTATGCTCACAACTATATATGTGATAGCTGTGTCCTTTATACAAATGTGTGGACATAGTTTGCAGCTACCATTTTCTCTGTTATACTGTTCATTGGCCAATCTTACCTAATTACATAGTAATTGAGGTTGAAGAAAAAACTTTTAGTCTATCAAGTTCCATCTTTTAGATCTCCTCAGATCGGTAATATACGATAGGGCAAATAGAAAAAAAAACATTGAAACATTGCCAAATGTCTCAAAAAGTGGAGGAAAATTCCTCCAGATACTGGCTTTCAGATTCCTCCTTGGATCAATATTCCTTCTCCAATTATCCAGGATAACCCTGAATGCCCTTTTTACATTAAAAATATATCCAATCCCGTTTAAAATTATCTATTGAATCCTCTGTCACCACCTCCTTTGGTAGAGAATTCCACAGTTTAACCACTCTTACTGTGAAAAACCCTTTTCTTTCCTTAAGGTGGAATCTCTTTACTTCTAACCTCAAAGGATTGCCTCATGTCAGTTCAAAACTTCTTGCTTATTACTTCTAGAGGCAGATGGTATTTGGTAACCAGAGAGGAGATGTAAGTGAATTCATTTCTTTAGTTTTGTATTGTAACTGGTGTCCATGGGGTATTCTAATGGAAGAGGTTATTTTCTTTTTAATAACACTAGGCTTGTAACCCTTCTGCCTGAATGATCTAGACAGTGGTTTTAAATGTTTAACAGTGTTTGAGCATGTGCAGTGATATTTGATGGCTTGGCAAATGAATTATCACTTGCTCAGTGTTGGAGGGGTGGAAACTGGAGCTGTGAAGGTAGCTGCATATGTCTGTAGGTTTCCTATATAGAGGTGAGTCGAGTGTGCCATTTGTGATAGATATGGTAGTGTCCAGAAAGTTCACCTGTTCTGCGTAGTAATCCATTTTAAGTTTAATACATGGGTGGATGGTATTGAAATAATTGTTGAAGTCTCTCAGTTTTTTTTTTTCTCCTTCATTTTGACCATATGATGAACATATCATCTATGTAACGGTAGTGTCTGTAAGGTTTGTGAACATATGTGTATAAGAATTTCTCTGTTCCAGGTTGGCCATAAATAGATTGGTGTATTGTGATTCCATTTTGGAACCTATTGCAGTCCCCGTTATTTGTAAGTAAACATGTTTGTTGAAGGTGAAGTAGTTGTTCGTTTGGCGTTGTATCAGGGTTATATTTCTGGATCGGAGTGTGTACAGAGAGTGCAATATTTGTGTGGGATGTTGCTGTAAAGAGATTTAACATATTTGGTTGCAAGTAGTGTGTTAGCAGGTAGGTCCTTAATCTGACTAAGTGTCTTGGGAAAGTCAGTGGTGTCGTATATAGCTGCTGGTGTTTGTAACACTCTCTTTCTCTCTCTCTCTCTCTCTCTCTCTGTCTCTCTCTCTCTCTCATGTCAAAATTGCAGTTAGTTTGGCATATATGTAACATAAGTAGTCAATATCAAAACATGTTTGAGTAAGCCTTATTTCACAAATACTTTGAGATAGGATGAATCTGTCAGTGTTTTCTTAAAATATATTAGTACTACCTGTTCTTTATAATTATTGAAGAAGCAATTAAAATAAATGTTCTTTATTGTGATACTTCAATGGAACAGGACAGGAAATAAAAATAAACAGGAAATCTTTGTACCATTCATTGCACTAATAGGATTATAGTTCTCCAGAGAGGGAACGCATTGTTCTATTGAGAGCTTACTGAGTCCGGTTTCACTATAAAGATTAGTTATCAGGTTGCTTGACAATTACTGTTGGACTCCTATATTGGAACAAGGCCATTTAGCTGCATATTGTGGAACGTAGTAATGTTCTTAATAATCAGTGACCAAACTAGAGAGTGAAATACGAACATGGATATAGTCACTTTGGTATAACGTAATTAAACGTTTATTAAGGGAACCGATAAAACATTAATAAATAAGTTAGATGTGTCAATTCTAAAGTTTGTCAAATTGAATTGAGCATGTGCCTATGCTGCAAAAGCTTAATAATGCCAAAGTTAAAGTAATTATTAAAATATGGTATTTTATAAGAACAGTGAAGTGTAGATGAAGAATTAAGGTTCTATACCACTCTGCTAGCTTGCAGTCATATGTTTACAGCATGCACTAAAAAAGCATGTTTCCAACATTACAAATATTTTTCATTGCATACAAATCTGAAGTATCTAAAGTGTTAAAATGCTCAAACACTGTCATGACTTTGTTCTGTAGAAGTATATGTTTTCTGTATCAAGTGTAGCTGATAGAGGAGGTACTGTTGTTTCAATAGTGATTCGCCTGGTGATATGCCGACACTCCCAAATTAGATTTAAGTTTTGATTATATAAAATGCGCTCTAATCAAACTCGAGTTCAGTTGCTATTACATTCAAATCAAGGATAAATTTAAATTTCATGTTGTTAGGGTATTTTTTGCTAATTGTTTGCCTTTTTGCATGCTCGCTACGTGCCTAACATGTTTACATAAGCTCTTCCATTTAGGAATTAGTGATGAAGAACCAAATATCAAAGTAAAATCCTACCGCAACACAACTCACAGTAAGGAACATCAGAAAATTGAGTCAACATACAGCCTCATTCAACTGCTGCGATATTGGGATCCGGGCTTGCAAATGGAGATCGCAGGTTACTTTGATTGTCAATTGGCAAAGACTTGCGGCCTCTGACCGAGTTGCGACCTACGAACCGTGATTTCTAGCGATTTGTTAAATGGCAACTTTCTTCCCTCAAAGCCTTTGATCTTTCATGACCACCAGAGTTGCGATTGCCAATATTGGACCTAGGAGGTCTCGCAAAGGGCTTACTGACAAATCGGAGCACTTTAAATGCAAATATAAATTAAATACAGCACTGGAAATGATTGCGAGCACAATGGTTGACATTAGAATTATAAGCACAACCTTCTCAAGCTTGTACATCGGCAAAATATAATACTTTATTTCATGTTTAATTTCCATCCAATGTCCTACGGGCTTGAATGACCTCCAAGCCTGTAACTCGTTATTCAAGCCCGTAGGACTTCAATGAAATATGGAGCTTGGATTCCAAAGTCCTACGGGCTTGATTGTAGAAGCCCGTAGGACTTTTGACTGAAATTAAACATGAAATAAAGTATTAATTTTCACGATGTGCGAGCTTGAGAATGTTGTGCTTCTAATTCTAATGTCACCCATGGTGTTCCTGATCATTTCCAGTGCTGTATTGAATTTATATTTGCATTTTAAAGTGCTCCGATTTGTCAGTAAGCCCTTTGCGAGACCTCCTAGGTCCCAGTAACCTTTGGTTTGATTTTTGCCATTTGACGGAGTGGTTAGCACAGGAAAATCGGAGCAATTGAATAGCGATTTGCAATATTGGCAATCGCAACTCTGGTGGTCATGAAAGATCAAAGGCTTTGAGGGAAGAAAGTTGCCATTTAACAAATCACTAGAAATCACGGTTCGTAGGTCGCAACTCGGTCAGAGGCCGCAAGTCTTTGCCAATTGACAATCAAAGTAACCTGCGATCTCCATTTGCAAGCCCGGATCCCAATATCGCAGCAGTTGAATGAGGCTGTATGTTGACTCAATTTTCTGATGTTCCTTATTGTGAGTGGTGTTGCGGTAGGATTTTACTTTGATATTTGGTTCTTCATCACTAATTCCTAAACGGAAGAGCTTATGTAAACATGTTAGGCACGTAGCGAGCATGCAAAAAGGCAAACAATCAGCAAAAAATACCCTAACAACATGAAATTTAAATTTATCCTTGATTTGAATGTAATAGCAACTGAACTCGAGTTTGATTAGAGCGCATTTTATATAATCAAAACTTAAATCTAATTTGGGAGTGTCGGCATATCACCAGGCGAATCACTATTGAAACAACAGTACCTCCTCTATCAGCTACACTTGATACAGAAAACATATACTTCTACAGAACAAAGTCATGACATGTAAATGATCAGGAACACAATGGGTGACATTAGAATTAGAAGCACAACATTCTCAAGCTCGCACATCGTGAAAATTAATACTTTATTTCATGTTTAATTTCAGTCAAAAGTCCTACAGGCTTCTACAACCAAGCCCGTAGGACTTTGGAATCCAAGCTCCATATTTCATTGAAGTCCTACGGGCTTGAATAACGAGTTACAGGCTTGGAGGTCATTCAAGCCCGTAGGACATTGGATGGAAATTAAACATGAAATAAAGTATTATATTTTGCCGATGTACAAGCTTGAGAAGGTTGTGCTTATAATTCTAATGTCAACCATTGTGCTCGCAATGATTTCCAGTGCTGTATTTAATTTATATTTGCATTTAAAGTGCTCCGAGTTTTCGGGCTTTAACCACAAGTTACGGGCTTGCGTTCTTGCGATCATGTTCAAGCCCGCAAATGCTATTGCCGATAGCATGGTTTCCGATTCTCCCGAATGGTGCCTAACTTTCGGGCCCGGCCAATTGAATAGCAGAGTAGAGTAGAGCAATGGGAGCATGCAACTCAATCGCAAGAAATTGGCTACCTGTGAGTTACGGCTTGAATGAGGCCGATACTGTTTTAATGCGCAAGTTAACACACAGTTCCCCAAAAAATACGTTTTTTTCTGCCTTTGTAGAAAAGCAATACATGAGCCTACTATATCTATTACACATTATCTTACTCAGTTGCTTGATACACATATTGATAAGGGCAGGTGTTAGAAGAGTGACGAGGAGAGGACTAGTGAGGAGAAAAACAGTAGTAGTGAAACTCCTGTACAGAGTAGAGGGGCGGGTGCCCCTGTTCAGAAGGGACAGAGGCATCTGAGCTCAATGGTGTGATAAGGGGATCAAAATCCAATCATCAAGGTCAAAGTGATAAAGCAAAACAAAAGATTGGAGGGAGAGACTGATGGTTAGGCATACACGCATGAAACAATTACTGATGATATAATCACAACAAGTCTAATATCAATCATAAAATGTTTCATCCACAGAACCAACACAGCCTCTTGAAGAAGGCCCCAGTCAGCAAGAGGAAGGGTACACAAGGGAGGATTAAGGTGAGTGACATCTACTGGCAATTGGATGTTTTCACACCATTGGAGCCACTAGATTGAAGCCACTAGCGCCCAAAGTATCCCCCCACTTGGATGTTCACATTGGGAGGAACCAATGTATATGGAGCTCCAACCATTTCCATGTCTACCAGTACTTTCTAAAGTTGCTGCATCTCAGCTACTACCACCATAAGAAGCAACCGTAGAAGTGCAACCACAAGCATTAGCTAAGCAGCTCAGGCAATATCCACCATCACCACTGTCCATGGAACTTGAAAACCCATAGATATGGATGAAAAAAAGGGGGTAATTCAAAGGCATTTTGAAGCAGTTGAAGCCTATATTTATATTATAACATACGTATACAATTCTACATCTGGACTGTGCACATATCTTACATATGTAAGCAAACGATGGATGACATGATCATGATATTTTGTGAGGGACATTATTCATTATCAATTACCCCTAAAACAGATGAAAGCATTTTAATATGATTTAGGAACTTTATTCTTTTAGCATTTAATGCTTGTCAGGCAAACATGGCTTTAATGTTACATATGATGATAAAAACATGAATAATACATGTTATCATTAAATGTAATAGAAAAAAATGAGTTGGGGAAAAAGAGCATCACCACTTCCTAGTGCGAATCAACTCTCCTATCTTCCTGTACTGTCTGACCCCAATCCATTCTCTCTCTTTCTTTCAGTGCAAATTTACTCTGGGTTTAAGGCCTACTTCATCTGTGACACACTCAGAACTGCATTCAGAACACCTCAGCAGTGCAAATTTACTCTGGGTTTAAGGCCTACTTCATCTGTGACACACTCAGAACTGCATTCAGAACACCTCAGCAGTGCAAATTTACTCTGGGTTTAAGGCCTACTTCATCTGTGACACACTCAGAACTGCATTCAGAACACCTCAGCAGTGCAAATTTACTCTGGGTTTAAGGCCTACTTCATCTGTGACACACTCAGAACTGCATTCAGAACACCTCAGCAGTGCAAATTTACTCTGGGTTTAAGGCCTACTTCATCTGTGACACACTCAGAACTGCATTCAGAACACCTCGGCAGTGCAAATTTACTCTGGGTTTAAGGCCTACTTCATCTGTGACACACTCAGAACTGCATTCAGAACACCTCAGCAGTGCAAATTTACTCTGGGTTTAAGGCCTACTTCATCTGTGACACACTCAGAACTGCATTCAGAACACCTCAGCAGTGCAAATTTACTCTGGGTTTAAGGCCTACTTCATCTGTGACACACTCAGAACTGCATTCAGAACACCTCAGCAGTGCAAATTTACTCTGGGTTTAAGGCCTACTTCATCTGTGACACACTCAGAACTGCATTCAGAACACCTCAGCAGTGCAAATTTACTCTGGGTTTAAGGCCTACTTCATCTGTGACACACTCAGAACTGCATTCAGAACACCTCAGCAGTGCAAATTTACTCTGGGTTTAAGGCCTACTTCATCTGTGACACACTCAGAACTGCATTCAGAACACCTCAGCAGGTATGGAGAAGACTATGGAAACTGTGCCATCCCTGGAGCCAATATGCTTATTAATATCACTACTATATGCATGTTATTATATCTTGGCAGATAGAAATATTCTGACTTTTTGTTTTCAATTTTTAACTGTTTCCTATACCCTGCTCTGCTGTCCCCACCTTCCCCCCCATCCTCCCCCATTTATGGCTGGCATAAATACCTCAAATCTCCTCCCCCTCCTCAAATATCTTTATTCTATGGTCTCTCTCTCATTCCTTCCTAACTCTCCTATCTTCCTGTACTGTCTGACCCCAATCCATTCTCTCTCTTTCTTTCAGTGCAAATTTACTCTGGGTTTAAGGCCTACTTCATCTGTGACACACTCAGAACTGCCCTCCCTCCCTTCCCCTTACCCACCCACCCCAACTCAGATTAAATTTATAGAGCCATAGAAAACACCTGACTTCCTACTTGCAGATATATCATCTCAACACTAGGGGTCAGCCAACATACTACTCTTTCACCTCAGATCCATCCCCTCTCCCTCTAAAATAAAACTCTTTCTATCTTTCACTTACTTCCTTGCCCTTGCTATTCCTTATTTGTTACTCTTCCCCAGTTCTCTGCCCTTTAATTCCCTTTAGATTGTAAGTAGCGAGTTTCTAGTCTTGTAGGGTGCTTTGGGATAAAGCACTTTCTGCTAAGATTCTAAGCTCAAAACAGGGCTCTTCAACTTTTTTAATTTTGTTAAACGTGTATTTCCCTTGTTCTTATCCCCTGTACAGCGCTACGGAATATGTTGGCGCAATACAAATAAAAGATAATAATAATAATAATATATTGTATAAATACACAGAATAAAAAATGGTCACTCACATTCTTTTACCTCGGCCGGGTCAAGACGCCGGATGAAGTCGAAGGCCGGAGCAGAAGCAGGTAAGTGAGGGGAAAGGGAGAGGGGGAGGTATTTAGAGGGTTAAAGTGAGGAGGGGGTTTAGAATGAGGAGGGGGGGTTGAGGATGAGGCGGGGGGAGGGAAAGAGACATGGGGGTTAGAGAGACACAGGCGGTAGAGAGACACAGGGGGGGTTAGAGAGACACGGGGGGTCTTTAAGCTGCCATCCTGCATAATTTCAATTTTCAAGTCTAAAACAGTTATGGAAGGTGTATTTACTTTAAATATAACCCCATATCTTTAATATTTCATTTTTCAATGAACTCATGAAAGTTTTCTGTGGTTCCATGTCATAGAATTAGGACGTCATCTATGAAGCGTATCCATAAATCCAAATCTTGTGTATATATTTTTCCATTGTGTCATTAAATACCATTTGCTCCTCCCACCATCCTAGATCTAAGTTTGCATATGTGGGGGCACATGCTGTGCCCATTGCTGTTCCACAAACTTGTAAAAGTAATTATGAGTTAACACAAATACTAATCATTTCATCACAAATATATTGTAATTTTGCTATTGGTTTCCTCTCTTTTGCAGAAAGTATTTGACTGCATGCAGGCCTCTATCATGTTGGATATTCGTGTACAGTGACTTAACTTCTAATGAGACCAATATAGTGTCTTTCCTTACTTGTATCTCATTTAATTTCGATAATACATCTTTTGTATGTTTTACATATGATGACAAACTAGATACAAATTCTCTCAAGACAGCGTCCTAATATTTGCTTAATTTTCTGTTAAATTATTGATGCCAGACACTATTGGTCTAGCTGGTGGTTTTGTGGGATTTTTGGAATGCTATAAAATGTTGCAATTTTAGGAGTTTTGATATTTAGGAATTCAAATTGCTGATAACTTTATCTTACACGCAGTTCTTGTAATTCATCCCTGAACTTCTCTGTAGGATCATGTGTTAGTTTTTTATAACACATTTTATCATTTAGGAGTCTATTATTTTCCTTAATATAGTCCTCTTTATTTAACTTTTTTGGCTATTGACCATGATGAAAAATCAATAAGAAGGGGGGATATAGATAAAGAACTGTTAAAGAGAGAGGCAAAATGGTTCTATATATTAAAAACTAAGATGGGTATTAAATGATGGATTCACATTCTCTCCCTACAGTATACATACATCATAAATACGGATACTAGAAATTAAAAATAATAAAATCTGTTTTGAAGTACTATGGTATTGAAAAAAAATGGTATAATTGAGGATTTTTTTCTAAATATGGGGAAACAGTACAAGTAATACATTTACATCCATTTGAAATTATCTGATTTAACTAAAAAGGCATCTAGAAAACAAATATAAAGGAGTCTAATGATGACAATATGTTAACACAATAATTAAAGGAATAGTAAAAGAAAGGATAATAAATTAAAGCAACATAATGATAGAGTGTAAAAAAAAATGTATTGTGATTTTAATATTTACAAATAATAATACAATACATGTTACAACATAGAGCAGAGTAAAGAAAAAAGTCACTGTCAAACACTCAAATGATAAATATTGTATATAGTGTATATAGCATCATCAATTGATCAGTAAGGAGTAACATTTAATAATAGGGAGGAATTTATGTAAAGAGAAAAATTACAATTAATTTAAACTCCATATAGGAGTAAAATATTATACAATCTACATAAAAATATTGAAAATTAAATGAAGATAAAAGAGCAGGAATTGAAATTATTGGTGTAATTCAACACTGATATTGATGAGAAAGATAATAAATGACAACAATGTAAATTAATCTAATTCAAAAAATAATAATATGAATTCATCAAGTAAATGAGTAGAAGCAACTTTATCCAAATATTTAATAGAAAGATTGTATATAAAAATAGTCATTTCGTAGTACACTATATGCAATAAAATATATTTTTATAACCCCAATACAATAATAATATAAGGATATGCACATAAAATGAGAGAATTATTATTTTTAACTTAGAATACACAACCATATTGCATTTAAGATGGGGATTTAGATTGCGTTTAAGATGGTGATTTGAAGAAGAGCGGTGACCCCTGAGGAAACTGAGAAAAGTGCGTTGGGTCAGACGCAGGACGAAAGTAGCAACTCGTGCGTTTTGGTAGTCTACATCAGATACATTGCTGCAGTAGTCCCATACCAGAATAGACATATTAGGAAAAGAAACAATAGGAGAGGGTTGGGAAAAGCAGCATTATAATAAAAACAGAGTAGACTGAATGAGTAAATCAGAAAATTATGATTAGTAGAGTGTGTCCAATATAGCTACAGTGCACACAAATATCCAAACAATAGTGCACTATAAGCTCTTAGCCCGTAAGACTTGCAGCTATTAAATTGGCCCCGTAAAGCAATCCTCCAATGACTTGCGGGGTAAGGGCGGAAAAAAACCTGCAGGATGTCGAAGATTGAACTCCATGGACGCAAATCATTTTATCTGTCAAGCCCGTAACAGTTAGGTTAGAAAATTGCTATTAAATGGCTACGTATCCACTGGCGTTCCAACCCGTAACCCTCAACCGGAGCCAAACAGCCAACGGGTACTAGAGAGGACCCGCAAGGGGGTTAAAGTCCTATCCGTTGCACTATGAATGCAAATACACACACTACTGTACTCATAATTAAAGGGAAAGTGATGGTAGGTATTAAAATAATAGCACAACATTCTCAAGCTCACAAATCTGAAATATAAAATACTTTTTTTTCTGTGTAATTTTTGTGTTATATCGATTCCGGCAATCAATATGTTAATACTTATAATGGAACGTGCATGGACTTGAAAATCATATTTACTGATTTATTAATATTGCATTATTTCTGGAATGCGGGTCTGATCGAGACTCGATATTGAAGCCCATAAGCCTGTGAAATCTAACCTCCATTTTTCAGTAGCGTAATGATGACTATCTCTTTTGTCATTGCCTCCGTCTAAACCCGTAACTTCAGGTTTGAATATTTGATCATGCTCACGGCCGCACATGACGGCCCGTAACTCGCGTCATGGTGGAATTTAATAGCTCTGTAACGCAGCTGAATTTCAAGCCTGCAGCCTTTGCAGGCTTGACGATGCCGCTACGGGCTTCAAATTTAATAGGGCTGATAATGTATCAATACAATCAACAATACTAAATAAGAAAGATTTGAGAAATAATATCTATCACATTAGGTTGATATCTTCACAGCAAGCAAAGTATATCACTACTAGAAAGATTTATATTATAGTGTATAAGCTATTAAAGCACTCTAGCACTTAATTATAAGCACTGTGTTTACAATAACAGTAACTTCAAGCACTTTTAGCACAAAACACTCTATATCACAACTATCTTGGTCACTTTATATTTAAGCAAATTCAATGTTCCTAATTCTTTCAAGAATTATGGATGAAATAAAAGTTATGTTTTACATTTACTCTCTCATGAGATTGGAATTCAAAGGTGTGCCCTATAAGGGGATCTTTACTCTAAACTCTATGATTCATTATAGCCTATCCCTAGGAGCACTCTTTGATATAATAGTTTGTTCTATGAAACATATACCTAGAGCCACCGTTCTATTTCTATTTGGCGTTTCAACTTTAAGCCTTAAAACCATATTTAGTTAGCCCAAGTCTAATGATGTATAGAGAATGCTATACATCATTAGGTTTATATCAAGATCAATCACCCTTAAGTATGCAACACCTATGGCCATATTAAATTCCAAGGGCCAGATTCAATTGCAAGCCCGCAACTCGATAGTATAAGGCCTTATGTCTCTCTGTGTGTTTTGCGGGCTCCCATACGTCCTGTAACAATGCTATTCAGTTGCTCAAGCTCGCAAGTTACTGTCCCAAAGCCAAAACCGTAAACCATGCACTGGTTTGTAGCAGTTCAGGGACGGGAACATGATCAATTAAGCAAGTCCATAACCTCCCATTTCAAATCAGCTAATAGAAAATGAGACTGTCATTATTACGGCAAGGTTACATATCAATCAATTAGGTTCGAGGGTCCAATATGCGATGGGACTCACAAACCTGCAAAATAAACAATTTTGAAAATGAATGACAATACTGTTCTAGTCCATATGGGTGGCCTGATATTTATTAACTCATTGATACCCAATATCGATTTAACCCCGAAATGAAACATGAAAATAAATAAAATTTCCAGGCGATTTGCGCACTTGAGACTGTTGTTCAATTAATTCTAATGTCTACCATCACTTTCCCCGTTATTTACAGTGCAGTATTGATTTTTTATTTGCATTTACTATGAATAGGTGTTTAACCCCATTGCGGGTCCTCTCTAGCACTCGTAGGATTTTCTCCTTCTTTTGCCATTTACGGGTGTGAATACATTTGCGGGCTTGGGGAAATTGAGCAATTGAATAGCGATTTGCGATTTTAGCCACCATAACTCTTGTGAACGGGAAAGATCAAAGGCTTCTAGAGGCTGTAAGTTACGTGTTTAACCATAGCCATTTTTTCAAGGCTGTAACTCGTAACCCATTTTGAGTCCGCAAAAAGACATCAATTGAATGGCCCATAGCAGCACCGGTACACCCGCAAAACATGTGGGCTTGAAATTCGGCAGAGTTAAAGAGCGATTAAATTAGCCAAGCCCGCAACGGATGTGGCCGACATCCAAACCCGTAAACCATTCTTGTGCACGTTCCATGTGCGGCAGTGAACATGATCAATCAATAAAACCTGTATTTACGGATTTACATGGAGCCAATGGTAAAAGAGATTGTCATCATTACGTCACTAAAAATGGAGGTTAGGTTTCAATCCCTTACGGGTTTGAATCACGAGTTACGATCGGACCCGCATTCCAGAAGTAATGCAATAATAATAAATCAGTAACTATGATATTCTAGTCCATGCGAGTTCCATTATATGTATTAACACATTGATTGCCAGGATCGATAGAACACGGAAATTATACAGAAAAACAAGTATTTTATATTGCAGATTTGCAAGCTTGAGAATGTTGTGCTAGTAATTTTAATACCTGACATTATTATCCCTTTAATTTAAAAAATACAGTAGTGTGTTGATATTTGCATTTACAGTGCTATGGATAGGACTTTAAGCCCCTTGCAGGTCCTTTCTAGTACCTGTAGGGTTTTTGGCTCCACTTGCGGTTACAGGTTTAAACGCCAGTGGATTCGTAGCGATTTAATAGAGATTAGCGAACGTAACATTTACGGGCTTGACAGATGAAAGGCTTTGCAACAATGGAGTTCCGATTTCGACAGCCTGTAGGTTTTTTCCGCCTGTAACCCGCAGATCGTTTGTGGGTAGCTGTAAGAGGACAATTTAATAGCGTAAGTCTAGCTGGCTTCATTACGGGCCACAGGTTTTAACAGTATAAATCAATAAAATAAACAATAACAAGTATAAAATATATTATAAATATATATATATATATATATATATATATATATATATATATATAGATAAATAGATAGATAGATAGATAGATAGATATCGCTACACAGGGAGTGTTTGATGTAAAGAAACTGTTTTATAGTCTACAGTTCCAAGATACAGAATAAGGGTTGAGGATGAGGAGGGAGGTTGAGGATGAGGAAGGAGGTTGAAGAGGGGGTTGAGGATGAGGAGGGAGGTTGAGGATGAGGAGGGAGGTTGAGGAGGGGGTTGAGGATGAGGAGGGGGTTGAGGGTGAGGAGGGAGGTTGAGGATGAGGAGGGAGGTTGAGGATGAGGAGGGAGGTTGAGGAGGGGGTTGGGGATAAGGAGGGAGGTTGAGGATGAGGAGGGAGGTTGAGGATGAGGAGGGAGGTTGAGCATGAGGAGAGAGGTTGAAGATGAGGAGGGGGGTTGAGGATGAGGAGGGAGGATTAGGAGTGGGGTTGAGGAGGGTGATAAGGGAGGGGGGAAGAGACACAGGGAAGGGAGAGGTTTGAAGAGACACAGGGAAAGAGAGGTTGGAAGAGACACAGGGAAGGGAGAGGGGAGAAGAGACACAGGAGAGATAGGGGGACACAGAGGGCACAAGAGGGACACAGGGGGCAGCATGTTTCCCACCCTCAGCTTATACTCGAGTCACTCATTTTACCCAGTATTTTGTGGTAAAATAGGTGCCTCGGCCTATACTCGGGTCGGCTTATACTTGAGTATATACGGTAAATTAACCCTATAACTCATGGGGCTCTATACAGAGCCCCATGAGCACGTAAATTAACCCTGTCACTCATGGGGATCAATACAGACCCCCATAGGCCCTTAATTAACCCTATAACTCATGTGGGTCAATACAAACCCCCATAAGCCCTTAATTAACTCTGTAACTCATGGGGGTCAATACAGACCCCCATAAGCCCTTAATTTACACTGTCACTCATAAGGGTCAATACAGACCCCCATAGGCCCTTAATTAACCCTATAACTCATGGGGGTCTATACAGACCCCCAATATGCCCTTAATTAACCCTATAACTCATGGGGTTCAATACAGACTCCCATAAGCCCTTAATTAACCCTATAACTCATGGGGGTCAATACAGACCCCCATAGGCCCTTAATTAACCCTATAACTCATGGGGGTCAATACAGACCCCCATAGGCCCTTAATTAACCCTATAACTGATGGGGCTCTATACAGAGCCCCATGAGACTATAATTACCCCCCTCAGTCCAATAGGGTTCTATATAGACCCCTATAGGACACTATTAACCCCTAGAATAACCCTACAAGTGCCAATGTACTACTTGTCATCCTCATATCCCCCAATGTGTCCCCTATCAGTTAAAGCACTGTACAGTGCTGCATTGAATATACATTTACCCCTAAAGATCTGCTGCGGCTCCTTAAAGGTGCCGCGGCACACTAATGGTTACCCCAAGCCACAGGGTACTGTAAGTACCCCCGCAGCAACTAACATTAACCCCCCCATGCTGCGGGGGAGGGTCCCCACATTAATCCTTGCAGAGGGGTCCCGATCGCATGGAGAGAGCAGCGGAGGGACTGCGGAGAGAGTCTATAGCAAGTGCTGGAGAGAGCGGGGAGAGCAGCAGAGGGAATGAGACAGCACCATCTAGCGTCAGGCTGTATTTCGTGTATAAGACAACCCCCGCAATTTAATAGAGTAGACCTTATAGACAATCAAAGAGTGGCCAAAGCGGTGCTCTGTTACAACCCAATAAATGACAGAATTATTTCAATTAAAATTCAAGGCAAGCCATTTAACATCACAGTGATCCAACATAACCCACATATTATAGGCTATTTTATTTTATTATTTTTATTATGTGGATTTATATTTTTCCCATATTAGTAAATAATAGATTTATGGGACTAGGCATGGAAGATAGAAGAACTCTGGTCTGAAGTTTGCAGCATTATCCAGGAAACAGCAACAAAGAATATCCCCCAAATTAAGAAAACTAAGAAGGAAAACTGTCTGTCTGATGAGGCTTTGAAAGTAGCTGAGGAAAGAAGGAACGTGAAAGGTGGTGGTGATAGAAAAATATTTCTCCAACTGAATGCAGAATTCCAGAGGTTAGCACGAAGAGGCAAGGCGACTTTCTACAGTGAGCTGTGTAAAGAGATAGAAGAAGATAACAGAATAGGAAAGAGAGATCTCTTCAAGAAAATTGGGGATCTCAAGGGAACCTTTCATGCCAAAGTAGGCATGATAAAAGACAAAAATTGTAGGCACTTAACAGAAGAATATCAGATAAAGAAGAGATGGCAAGAGTACACTGAAGATCTATACAGGAAGGAACTTTACAGCAGTGATGACCTCAATAGTTAGTCCAATGAGCTGTAACCAGACTTCTTGGAGAGTGAAGTGAGATGGGCCCTAGGATGCCCTGCTAATAACAAGGCTGCAGGAGTTGATTGAACTTATCTAAATTTTACCGGAAGATACTGTGACAGTGTTACTTGCCTTATGCCAACAAATTTGGAAAAGCCAACAGTGGCCAATAGCCTGGAAAAGGTCCAATAAAAAAAAAGACAGTGCCAAAGAGTGCTCCAATTATCAAACAATTGCACTCATTTCACATGCCAGCAAGGTAATGCTTAAGATCCTACAAGCCAGGCTCCAACCATATATGGACTGGGAGCCACCAACTGTGCAAGCTGGGTTCCGCAGAGGAAGAGGCGCAAGAGATCAAATTGCCAATGTCCGATGGATAATAGAGAAAGCAAGAGAGTTCCAAAAAAACATTTACTTTTGCTTCATAGACTGTTCTAAAGCATTTGACAGTGTGGATCACAACAAGATGTGGCAAGTTTTTAAGGAGATGGGAGTAGCTGGTCATCTAATCTACCTCCTGAGGAATTTGAATATGGACCAAGTCAGAACCAAACATGAGACAACAGAATGGTTCAAGATAGGAAAAGGTGTACGATAAGGTTGTATATTGTCAACGTATTTATTCAACTTATACGTAGAATACATCATGCGTAAAGCAGGGCTGGATGAGTCCAAAGCAAGTCTGAATCAATATTGTTGGAAGAAACATCCACAATCTCAGATACGCTGATGATACTACTCTGATGGCTGAAAGTGATGAGGAACTAAAGGACCTATTAATGCATGCCAAAGAAGAAAGTGCAAAAACGGTCAAGAGATCATGGCAAATGGCAATATCAGTTCCTGGAAAATAGATGAGGAAGAAGTGGAGGCAGTGACAGCTTTTATTTCGCTGGGATCAGAGATCTCTTCAGATGGTGACTGTAGCCATAAAATTGAAAGACGTTTGCTTCTGGGGAGGAAAGCTATGGCAAGTCTAGACAAACTAGTAAAAAGTAAAGACATTACACTATCAACAAAGGTCTGCATAGTTAGAACTATGGTATTCCCAGTAGTAACATACAGATGTGAGAGCTGGTCCATAAAGAAGGCTGAGCGCCATAGAATTGATGCCTTTGAATTGTGGTGTTGGCAAAAACTGCTTAGAATACCTTGGACTGTGAGGAGATCCAATAAATCAGTACTTCAGGAAATCAAGACAAACTGTTCACTGGAAGCTATGATCGTAAGGCTGAAGCTAAATATTCTGGCCATATCATGAGAAGACAGGATTCCCTAGAAAAGATTCTAATGCTGGGAAAGATTGAAAGCACAAGAAGAAGGAGATGACCAAGGCAGAGATGGATAGATGCGATCATTGAAGCGATGAACATGAACTTAATCGAGATCAGAGAGGCAGTGACTGACAGATGTACCTGGCGTGCTGCGGTATATAGGGTCATGGAGAGTCTGACAGAACTGAACGATCAAACAACAACATTATATTTATAGGTATTTGTACACTTGATTAGATCTAGTGTGGGTGCATTTTTTGGAGGGTTCAGATTCCAATTTTTTACTTATTTGACTAATATCTCCGTTTAAACCATGATGTTCTAAGGTATCAAGTGTATGTACTTGAGGCTACGCTGCCCACGCTCCCTTAGTCGCTGGCCAATTATGTCATCACAGAACATCTAGGCAGCACATGGGAACGCCAAGTCCCATTAGGCTAGCTTTATTGTGATTATCTGCATCCAACTTTGCTAATACCCATCTATGAAATACTTATTAGAGAGGGATATATTCATGGAGCAGCAGACTTCACATTAGCATTAGTACGATCCTTGTGACTCCCTCAATTTTTGGCTTTATATATAAACAACAATGATGTGTATGGACCTTAATTTCATATAAATTATCAACAGTGCAATATTAAGCACTTTTTAGCATCTTAGCACCTTATCATTGTGGGAAAATCCCCAAGTAACGCATATTAAGCACTTTTAGCACCTTATCATTGTGGGAAAACCCCAGTAACACTTAGTCACTTTACACTGATCAATTCACAGTTTATTTGCACTATAGGACTTTTTTGAGGTCCTAATTCACTTTAGTATTAGCTCTAGCACTTAGCACTTTTTGCTTATTTTCTCTTCATCATTGTATCCAATCATCTGGTTGTTGTTATGATTAATACAGTTTAGCCAGTAGAGGTATTAATATATTTATTATTTGGCAGCTGTAGCGTCATGTGTTTAGTTTTTTTATTACTTCCATTGGTTTTATAATAACTATTAAAAGTAACGTTTTATTGGCTACTATTGATTATAGTAGGTTCTAAGGAGTGCACCACTACAAAGGGATTTTCTTTTCTTTACCATTATGCATTACATTATGGATCCCTGGTAGCACCCTATTATATCAAAAGTTCCTGGGCTCAATGCTTAGAGCCGCCTTATTTGTCCTTTTTATACCAAGTGTATGTATCCATTTAGTTTTGCAGCTTCTAAAATTCTATTTCCCTTGTATAACTATTCCTTTTACATCTTTGTTATGTTTTTATACTATGTGCGCTGAGAATCCCTTTCTTGACGTTATATAGATGTTCATAAAATTATGTCTTCAGGGACCCTTTGTAGAGGCCCATGTACTGATGGCATAAACAACATATTCAGAATTGTAAAAGTGTTGATTTCAAAATCTTTGCATTTACTAGTCTTTGCATTTACTAGTAAACATTTTAGATGTTTACAGGTGTTTCAGTTTTGGGTATTACACTTGTAACGAGCCACCAAACTGTTGTACAACTTTCTTTTTTTCTGGAATATTCTTCTTTTTGAGTTCACTTGGTGCTGGGAGGTTTTTCAAAGTTGTATTCTTTTTAAAGGTGATGATTTGTTTCTCTGGTAAAATGTCTGAGGATATGTCAATGTTTTCTAAAGCATCTAGCAATTTTTTCAGCTGCTTGATAACATTTGGTGAGGAACCTACTGTACTTCCATTATGGTGTTTAATGTTGTTGGTGTAGTGATTAGAATTACTCTTCTTGTTTCTTTTGAGGAGTTTACTAATATTTTTTTTTGTTCTATTGTAAGCCTCTGGTGTTGTCTTGTCATAACCCTTAGCTTTGAGTTTGTTGATCAGGATTTTGCTCTCTTTTTCAAAATCTTTGATGTCTGTGCAGTTAGGCCTCATTGTCTGGAATTGTTAGAATGGGATATTCTTAATTTATTTTTTATGGTGACCACTTCTTGCATGAAGATATCCATTTGTATCAGTTGGCTTTGTATATAATCTGGGAGTGATCTCCTCAGTGTTCCCATGAGAACTACAGCCAAGAAGGGAATAGATATTTAGGGCCCTATTAAATTCTCCCTCGTAGTTCTCTCGGTGCTCGCAAAAGGCAGTTTTCCTGCTGTTTGCGAGAACCGAATCTCTCGCAGCCTGCTTTACTATATGACTGCGAGAAAATGGCCGAGAATAGGCTCCGAGAGAGCTATGTAGCCTTAAATCTATGCACGAGTCTCGCATATCGTAAGAATCCCTACGTGGACAAAAAGTCCACGCAAGGGATCCGAAAGCCTCTACGTGCTGCCTCGGAACAGCCCGAGACAGCAGTGTGAGGCTTCCCCCTGTACCCTATACACATCCCCATGCTGCAGGGGTCTCTATCAGGACCCCTGCAGCATCCCCACATTAACCTCTTGTAGCAGGGGTCCCCGATCTGCATAGATCAGGCCCCCCGCTGCATTTAAAACTTTTAAATTCCCCGCCGCGGCTCCTTAAAGGGGCCGCGGCACACTATTACCCAATCCCGGCCGCGGCACTTAAAATTAACCCCCCTCTATGCTGGGGGTCCCCATCGGGACCCCCGAAGTGTCCCCACATAAACCCATTGCAGCGGGGGTCCCCGATCTGCATAGATCAGGCCCCCCGCTGCATTTAAAACTTTTAAATTCCCCGCCGCGGCTCCTTAAAGGGGCCGCGGCACACTATTACCCAATCCCGGCCGCGGCACTTAAAATTAACCCCCCTCTATGCTGGGGGTCCCCATCGGGACCCCCGAAGTGTCCCCACATAAACCCCCTGCAGCGGGGGGCCCCAATCGGCACCGATCGTGACCCTGCTGCAATTCAATTTTAAATTTCCCGCCTCGCGGGTCCTCAAAGGACCGTAAAGGTCCTGAAAGGACTCGCACTAAAAATATTAACCCAAGGCAACTATAATTACCCCATTAACTCATGATGGTCAATACAGACCACCATAAGGCCTAAATTAACCCATTAACTCATGATGGTCAATACAGACCACCATAAGGCCTAAATTAACCCATTAACTCATGATGGTCAATACAGACCACCATAAGGCCTAAATTAACCCATTAACTCATGATGGTCTATACAGACCACCATAAGGCTCTATTTAACCCCATCAGTCCCATAAGGGTATATTATTACCATTATGGGCCTGTTACAACCCAACATTACATAAGTGCCGGACCATCATGACACTAACTACAAACACTACACTATAACCCCCAATAAACCATTTAATCTAAACTAACCCCCCTCTACACTAATCTATTAACACTTACACTACCTACCTACACTACCTACCCCCTAATAAACCTCCCCAACACTCTAATTACAAAAAACAAAAAACCTACAGTACAGAAAACAAAAAACCTACAGTACAAAAAACAAAAAAAACTACAGTAAAGAAAAAAAAAAATTACAACCCCACCCCCCACTACAGAAAACAAAAAAATACATTACAACCCCACCCCCCACTACAGAAAATAAAAAAATTACACACCTGAAAAGGAAAGACAGATAAACACAATACAATACATACATATAATACATTACATACAATACATGACATTACATACATTACATATAATATATTACATATAATATATTACATATAATATATTAAATATAATATATTACATATAATATATTACATATAATATATTAAATATAATACATTACATACATTACATACAATACATGACATTACATACATTACATATAATATATTACATATAATATATTAAATATAATATATTACATATAGTCCAAATCAAATACCCCCTATCTATCTAACATACAATCTATTTAATTTAAAATAAATCCTAACTATATCAAATACATCCCCCTATCTAATATACAAAAAATCCTAACTACATACACAGACCCTTATTCTAAAATAAAATAAAATAATTACAGTCCTAACTACATACACAGACCCTTATTCTAAAATAAAATACAATAATTACAGTCCTAACTACACAGACCCTAATTCTAAGCTACAATCAATAAATTAAGACCACTTACCTTTAAGATGTTGCTTCAGATCACTAACCTATGGGTCAAACAAAAAAAAAATTAGTACAAAACATTAACATCCAATAAATAAACATTCTATACATTCTAAATATTCAACTCACCTTTACAGCATGTCCCGTCACTGTTTAGCTCTTCCGGCGCGGCCCTGTTAAAAAAAAAACACAATACATGAATACATTAATACAATATATAAACAATAAATAAAATACACAAATAAACATCTAAATATACATTTATCTTACCTCCCCGCGATGTCCCCGGCCTTCTCTCCTTCAGCCCCGGCTGGCCCGCGGAACCATGCACGCTCTAAAAAAAAAAAAAAACTAACGGAGGTCTGCACTGGCAGACCTCCCCGACGCTAATGAACCTCCCGGAGTCGTTTCCGGGAGGAAATTGGCATTGGCGGCTTGTGATTGGCTGAAAAAGCTGTCTATCAATTTCAGCCAATCAAAAGTCGTCAATGTGTGAGCCAATCAGGATGGGATACACCCCAATATCAGCGGGGGGCCTGTGTAGTTAGGACTGTAATTATTTTATTTTATTTTAGAATAAGGGTCTGTGTATGTAGTTAGGACTGTAATTATTTTATTTTATTTTAGAATTAGGGTCTGTGTATGTAGTTAGGATTTTTTGTATATTAGATAGATAGGGGGATGTATTTGATATAGTTAGGATTTATTTTAAATTAAATAGATTGTATGTTAGATAGATAGGGGGTATTTGATTTGGACTATATGTAATATATTATATGTAATATATTATATGTAATATATTATATGTAATATATTATATGTAATGTCATGTATTGTATGTAATGTATTATATGTATTATATGTATGTATTGTATTGTGTTTATCTGTCTTTCCTTTTCAGGTGTGTAATTTTTTTATTTTATGTAGTGGGGGGTGGGGTTGTAATGTATTTTTTTGTTTTCTGTAGTGGGGGGTGGGGTTGTAATTTGTTTTGTTTTTTTCTGTACTGTAGGTTTTTTGTTTTCTGTACTGTAGGTTTTTTGTTTTTTGTAATTAGAGTGTTGGGGAGGTTTATTAGGGGTTAGGTAGTGTAGGTAGGTAGTGTGAGTGTTAATCGATTAGTGTAGAGGGGGGTTAGTTTAGATTAAATGGTTTATTGGGGGTTATAGTGTAGTGTTTGTAGTTAGTGTCATGATGGTCCTTGAGGACCATCATGGCACTTATGTGGTTAATGTTGGGTTGTAACAGGCCCATAATGGTAATAATATACCCTTATGGGACTGATGGGGTTAAATAGAGCCTTATGGTGGTCTGTATTGACCATCATGAGTTAATGGGTTAATTTAGGCCTTATGGTGGTCTGTATTGACCACCATGAGTTAATGTGTTAATTTAGGCCTTATGGTGGTCTGTATTGACCATCATGAGTTAATGGGTTAATTTAGGCCTTATGGTGGTCTGTATTGACCACCATGAGTTAATGTGTTAATTTAGGCCTTATGGTGGTCTGTATTGACCACCATGAGTTAATGTGTTAATTTAGGCCTTATGGTGGTCTGTATTGACCATCATGAGTTAATGGGTTAATTTAGGCCTTATGGTGGTCTGTATTGACCATCATGAGTTAATGGGTTAATTTAGGCCTTATGGTGGTCTGTATTGACCATCATGAGTTAATGGGTTAATTTAGGCCTTATGGTGGTCTGTATTGACTACCATGAGTTAATGGGGTAATTATAGTTGCCTGGGGTTAATATTTTTAGTGCGAGTCCTTTCAGGACCTTTACGGTCCTTTGAGGACCCGCGAGGCGGGAAATTTAAAATTGAATTGCAGCAGGGTCACGATCGGTGCCGATCGGGGCCCCCCGCTGCAGGGGGTTTATGTGGGGACACTTCGGGGGTCCCGATGGGGACCCCCAGCAAAGAGGGGGGTTAATTTTAAGTGCCGCGGCCGGGATTGGGTAATAGTGTGCCGCGGCCCCTTTAAGGAGCCGCGGCGGGGAATTTAAAAGTTTTAAATGCAGCGGGGGGCCTGATCTATGCAGATCGGGGACCCCCGCTGCAATGGGTTTATGTGGGGACACTTCGGGGGTCCCGATGGGGACCCCCAGCATAGAGGGGGGTTAATTTTAAGTGCCGCGGCCGGGATTGGGTAATAGTGTGCCGCGGCCCCTTTAAGAAGCCGCGGCGGGTAATTTAAAAGTTTTAAATGCAGCGGGGGGCCTGTTCGGTGCCGATCGAGGACCCCCGCAGCAAGGGGTTAATGTGTGGGGGCTGCGGGGGTTCCTATGGACCCCTGCAGCAAGGTGTTCATGTGAGGACACTTCGGGGGTCCCGACGGGGACCCCCGCATTGAGGGGGGGTTAATTTTAGGTGCCGGGGGGGGTATTCGGAGTACCCCCACGGCAGGGCTTATGTGGGGGACTGCCGCGGAGGTCCCTTTTAGGACCCCCGCAGCAATTGATGAGGAGTGGGAGCCTGCGATATCATCTCGCAGGCTGTCACTCCTCATGTACATTTACGCAGTGTAGATACGTACGGCCCTGCTGCGTAGCTCATACGTTGCTCGCAGCAGGGCTAATTTAATAGCATTGGAACTTAGAGAAACTTTGCAGTACGTAGGGCTTAAGTAGAAGCCTCTTATTTACGAGGCTGGAATTTAATAGGGCCCTTAATCTGTATTCATGGTAAATGTTAGATTCATAGACCCTAATTCAATTCGGAGGCCGCAAGTTATGGGCCGATAGCGAATTTCCGAAACCATGCCATCGTACGTAGCATTTGCGAGTTTGAACATGATCAATTAAGCAAGGCCGTAACTCCCGATTAGTAACAGCCAATGGTAACAGAGACCATCATCATTATATCTTTGAAAAAAAGAGGTTGGATTTCAAAGTCCCATTTGTGGCCTTGACGGGGTGGTTAGAGTGGGGGATTCAGAGCTATTGTATAGCGATTTGCGATTTAAGCCATCCGAACGCTTCTGGATGTGAAAGATTAAAGGCTTGGAGGGGCATTAACTTGCGGTGGTAACCATTGAGTGAATCAGAGGCCGGAGCCCGTAACCCAATCGAAGCCCATAAAAAGACGCCAATTTTATAGCAAAATAACTTGCTGGCTACATTTCAGAAGCTCGGATATCCCGAAAGCTCAATTGAATGATGCTAATAGTATTCAAGTTTAAATTCTTCAAAAAGTCTTCTTTATTGGTGTGTCTATCAGATTCCCATATTATAATGATATCACCTCTGAAGCAGAAACAAGAGATGATATTCCTGCTGAATGGATGGTTATTCCAAATGTAGAGCTCTTCCCACAATACCATGTACAGAAATGCAAAGTTTGAGACAAATATTGTGCCCATTGCTGTTTCTGTTTTTTTGTAGGTAAAACTCATGCTCAAACATGAAGTAGTTTTTATTAAGTAGGCATTTTATGGCATTAAAAATTAATTCCTGTTGAGGTTCATCAATGTTGTCATATGTTTCAAAATAGGTCTTAATAGCCACTACTACCAGATCTTGTGGTATAGATGAATGGAGGGCTCAAATGTCAAGAGAAATCCAGCAAAAACTCTTATTCCACCATTGTGTAGACATGTAACTATATTGGATGTATCTAATACAAGATTTAGGGTTATTGACCATAGGTTTAAGAAAGTGGTAAACTTTCTTAAATACAACCTTGCTATTCTATATCTTGAAACTGTAGACTTTAAGATGAATTCTCTTGTATTTATACATTATAATAAATTATATTGATTTGCACTAGGAAGTGGTGGTGTGTTTTTCCCCCCACTCCTTGCCTTCTATTCCATGAATGCATGCACTTAAGTGACCAGTGCTTTAAGAAGAAGCTGCACCTCCTGAAGTAAGACAAACCCTGAGGAGGTGACATGCATTCTATTTGTCTGAGCTCCCTGTTCTATGATGGACACACGTGTGAGGACATGGTACATGAGGATCTAACTGCCCTAACAACGAGACTCCTGGGACCTTCTAACCCTTACAAAATACCCTATACTAAACAGCACAAGAGTATTTTTACTAACATTGTGTATGTAGAATAAATCAAGGGTTGTTTTATCATTAAATGTACCTTACATTTTTTTAAACCACATGATACACCCATATGTTACCGTAGTTCAAGTATTTATTAATAGGCTGATTTATGAAAGTCAAAAATTCCTCCAGTTCTGGCCGCAAATGCGTCCCATTTGCGGGGTTGGAGTATCCCACGTCAGCTGCAATGAGCTGAAGGCTCATTGCAGGCCGCAAATGCGGACCCTCGCAAAATATAGCCCAAAAAAAGGAAAACGAGGCTAAAGGACACAGAGCCGCGAAAATCACCGCCTGGCACGTACGAGTTACACAGGAACGTAGCAGATACACAATATACCATTACAGCAGACGAAAAATGCTCGCAAGCCAAGCAACACATAGAAAACCCCCGCCATTTTACAACACTAACTTACAACTCATAACATTAGGATTCTAAAATGCTACGGTTTGGCCTCGCGCACGCAGCCTATTTACGCTGCACACTTGCAACATTGCTGCCACTTTCTCCTCAGATGATCAACACTCCAACTGTACATTTACAGGTGCAGGGAAATCCAAATTGACTGTGAGCTCTTCAGGATATTGATTGCTGCATATTAAATATAAATAGGTAAAGTATATTCATTTATTAATTCAAATTACTTTATTAATTCACTGTACTCAAATTTTTTTTATTTTACACTGTACTTATATATCTTTCTTCGCAATGAGCGCCAAAGGTGATCGTTGCAAAGCCAGACACTTGATGTACACGAGGGGATAGGCATACAATGAGCGCCGAAGATCCACAGGAAAAGCCTTACATTGTGTGGCAGACAGCATTGCCATGGCTTCACGTTTGATTGCCATCATTTTTGATGGGCAAGTCGCTAGTTTGTTTTAATAATTGATAAACAGCACAGGAAGTAGAAAATGTAAAAGAAAAATGTGCAAAAAATGTATCATTATAATATTAAAATCTTGCTTTCATGTCTGTGCTCAATGCTTTTAAATTATGTTTATACAAAATAACATTCCTCATTATAGCGGGAATTTTTTTTTTGTGTTTGTTGAAAATATTTTCTTTGAACTAGAAGTGAATGGTTTAGGTGCTAGATGATTAAAAAAAGGTTTACTTATATTATAATATTGTCACTATTTTATATGGCTGATTTGAACACTGTACAAAGAACATGTCCATTCTCATACATCATAGCATCTGTGCAATTTGGAGATCTCTAGGTTCAAGAATATATACAGTGCCTTGCAAAAGTATTCACCCCCCTTGACTTTTTACCTATTTTGTTACATTACAGCCTTACGTTCAATGTTTTGTTAATCTGAATTTTATGTGTCAGAACACAATAGTCTAAGTTGGTGAAATGAAATGAGAAAAATATATACATAAAACTATTTTTTAGAAATATAAAACAGAAAATTGGCATGTGCGTATGTATTCACCCCCTTTGTTATGAAGCCCATAAAAAGCTCTGGTGCAGCCAATTACCTTCAGTAGTCACATAATTAGTAGAATGATGTCCACCTGTGTGCAATGTAAGTGTCACACGATCTGTCATTACATATACACACCTTTTTTGAAAGGCCCCAGAGGCTGCAACACCTAATCAAGAGGCATCACTAATTAAACACTACCATGAAGACCAAGGAACTCTCCAAACAAGTAAGTGACAATGTTGTTGAGAAGTACAAGTCAGGGTTAGGTTATACATAAAAATCCAAATCTTTGATGATACCCCGGAGCCCCATCAAATCTATCATAACCAAATGGAAAGAACATGGCACAACAACAAACCTGCCAAGAGACGGCCGCCCACCAAAACTCACAGACCCGGCAAGGGGGGCATTAATCAGAGAGGCAGCACAGAGACCTAAGGTAACCCTGGAGGAGCTGCAGAGTTCCACAGCAGAGACTGGAGTATCTGTACATAGGATGACAATAAGCCGTACACTCCATAGAGTTGGGCTTTATGGCAGAGAGGCCAGAAGAAAGCCATTACTTTCAGGAAAAAAACAAAATGGCACGTTTTGAGTTTGCAAAAAGGCACGTGGGAGACTCCCAATATATACGGACACGCTATGTCTGGTGCAAACCCAACACATCACATCACCCAAAGAACACCATCCCCACAGTGAATGTGGTGCAGGCAGCATCATCCTGTGGGATATTTTTCAGCAGCCAGGACTGGGAAACTGGTCAGAGTTGAGGGAAAGATGGATGGTGCTAAATAAAGGGATATTCTTGAGCAAAACCTGTACCACTCTGTGCGTGATTTGAGGCTAGGGCGGAGGTTCACCTTCCAGCAGGACAATGACCCCAAACACACTGCTAAAGGAACACTTGAGTGGTTTAAGGGAAAACATGTAAATGTGTTGGAATGGCCTAGTCAAAGCCCAGACCTCAATCCAATCTGTGGTCAGACTTATATATTGCTGTTCACAAGCGCAAACCATCCAACTTGAAGTTTGCTGGAGCCGTTTTGCAAGGAGGAACGGCAAAAATCCCAGTGGTAAGATGTGGCAAGCTCATAGAGACTTATCCAAAGCAACTTGGAGCTGTGATTGCCACAAAAGGTTGCTCCACAAAGTATTGACAATATTTAAGCAAGCCTGTAATTTTCTTTTTAATTACTCTCAATACTTTCTAGACAGAGCTTATAGTAAATGAGACCATCATCATGACGTCAGTAAAACATGGTGTTTATACTTAAACTTTACTCAGAGACTACCAATTAATTAGTGTTGAGAAGTAAATTTAGCGTTCACACTTGCAATCCAGCAATGTAGAAATCAATAAAATTAATTAAAGCAACTGTTCTAGTCCATGCGGGATCCATAATATGTATTAACCCCTTAAGTCCTGGGATCAATTTCAAACAAAAAAATACATTTAAAAAAGATATTCTGTAAATGCATATTTGTGGGTTTGAGTAATTCATTCTAATGTATTTCTATGCTTTCCCATATTTTTTAAGTACAGTATTGCGTGTTTAATAGCTGTAAAGGCTCAAATAATTGATTTAAGAATACCTTGCGAGTCCTCTAGAGTATTTGTAATATTTATGACAGAAACGTGATACTTTTTTTCATTTGTGACTATTAAAATATTTGTGATTTAGAGCTGCGAGGCTAATTGAATATCGATTTTGTGTAACCTTAATTGGCTAGCACTCGTGAATCTAGAGCTTTGCTAGTTTTGTGTCTTTGGCTGGCCCGTAGTGATTGTGGGCGGGGAGCTTGTAATCAGATTGCGACTAGCTAATAGAATCTGTTGCAGTTTTCAGAGTGGTTTTGTGTGTATAATTTCACAAATTGGGCAAAAGATTATGGCCCATAGTCTCTGTCATGCCCAGAAGGGCCCGCCACTGAACTTTTGGAACTATTGACTATTGTTGGCCCTGAGGGGAATCTGGTACCTGAATCATGGACTCTGTTATTTATAATAGTTCAATAGACATGGGACTTGCTAAGGAATGTGACTAGTTGTTTCTATGGGTAATGTTTTAATAAATTATGTGTGTACAGAATGTGCTCTGTGCTAGTGACTTGCTTAATAGCACTGGTTAAAGGAATGCATTTCATAAATGAGCTAGCAACATTTATAAGTAAGGCAACATATTTCAACAGTGTCTTAAGAATTAACTAACAATGGCCTGCTAAATGGACCCCCTCTTAGGCAGATGTTAACTCTGTGTTGAATACTGGGATATGTGGCCTTTTTGATTTGGAGACCATGGTCATTTACATTTTCCCGATACATACAGCTTGTAAAACAGGATGCAAGGCTTGGTTTTAAAAGATGTGTTTGGGAAAGAATAAAGGGTCTGTCTGCACTAAGGAAAGGTGCATGTGTCCTTCTTGTATCTGATTGTGTCTGCCTCTCCAGGAATGATGTCCTGATCTGAATTGAATCTCTAGGAGATTGAACACAAAAGTCCAAACCTAGAGGGAGAGTCTTGAAGTGCATGTGGCCCATCATCTCTGGGTCGTGGCAGTTTCTAATTTATTAACTTTAATATGCAATTTTGCAGCTTTGGAACCTTCCATTTAGTCTTCAGAAGATCAACTTCCTGAGGTGAGAGAAGACTTTGAAATGCCTGTCTGCACAATTGAAAGGTGACTGTTATGCCTGCCAGTGCTCTCAGCAGGACTAAACAGAAATTTGTTTCCAAGGATACACCTACCTAAGAAAGTAACAGACAGCAGCAAGGAAGAAAGCAAAATGGAACCATATAGAAAAGTATAATTGCATATAAACATTTAAAATATACAGACCACTGTAGTTTGGCTGCAAGGGCCAAGACTGAAGCAGAAGCTCACAGGGATACTGCAGCAATAGTGCTAGCAGGTAAGTTTGATGCAGGACAGCAGAGGTCCCTGACACAAGCGAACACCATTAGCAGCCGTATAACCTGGCAACATAAAAACTTTTTAGAGAAAATTGGACTATGCCCTATAATCATGGTAACTAGTTGGCCTGCAACCTGAGAAGGATTTTTCTATTAAGACTTCCACTTCTATTCCGTCTTTTTATCAAGTCATAGTATTTGAATAGAACTGAATAGAGATATTATGTGAATTAAAGATTTTTCACATTTTCGTTTTAGTTTTCTAACCTGGAGATATTTATACAGTACTTTGTCACAAAGCCAACGTGGATGTTACATGTTGACCAGTCTTTGATACAGATTTGCACATTCAATACTACAGTATATTATTATTTTTACTAGTAACTTGCTCATCATAAATTACGGTATCATATAGTATCTTCAATTGTCTGTTCTGTCTCTCTCTCTGTGTGCCCTCTCTCTCTCTGTGCACCCCTGTCTCTTCCTCCCTTCTTCTCTCTTCCCTCCATCTCTCTTCCCCTCCCACCTCCTCTCTCCCTCCACCGCCTCCTCCCTCTACCGCTCCCTCCCTCTCTCTCTCTCTCTCTACCCCCTTCTCTCCCTCTCTTTCTCCAAATATGGCGCAACTGCCCCACCTTAGCATTAGTAGCTTGTAGCCACACAAGAGTTACTCACAAGCTAATAACTATTGTTGTGGATTATTATTATTATTATTACCCCTAATTTACAAAACACCAACATCCCCATAGTGTTATGTACAGGTGATGCAGTGCATAAATAATACAAACATAATAAAAGTGCATACTAGTACAGAAGGTGTAAAGGGTCTTGCTCTCAGAAGAGCTTACTATCAAGCCTTATTAAATTTTGATTTGGCCAATTGAATAGGGCTCTATTTAAGCACTGGGCATTTTTTTACAGAAGTTTGTAGTTAGTGAAGACCTTGCTTTTAGATAGAAGTTTACTAACTAAAAACTTCTGTAAAAAAAGATGCTCTGTGCTTATATAGAGCCCTATTCAATTGTCTGAATTGCAATTTACGAAGGCTGTATATCTGTGCTCCTTTAAAGGGCCTGTGTAAGCTCTTTTCATGTTACACCTATGTTTTTAGTTCACCATTAATTGACACAAAAATCTAATATTTAAACCAGAAAGTAACTAGTCAGTATAATAAAAAAAAACAGGAAATATAATTTTAAAATATAGTTTGCCTCACTTTGTCCAGAGAACTATGGAAAAGAAGTAAAAGATTTCAACTAGAGAGATAAAATTGATCAAGCAGCCTTGGTAATGCTTGAATAATGTTCTCAGTTGAAATGTTTCACTTCCTTTTAAAAGTGCTCAGGACAGTAAATTATATATGCTGGCTAAAGCTTTGCTGCTGTTAGCACCTGTATTTTTATACAAATTAATGGTGAACAAAACTTAGTTTTAACATGAAAAGTGCTTACCTTATATACTCGAGTATAAGCTGAGTTTTTTTAGCCCTTTTTTTAAGGCTGAAAAGGGCCCCCTTGGCTTATACTCGAGCCACCACCCCTGTGTCTCTCTTTCCCCCCTTGTCTCTCCACCCCCGTGTCTTTTTCCCCCCGGTGTCTTTCCACCCCCGTATCTCTTTCCCCCCAAGTCTCTCTCCACCCCCGTGGCTCTTTCCCTCCCCCTCTCTTATCATCCTCAACCCCCCATCCTCATCCTCAACCCCCCATCCTCAGAGGAGGGTGATAAGGGAGGGGAAGGGAAAGAGACACAGGGAAGGGAGGGGGGAGACAGGGGAGGAAGAGGAGGGGAAGAGACACAGGGGAGGGTGAGGGGGGAGAGACACCGGGGAGGTAGAGGAGGAGAAGAGACACAGGGGAGGGGCACAGAGGGCACACACGAGGGGGGCACAAGAGGGACACAGGCGGCAGCACATTTCCCACCCTCGGCTTATACTTGAGTCACAGTCAAGTTTTCCCAGTATTTTGTGGTAAAATAGGTGCCTCTCCTTATACTTGGGTCGGCTTATATTCGAGTATATACGGTACATTGGTCTTTTAAGTTAGAAGGTAAAGGCAAGAAGTATTGCAATATGAAAACATTTTTCCAGAAAGGGTATTGAATAACTTCTCAACATAAGCGGTAGCAAGAAATGCATTATTATTAGTAGGTTTACTAAGCTTTGCATGGGTATATGCTGTGGCAATTGGCACCCCTCAAAAATAGACACTGCAGCCATCAAGTGTCGCATTGGCTGTAAAACAGATCACTAAGTTGATCTGGTGGAATGTACTGAAGAGTTAGAGGCCCTTTCTTGGCATAAAGTAATAATTGCTTTGCATCTGTCATCAAGTTCTCTATATCTGCCATTCTGTTTCTATTTGGTTCAGTGCTTCTCAGCACATTTATTATATATTTTATTTTCCATTGCTTTTCTTCATTTAAAAGAGACGCACAGGAAAACTGCCCTGGAAATCATCACAAAATTAACTTTGCTCTTTCCCATGCCCTTTTCTGAGAATTCAATAAAAACTTCTAGTGCCTGAGGCTTCTTCAGACTTGTTTCCAAATCTTTGTTCCCAAATCTGTAAGTGTACACCATCAGAACAAGAATTCATCTGCCAGTTTACAAGAATAATAATCTGTATGCCTAGCTAAAAAGGAACATAAAGCATCAGCTCTCTAAGTGACCTTCTGAATGTATTAAGTCCGTCCCTTTAAAAGGCCATCAAATAAATATATTTTTTTTTTTTGAAGAACTGTACTTGATAATGTGCAAAATATTTTTTATAAACTTAAAACAAAATATAGTCATAAATTAGCATTTTCCTACAGGAAATGAAGCTAAATTATGTCCATAATTTGCTGTGAATCCTTCTGATCCACCCAAAATCCAAGATTCAAATCTGTTGTTAATGAGACATCATTGTCTTAACTTCTTAGGGTTTCAGCTAGGCCTTAGGGTCAGTGCAGGGAGGTTCTGATCCCAAGTCACAGTTAGACGGTCAAGATGCTGACAAAAAAATGGCTGTGCCCCCAATTACTTCCAGCAGGAAATTGTTTGTCCTCCTAAATGTCATCCACAAATAGTCGTATCACACACAGGGAGGCAGAGACGTCATAGTGAAGATGACAGATGAAGTTGATGCAAAAGCCACAGGTGGTGGCCCCCAAGTAGTCATGGAATATAACAAATAGGAGGAACTCCTGAACAGCAGAATGTCCAGCCACTATTGTCAGAATACTTGGCTTTCTGGACACAGACTAGCCTGAGATCATGCAAGATGAGTATGTGCATCATATTCCACCATCATCAATCATGTATCAACCCATTATGATGTCATGCTTATGTTCATAAAACATGACATCATAATGGGTTGATACTCATATTATCAAGATGTATCTTAATCAACTCCCAATTAAAAACTACTGACTGATGTTATGCTTATATGAATTCAAAAATAAATATATGTTAGTCTTCTTCTGCAAAATTGTTAGTGCTGTAGGTTCAGCCACCACCACAGGAGAAGGACATTTCCCAAGAGGGCTATGAATTAATTTGGGCCATGGAGGAGCTCATAGGCCTTTCTACCTTAAACTCCCTCCGCCCACAGATTGACCATTCTCCCACCTGCTTCTACTGGGAGGACCCTCCAATCTCAGGCTGCTGCTGGCTTTTACATCAGAGCCCCATCTGGCAGCATCAACAACTACACCAGAGCCATCCGCTACTACATTGGAGATGGAGGAAGAACTGGACAGCAAAATGCAGCAGCATTAAGAAGAGGTGGCAGGCATATCCTGGAGTTTAAAGGCCAATAGAAAGAGCTAGTCCGTGAGGTCAGATGGATAGGGCACGACATCCAGAAGCACTATCACCATCTAGAACTAGAGACATCACCTCCAATAATAGGTGATTGCCTGGTCCATGAAAGGGCAACTCTTCGGTTTACATTGGAACTTGCCCAGAATGGGTGCCCTTTTTGCAGCAATGCTTGAACATTTATAAAGCCAGTCTGCATCACAATACATCACACTGAATGAGAGTTGCCACCAACCTGGTCCCTTTTCCTAGCAAGTAGTTTTTTTTTCTATTTTGATGTAGCTCTAAAATAGGAGGTTACATTGTGTTGATCTCCAAATAATTCTACTTGATAGTGTAAGTGAATCATATACAGTGCTGTTCAACAACATACATGTACATTACCACTTCTAATCTGTGAACACGTCACATAGGTTTAGATATTAACACAGTGGATGATACTCAATTCATGTATGCAAGAATAATCTTTTACATAAATATGGCCTATACTTTGCCCTTTTGCAACAAAGGCTTAATATCTGTTTGCTGTAGCCATGTCGTGCTCATTATCAATTATCATGTGATTCACTCTAAAAGATACGTCAGGAAGTCACAAAATAAACACACACGAATTGCGCAAATGTTCATGTATAATTTAAAAATAGTTTGATGCATTGTTGTAAGAATTAAACTTTGTGGAGCTCTGATGTCCATATCTATTTACAGGATGTCCTACCCAATTTACAATCAAGATAGAGATTTGTATAGAGCAGGTGCTTTTCTTTAGAGAATCACCCCAAAGCATCATTGTGTGATCACAAATCCATAAAAAGCAACATGCACATTATAATATTACTTTATGGTTTGACAATTAATACCACATTAATAATACTGCTTGTAATTCAATAGCAGTTCGGACTTCTTATTGGAATACTAAAATGTAAGCCTTTCTAAAGTGTGCATATTCATCCATTTTTCTCTCCTCCACCTATTTTTTTCCCCATACAGAACATGCCAGAACTGTGTGTCTTACAGTATTCAACTTTTCCATTGCACTTTCTAAATGTAAGTGCATGGGATTCCCTTGGGCCACTCCCCAGATTAAGAGAATGTGTAGGTGATATGCCCTTCTAATCCTGTGTGGCCGAGGGCTCCGACTGGCTTGCGTCCGGCGCCCTGCGTTCCCTTGCGGCCACCTTGCTGCAGCTCACTGCAGGGAAAGCCTTTGATCCCATACGGCCGCAAGAGATTTGGACGCATGAAACCCCACGACACTATTCAAATCCCCCGATCACCCCTTTGCCAACCCCCGAAAAACAATAAAAAGCAGCCACAGCTTATTTCCACCCTGGAGCCGTCGCAAGGGCTGTGAAGCTCTTGCAACTGCTCCAATTAAGCTCTGCAGTGTCTCTACAGTGTGCCTACATCACCCCTATAATGCAGGCGTCCTATCGGGACCTCTGCAGGGTGCACACATTAACCCTATAATGCAGGGGTCCCCATTGCCATCCCCCCCCCAATAAGCCACTAAATCTAAACTAACCCCCTCTACCCTAACCTATTAACCCCTACCTACCTAATCCCCTATTAAACCCCCACCCCACTAGTTACACAAAACAAAAAAAGCTGTTACAAAAAACAACAAAACCTATGTTACAAACAAAATAAAAGGACATTACAACCCCCCACTACATAAAATAAAAAAAGAACATTACAACCCCCCACTACAAAAATAAAAAGAGAACATTACAACCCCACCCATTACAAAAAATAATAAAGAATTACACACCTGCATAGAAAATACATCCACATATATACATAACTTACACACAGTACATCAATAAATACATTACAAATATGGCAGATGAGATTTAATATGAATAAAATGTAAAGTTATGCCTTTGGTAAGGAAAAATAGCCATGCAATGTATAATCTTAATGGAGCAAATATAGGGGTATCAGATATTGAAAGGGACTCGGGAGTGCTTGGTAACAGTGCTTAAGGCCAAGCAGCAGCTGCAAAGGCGAGTAAAATAGCATGTATTAAGAACGGTATGGAAGCAAGGGAAGCAAATGTAATTCTTTCACTATACAAATCTCTAGTAGGCCCTCATTTGGGATATGGAGTACAATTTTGTATACCACTTCATAAAAAGGACATTTTAGAGCTGGAAAAGGTACAGAGGAGGGCAACAAAACTAATAAGGGGAATGGAGGGGCTAAGTTATGAAGAAAGACTAATCAAATTAAGCTTATTTTCTGTCTACAAGGAGATATGATTACATTATATAAATACATCCAGGGTCAGTATAAAGATTTGTCAAGGGAGCTTTTTGTGCCAAGAGGTTTTCAACTGACAAGAGGACATCCCTTGAGGTTAGAAGTAAAAAGATTCCACCCGAAAGAAAGAAAATGGTTCTTCACAGTACGGGTGGTTAATCTGTGGAATTCTCTACCAGAGGAGGTGGTGATAGCGGATTCAATAACGTTAAAAGGGGACTGGATGTATTTCTAATTAAAAAGGGATATCAGTGTTATCCTGGATAATTAGAGAGAGAGAGAGTATTGATCCAGGGAGAAATCTGATCGCCAGTATCTGGGGTCAGGATGGAATTCATTTTTTTGAGACGATTGACTAAGTTTCACTTCGTTTTTTTTTCTGTTTGCCTTCCTCTGAATTAATAATTAAAATAAATAAATAAACGGTTGATTAATAATTAATTAACAATTAATTAACAACTAATTAATAACTAATCCGCATATTGCAGATCAGAGGAGATCTTAAAAGGTTGAACTTGATGGACTGAAAGTCTTTTTAACCTTAATAACTATATAATTATGTAAAATATACCCCTAACTACATACTATTAAACCTCTAACTACAATACATTAACCTATCTATAAAACATTACCCCCATCTATGAAACATTATCAGTAGCACGACTTTATGGCACGTGATGTATGAGCACCGACGCACAACGCCCACTCTATACAGCAGGTTGGGTCTCCTCATCCCAGTCCCACTCCATCTTAATCCCACTCCATCGTTCCTCTTACCTCTCTATATAAATTATAACTCTGTGTATATATTATTATTTATATATATATTCCAATATAATTAATTAAAATATACCCCTAACTACATACTATTAACCCTCTAACTACAATACATTAACCTATCTATAGAACATTACCCCCATCTATGAAACATTATCAGTAGCACGACTTTATGGCACGTGATGTATGAGCGCCGACGCCCACTCTATACAGCAGTTTGGGTCTCCTCATCCCAGTCCCACTCCATCTTAATCCCACTCCATCGTTCCTCTTACCTCTCTATATAAATTATAACTCTGTGTATATATTATTATTTATATATATATATTTCTACGGAGAAGGGGGGGTAGAGAGGGAAGAGGAACAGAGAAAGGATATAGCAGGCGAGAATGAAAATGGACAGAGGATTAAGGTGGAAAGAGAAAAGTAAGAGGCTGGAGAATGAGACAGAATGGAAGGAATAAACAAGGGGAGAGAAGGAGAGATAGAGGATAGAATAGGTGGGTAAAATGGAGGGGGATTAAAATGGAGTGGGATTGGGATGAGGAGACCTGACCTGCTGTATAGAGTGGGAGAGATGTGAGGGCCACGCTGATGTCGGGCTGCGCTATTTCCAGGCGCGACTTGGGGTGTGCATGAATGCCTCCGTGCCCATGCATCGGCGCACATCTATCACGCTCTGTAAAGTTGGTGTGCCAACATTATACCCTTTCTACAAAACATTAGCCCCTATCTACAAAACATTAACCCCTAACTGCAATACATTAAACCCTAACTACAATACATTACCCCTATCTATTAAACATTACACCCTATCTATAAAACATCAACTTCTATCTCCAAAACATTAAATTCCGCATTCCGTGGGAGTGTATCCCATTGTGATTGGCTACTAGCATCTGCGCCTCCTGATTGGCTGTTGTCACTGTCAATCAGCCAATCAGAAAGCGCAGATGCCTTCAGCCAATCACCCCATGGGGTGTATCCCATTGTGATTGGCTAAAGGCATTAGTGCCTTCTGATTGGTTTAAAAAAAGATTGTCAGGGACATCAGACAATTGGAAGGTGCCATTCCTGTTTTTTTTACCGGCAGAAGCACTGGAAGCTGCATTAGCATCGGGGAGCTCCTCCAGGGAGGAGCTCCATTATTTTTTTTTTTTTTTTTTAGAGCAGCGTTTTTTCTCAAGGGCCCAGCCATGGCAGAAGAGGAGGAGGACATTGCACCAAGGTAAGTTTAATATTTAGAATGTTTAGTTTATTATGTCCTGTGTATGTGTATTTGTATATTAATGTGATGTTTATTTCTTCCAGGGGCCGAGATGGAGAAGACAAGAAGAAGGACGGGGACATGGTAGAAAGGTAAGTTTAATATTTAGAATGTGTATTTTGCTCGGTTGTGTTTACTTGTGACTAAATTTATGTTTCTTTTTTTCCTAGGGAGTGCAATCTGCTGAAGGGACTTCTGAGCAAGGTAAGTGGTCTGATTTATTCTATTTTATAGAGATAGAGTTTAATGTATTGTAGATAGGGAATTATGTTTAATAGTTAGAGGGTAATTTTTAATAGATGGGGTAATGTTTAATAGATAGGGGTAATGTATTGTAGTTAGAGTTTAATGTATTGCAGTTAGGGGTTAATGTTTTGTAGATAGGGGATAATGTTTCATAGATAGGGGGTAATATTTTAAAGATGGGGTAATGTATTGTAGTTAGGGAGTAATAGTATGTAGTTAGGGGTATATTTATAATGTATTTATTGTTGTACTGTGATTTTCTGTATATACGTGTATGTATTTTCTTTGCAGGTGTGTCATTTTTATTTATTTTTTGTATTAAATTATTTTCCATAATTTAAGATGGGAAATAGAATTACGGCCCACAACACTTATGGCTTTAACAGACAATGCTAATGATGGGGGATGGTACAGAGAAAATCACAGGTATAAAATTATACATCACCGCTAGCAAATATTGTAATTTGTGGCCACAAGTCTGCCAGGCTTAGAGAACGGGTTACTGCATTGGGGGTCATTCAAGCCCGTAGTTCCGGGCTTGGATGAACTACAAGGTAGCAACTCAATCTTCAAGCCCGGCGGACTGTGGCCACAAATGACAGTATTGGTTAGCGGCGATGTGCCAGCTAGCCAATGTACTACATGTCATCCTCATGTCCCACAATGTGTCCCCCATCATTTATAGGGGTTTACAGTGCTTCCTTGAATTTATTTTTTTGTTTTTAGTTTGGCGGGCTTTGAAGTCTGATCTGCGGGCTAACGATCAGATCAGGAATAAGCCTGCCAAAGCAAACGGCCGATTGCCTGTCTTGCGTTCGGCCGTAGGAAGCAGTCTGCTGTGGCCCCTTTGCTTTGAATAGCAAATAGCCACAGGGCTAGGAGGGGCAGTAGCACCCTCGCAAGAAATTGCTACGTTGCGGCCATTTTGTGGCCAGGATTTGAATGAGGCCCATAGCTAGCCCCTGCTGACCTCTTGCTTTTTCTGATATATAAACTATTAATGTCTAAAATGTTACATAGTAATTGAGATTGAAAATATACTTAGTCCACCAAGTTCAACTTTTTTTAGATTTCCTCTGACCTTTGTAATATGTGGGTTAATTTTTAAATAATTGTTTATTCATCCAGAGGAAGGCAAACAGAAAAAAAAACCCATTGAAACATTGCCAATCGTCTCCAAAGGGGGGGGGGGGACAATGTAATTCCTTCCTGACCCCAGATACTGGTGATTGGATTCCTCCCTGGATCAATACTCTTTCTCTAATTAACCAGGATAACCCCTTTTAATTAAAAATATATCCAGTCCCTTTTTAAAGTTATCTATTGAATCCGCCGTCACTACCTTTATAGGTAGAGAATTCTTCAGATTAACCACCCTTACTGAGAAGAAACATTTTCTTTCTTTAAGGTGGAATCTTTTTACTTCTAACGTCAAAGGATGCCCTCTTGTCAGTTGAAAATCTCTAAAAGTCAATTTGACAAATCCTGGTATTAACCCTGAAAGTATCTATATAAGGTAATCATATTCCCTCTTAGATGCCCTTTTTTCTAGAGAAAATACGTTTAATTTGGTTAGTCTTTCTTCATAACTTAGCCCATCCTTTTTTCATTAGTTTTGTAGCCCTTCTCTGTACAGTTCCAGCTCTAAAATGTCCTTTTTAGGAAGTGGTGCCCAAAATTGTACTCCGTATTCCAAATGAGGGCGTAAAAGAGATTTGTATAGTGGCAGAATTATATTTGCTTCCCCTGCTTCTATACCCTTCTTAATACCTGCTAATATTTTACTTGCCTTTGCAGCTGCTGCTTGGCATTGAGCACTGTAACCTAGGTAGTTGTCCACAAGCACTCCCAAATCCCTTAAATATCTGATACCCCTATATTTGCTCCATTAAGATTATAAATTGAATGGCTATTTTTCCTTCCCAGATGCATAACTTTACATTTATTCGAATTAAATCTCATCTGCCATTTAGATGCCCATTTCTCTAATTTATGCAAATCCCTTTGAAAGGAAAGTACATAATTTTCTGATTTAATTACCTTGCACAACTTAGTGTCTTCAGTAAAAATTGAAACAACACTTTCCAGTCCTACTTCTCAGTCATTAATACATATGTACTTATCACATTAGCCCAATCTAAGTATGTTCCATCTACAACGACACTTTGCTACCCTTTGTCTTTTAACCAGCTCACAATCCATGAGCAGATATTTACTGCAATTCATGCCTTCTTTAGTTTCACAATTGTCTTCCATGTGGCACTGTATTCATACTGTATTCAAGCCTTTGCCTTGATCCAAGTTCCTACTAACCTCCTCATAGAAACAAATTAGATTTGTTTGACATGACCTATCCCTCTTAAATCCGTGTTGACTCATACTTATACTCTTATTCAAATAGACATATATTGTATACTATTCTTCATTAACCATTCTAAAAGCTTTATGCTGCATATTAAATAATTAAATCTACCTTGTAGTTTCTTTTAACCCTCATCAGCACCATCAATCAATTTCTAACCAACCATGGCTTTCAGATTTTGTGATCTTGAGAGCAATGCTTTCTCAATGGTTATAGACCTATATTATGAAATGTGTGTGTTTTTAATCTAGTTTACAAGTATTCTTACTTTCTTTTGCAGATTTGGTTAATCTTCCAAACTGAGAGTTGGGATTGAACAGCAGCACAAAATATGTATATTGATACACAAATCCTAATACAATTACTTTAATTAAATAAACATACAGAATAAAATTGTCTATTTACACAGAACAATGAGAAACAATTAACAGAGAGAAAGTTTGTTTTTACTTACAGCTTTCATAGTATTTTTTACCAAACACTAACATTTGACAGCTGAAGGTTAAGTTTGAATATAATAAATATAAAAAAAAGTGAAGGCAACATCAGTAAAGTATGTATTGAACTAACAGGAGAACAATCCAAGGACAATCTCTGAACACAAGCAACGAAGGCCACTTATTCTAATAATAAGCTAGTTATACAAGGTCTATTGATGCCAAGGAAATTGTATGAATTTCTTACTGTGTCACTAGATTTGGGCTATGTGACAGCTCATAAAATGGATTTCATATAGCTCATTTTTGATCTATCGATAGGCATTAAAGTAAAGTTAAGGTTGTAGCACAGATGGAGTAACTTAAGGCTGGAAAAGGGTAGGAGATTGGGAAGTTAAGGTAGCCTGCAACCCTAACACCCCTCCCTCCCTTCAAAGGTTTTTCTGAGCCTTAAGTTAACCTATCCTGCCATGCAACTTTAACTATACTTTACTGCAGATTTGTTGCCAATCATTTTCCAGTGATTTTCTCAATTTCATTATAATGAAAATATTTTCAATTTACTAACTTTATTCTCTGTATCTATAATCTAAAAAAACATACAACTAGTTTTTATCAATGTACTGTGATATGTTTTGAAGTCTAAAGAAACATTTTATCTGACACATCAACATACATATTGAATTAATATAGAAGAGAGAGAAAGTACACTTTTAATTCCAATGATATTATCGACCCAACAAGAGATAATCCAAAATACAGAGTTAAATGATCAAATACCTTATCATTAAAATATAACTTTTATTAATATACAAAATACATACAATAAATATAAAATTGATTTTCCGGTATCCTGGATGTCTATATAATAGTCACAAGTAAATGCATAAATAGTTTAACACTAATAAAGGATTTAATTACATGTATATATAAGAAGATAAAGCAGTAAATAGAATAAATATAGAGGAAATTAATGAAAAAGATTGCTAGTCTCCATTGGCAAGCTCTGTCATTTAAAAAGAAATGGTTATCTTAAAGTAAGATAAATATTTGCTTGGTCACAATGCTGGAAAATACCTAAATTACATATCAACATACAAGCACATAGTGCATACACTGTACAAATACCATAAAAATGCCACCTTCGTTATCAGGTGGGAAGTATGTAGGCAGGTAGGGGAGACTACACCAATACCTCTGTGGCCAGAATTAAATGAACAGTAGCAGATTCAAGACAGGAGGCCTGCTATTTACCTTCCTATCTGCCTAACCAAAATAAGTCTATCCTCTCTATTTTGGGACTATGCCCACCACCTGCCCACTTACCCACCCGGCAACGACCTCTGTGGATTTTAGACAGAACTCAGGTCAGCACTGGAGCAAAGTCACTTCATATGCAGAGACACACTGACATCAACTGTGGACAACCGGAACCGCAACCGGAAGTAGATCCGACGTGCGCGTTTTGCGCCAGCTTCAACAGGGATCATCATCAACATACTGTACATACATACATACACATATAAGTTAAATCATTTCAATACATTCTTTAAAGAAACACAGACAGCTCCATGCATATAACAGCATTATATTGCTCTTTTTAACAAAATCAAGTTTTATGAATAGTAAGTATGGATGGCTACAAAGGATAGGAAAATTACATGTGAAATTATTTAATGAAATTCACTCACATACAGTAAAAAAAAATAATTGCAAATTGAATAAGAGGAGTGTATGCAAGTTATCCCTCAGCAGGACAGCATACATCTTTCTTGTTTGAATTGGGACAATTATAAAAGCTGTTACAAAAAGTGCTTCTTATGAGGATAATGGCACACAAGTTAAAAACATCCACTGATAAATAGAAATGGGGGCCTGAAGCCAGCAACATGATCCCCATGTGCTTGTTGATGGGCTAACTCCATCAGTCCTGTAATAGTGAATGTGTACAATGTGCTGTCTGGATTTACAATTCCTGGGGAAGGAGCAACACAGATTCCCTGAAATATTATTATTTATAATGAGTTTGTTTATGACGACACTATTTCAAGATATTAGTTGAATTGTTCAGACACACTCAGTGTAGATCAGCAGTTATCTAATAAAGATCTTATTCTGGGATCTGTCTGGGTCCCCAATATAAAGGTGTGTAGTGTCATTACAGGAAAAACAGAACTAACATGAAGGTGTAGTGTCAGGGTGCAATGTGTCATGTCAGTCAGGGAACAACAAAGCTCAAACTGTGTTTACCAAGGTGCAGTATCCAGATACTATGTGTAGTCTCAGGAATTGTAAAGCTCACATTGTCTGTATGAATGTGACGATCAACACATAAAAAATGTGCTGCCTTAGGCTAGAAGCCCATGTGCACTTGTATCCTTTAGCAAAAATGTCAACATACCAGAAAGTGTATACATTATCAGCATTCTTATTAAAGGGCCACTTAAAAAGACATGTAAATATGTTGTTTTATTTATTGAATCAAAAAGAGGGTGCTTGATAATGTCATGTGCTTTTTCTCTCTTACAATGACTGCCGCAGCCCAAATACTGAATTTTCAATAGTATTTGTCCTCAGATTTGTGTAGTTTTCAGTGGTTAGTGGCTCAATAGTCTGGTGGTCTGTGTCCATTTAACATATCAAAAATACATTGCCGCAGTTTGTACACTTTGGGCCTCATTCAATTGCAATTTGCCCAATTGAATCGGACCCTAAATAAGCACATAACATATATTTTTTAAAGAAGTTTTTAGTTAGTGAAAACCTTTCTTTTGGATAGATGCTTGCTAACTAAAAACTTCTTTCAAAAATATATGTAATGTGGTTATTTAGGGCCCTATTCAATTGGGCAAATTGCAATTGAATGAGGGCCTTTGTGATTTGCTTTTTCATTTCCAAAATTAATTTGCAATAGTAGTAGTATAAATCGCTGTTTGAAAGTGAGTGGATATTAGGATCTGAAATTCAGTCCCATGCTTCCATCCTCTGTACTAATTGTATTCTGAGATAGTCAGTGGATTTTGCAGACATGGCTTTTCTCTTCTCTCATCATGGCAGCCAATCTATTCTGTGTAAGCATTCATTAGTTACACTTGTTCATATTTAAGATCAATGTGTTACAATGTACCTGGGTGTTCCAGATATCAATGCAATGTCTATTGGTTATCTCCTATAACATGGGTCTGTATCTCTTCCACATAACCTCTAAATCTGATTTGCTTTTTCTTTCAGAACTCTAGCATGACAGACTACACATGTATAGGTTACAAATATCTATTTTTTATAGGGATATATCTTGTATAATTTATTTAGCTTGGTGTGAAAGCATAGATGTCTGCAAGCTAAATTGCACTGAAAATAATTTACTAGTTACTCCCTGACACTTTGATACCCAAACACTATGCTAATAAGATTTTACGGATAACTCGCAAATCAGGGCAATGCCATAATTTCAAAAACAGAACAAATATTTACGAATACCAGAGACCACTCGCAAATGCTTTGAAAAACTTTGCTGAGTCTCCCAAAAGCATTTAAAGTGACAGTATACACAAAAAGCACCACAAAATGACGTCAACATTATTTGACACATGTTATCCAATATCCACATGTGTGTAACTAAAAAATATGATATTTTGGTATTAAGCCCGTTTTATAATACAAAATCCAGGGTAACACACAGACCCAGAGGTTAATACAGGTCACAAAACAAAGTTGCCTAGGAACAAAATCTCTAACGCATTGTCTATAAATATATCATATTTTACCACAAAATAAACACATTTTTATTTATTGAACCTATAAATACAATAGACACATCTTTTTAATCTCAAAATATATTAATAAAGAAAAACAATTACTTTATACTATATATATATATATATATATATATATATATATATATATATATATATATATATATATATATATATATATCCCTTGCTGTAGACAGATATGGGCAGTTTTTCCTGCACTTCCCCCTCAGTATTAGATTTATGATGTTCCCATTCCCTATTGGCTCCTAGGGCCGTTTCACCCGTAAAGCTTGGTTTGGCTGCTTCCTGCACAGATATCAGTTGCAACAAAAGAGCAAGATTGATGGATCTGAGCTGCCTGTTGTAATCTGGGGGAGTGAAAGATTTACATTAGTGACTTTAAGGAAAAAAAAGCTCCCGCTGTCTTTTTATTGCAGTCCCCTAACTTAGAGCACCTGATTTACATGGGGCTCTAAGTCTGTATGGAACATTGTCCAGATTTTAAGTGTGCATATTGCTAAAATGCAATTTGCATATTTTATTGAATGGCTATAAAACTATTTAACTACACATTTTTTTCAATAATATAAATGTTTCTCTTTGCCCATTTAAAATGCTGGTATGTATAAAACAATGCCTGTTAATTAATGCCATGATAATGTCTAGGATCCATCAGGAACAATGTCCTTATGATCTCTGAGTCACTTATTAAATCCTGCTTCCATTAAGTCCAGTCACTATGCCTAGTGACTCTATGTTTGGAAACTATGCCGTGAATGATTACTGCCAAGGAGGATTCTGTTACAGCTCTGCATGCCTTGCATGCCATGGCATAGTTATACAATGATATGCTTTTTAATAGTTATATTAGTTTGTTATAATAGATACTTTTTCAGTATAGAATAGCTTCTATTATTTGAGTGATGGTAGAATAAAATGCATGTAACACATTTTATATAGAATATAAAAGGGAAACATTTGGAAACATTTTTTCCTGTATCGGAGAGAGAGCATTTGATAATATGTCATAGTGTATTTTCTTTTTCAAATATTATTCAAAAGAATAACTGTCCTTGGGGCTTGCCCTCTACCTGCCAATCAGATCTACAGAATAAAGTATTCTCTCTGTAACCTCAATGGAGTTTAAGCAGGTTTTACTTAATTTTCCTTTCCTGCACTAATAAACCTTTGTAATGTTGAAAACATGCGCTTTTAAGTGCTTGAAAAAAACTGCTGTGTTCTATGTCCCTTTGAAGGGAAATTCAACAAAACGGCTCTGTATTATCAAACAGAGCATGGTAAACCAAGTGAAAAAAACTCAATATTTTTATAACACATTTCACTCTTTTATATGAGTTTTTATTTAACCCGGTTGATAGTCAAATGGTTTTATCTAATGGGTGTAGAATTTCACATTATGAAAATACCATAAATGACAGACACACTCAAATGGCAATAAACTCTGATGCAACCAAAATGTCAGCCTGTACCTGCCTGTTCTTTAGGCAATCTAATCCCAAAGGGAAAAATTAGATTTTTGTATTCCATTTTATATACCCTGATTAGATCAATAAATCTAGCATTTTTAATAACTTAAATGGACTTGGAACCAAACAGATTTACTTTTCTTTTTACATTTTTATTTCCCTAATAACATATTGAGTAAAATACGCTCAAACTTATTTGAAAGTAACACGAAATGCAGAGAGCATATTTTGTTACAGTATGTACATTTCATTGGCAGAAAGAGGGCAAGCCCCCCAAAAGCAGTTAAACATTTCAATATGTTTTTGTGCTCTGAAATCGTCATTAAAACACTCTCTCAATGGAGATTTAATCCTTGCTTTTCAGCTTTGTCTTGAAGTTCACTTGGAGCAGTGACCCGGAGCTGTTGTCTCGCAATGTTTTAGGGATGGGTGATTAGCATAGCTTTGTACGGTTTACTCTGAAGTTAGAGCACTCGCAATTGCTTTTTCAGGGATTAGCATAGGGCCCATATTCTGTAGAACTGATAATCCAGGCTTCTTTCTCCTAGACTTTGAGAGTAAATAACAACAGGAAAAAATAAAGTGTGACATGTTCAGGGCTGGAAAACTGGGTTTTGCAGTTAAATGTGAATCCTTCCTTCAAACGAGGGGTCATTTGGCAGGCTAGGAGGTACTGGGAGATTTTACCTTAAAAAGAGTGTTTGTATATATTGATTTATATAAACAAACAAACAAAAGATCACAGTAACTAAAATGGTATGCCTCCAAACCCTATGTAATTAAAGTGACCGATTGAGGACATAACAACAAATATAACTAAATACACAGGGACTTATTCAATTGCAAGCCCACAGATTACGTTATACAGGCCATAAGTCTGCGGGCTTGAAATTTGCTACAATTACAGAGCGATTCAATTGAACAAGCCCACATGTTAGGGGCCGAAAGCCGAAACGGTAAACCCTCCAATTGTAAGTAGCATTTCAGAGCGTGATCATGATCAATTAAGCAAGGCCGTAACGACAGATTTAGAAACAGACAATATTAAATGAGACCATCATCATTATGTCAGTAAAACATGGAGGTTTAAACTTCAACCAATTAGTGTTTCGAGGTCCGATATGCGATCAGACTCGCAATCCCACAATGTACAAAATAATAAAAATGAGGGGCGATTCTGTTCTAGCCCATGTGGGTGGCCTGATATGTACTAACTTATTGATTACTGAGATTGATATAACACAGAAATGAAACATTAAAAAAAGAAATTTAATTGCAGGTTTGCATGCTTGAGACCGTTGTGCGATTAATTCTAATGTCTTTCATCGCTTTCCCCGTCTTTTAAAGTGCAGTATTGATTTTTTATTTGTATTTACAGTGCTATGAACAGGTGTTTAACCCTGTGTGAGTCCTATCTGGTACCCGTAGGATTTTCTACTACAACTGGCTTGAGGAATTTTGTTCTTAAGGTGACACTTTTTGCCCCTTTCTGGTCTACTGTCGTATTGCTTGGCATGTCAAAAAATACGGGCGTTTCGTCAGCATTGGCCATCTGGTCTAATGGGTATGAGTGACGCTGCCGCAATTGGATGACACACTGCTGGAAACTAGTCAGTTTCTCCTCAAAATCTGCCAGCAGTTTCTGTGCCAATGAAGTGCTTTGTCGAAGAGCGAGACCCTTTCTCCACATAAAACGACGGTACCAACCAATGCTTGCACGAAATTCCCTCTTATTTATTTTTAAGATTTTTGCAATTTCTACGTCCTTCAGCTGGATTACTTCATGTGAAATAGTCATCCCATCTTTTCTCATATCTTGAATGTAGGAATAAACCCCAGCTTCAAGTTCTGGATATTTGCCTTGTTTTGGTCCCCTGAAAGATTTTCGGGTGGAAACTGAATTTTTCAATTTCTGCTCTGAGGCAACCCAACGTCGCACATTGGATTCATCCAATCTATATTTTTTTCCAGCCTCTATGATTCTTGTCGTTTTTGCATAATTAACAACTGCAAGTTTTGAAACTTGCATCATAACTACGCCTCATTCCTAGGCTTGTTGATGCTTTTCTCTCCAAGTGATCAGCCATTGCAAGAAACAGGCTTTTTAACATGTACTGTAACTTCTTTTGCAGGTTACCGGCCTTACAGGATGTTAGAATCACTAAAACCGGAAATCGCTATTCAATTGCTACAATGCAGTTTCAAGCACGCAAATCGGCATCCTTAACTCGCAATTGTGCAAATCGGAAGTAGTTTTACATTCCCTAATATAAGCCGCACCCGCGTAACTCGCAAGCTCGCAAATCGGCTGTAATTTTTTTACGGTCGCGAATATAAGCCGCACCTATAACTCACAAACGCAAAAATCTGAAAAAAGGTGCAGCTTATATTCGGACCAATACGGCAGTTTATGGGCTACATTATGGGCTATAGTAACCAACAATTGCTCAATTGAACGGAGGCCACAGTGTTCTACTCCATAATGGAGAGTGATGTCATTGTTTGCAACTGTTCTTGTTAAAGGATGGAGAGGGTTCTAACTGCTAGATAACATTATAAGTCTATATTTCGGCCTCTACATACAAGAAGACTGTAATCTTATTTAACACAACAAAGCAGCTAATTAACATTTCTGAGCCTCTCATTTGCATGAATAGCCAGTTTGTAACGCCCTTTAAGAATAACCTAAAGAAACAACTTAATTTTTGGGTAACTTGTACAGTTTTTAGTTACTACACATCAATTTAAAAGACCACTCTATAACTTATTAGCAATAAAACAGCACTTGAAAAAAAAGCCACTATAGCTGTTAAAACTTACATTTAAATTGTAGTTTTCTGACTTTAGCAGATAAGCTTCTCTCAACCTTCTATCAGAAGTCCAAGGGGACTTTTGCTCAGTAGCTTGCCGGTATAAAACTCTTTAGCTACTTACTTATTTGAAGTGACCACTGCAGGCAAACCTAGAATAGTCAGAGAAACAGCCTCCTGGACAGGTTCTCTCTCACCATTGGGTATTTAAAGGGCTGCTAAAGACATAAAAACTTTATATGTATAAAAGTTAAAATAAAACTGAAAATGTGTAAAAATGTTCTCATTTGAAGCTTGCTTTATGATTTTACAGATAGCACTAAAACTGTGTATTTAATCTCACCCTAAGAAGGAGTTTTTTCACCTCAAGATTCATTGAACTTATAGGCATATTCCATAAAGTCTTGAATGGCTCATAAGTTACAAAATACCTCTAATTGCTCATATTCGTCTCTACTGTATAAACCAATTCCACATGTTTTACAGTCAGAGATTAGAATGTCTAAAGAACCCAAGGAAAACGTATTGCTAGATGCAGGATGCTTGTGATTGTAGGTCCTGGCAGAACCTGCAGACACACAATCCACAGAGAGGCAACTAGTTGAAATATGAATCAATTTACAAAAGTCAAGAAATATTTTCACACAATATTCCTTGCTGTGTTTGATGATGTAATATTGAGAAATTCCAATCCCTTTAATATGTGGTGGAGAGTAACAGTTCTCACTGAAATAACGTTAATAGATGATGGACAGCAACATGGCTCTGAAACACTCTTGCTTACGTGTAAGTATTACATAGTTACATAGTAATTGATGTTGGAAAAGGGCTTTCAGTCCACCAAGTTTAACTATTTAAGATCTCCTCTGATCTGCAATATGCAGATTAGCTGTTAATTAATTAGTTGTTAGTTAAGTGTTAATTAATTATAAAAAAAAAAAAAAAAAAAAAAGTAAAACTTAGCCAATTGTCTCAAATGGAAAAAAAATGTATTCCTTCCTGACCCCAGATACTGGCAATCGGATTCCTCCCTGGATCAATACTCTCTATTTATCCAGGATGTCACCACCTCCTTGATAGAGAATTCCACAGATTAACCACCCTTACTGTGAAGAACCCTTTTCTTTCTTTAAGGTGGAATCTTTTTACTTCTAACCTCAAGGGATGTCCTCTTGTCAGTTTAAAACCTCTTGGCACAAAAAGCTCATACTAACCCTGGATGGATTTATATAAGGTAATCATATCTCCTCTTAGACGCCTTTTTTCTAGAGAAAATAAGCTTAATTTGGTTAGTTTCTTCATAACTTAGCCCCTCCATTCCCGTTATTAGTTTTGTGGCCCATCTCTGTACCTTTTCCAGCTCTAAAATGTCCTTTTTATGAAGTGGTGCCCAAAATTGTACTCCATATTCCAAATGAGGGCGTACTAGAGATTTGTATAGTAGCAGAATTATATTTGCTTCCCTGGCTTCTATAACCTTCTTAATACATGATAATATTTGATTTGCCTTTGCAGTTGCTGCTTGGCTTTGAGCACTGTAACCTAGGTGGTTGTCCACAAGTACTCCCAAATCCATTTCAATATCAGATACCCCTCTATTTGCACCATTAAGATTATACATTGCATGGCTATTTTTCATTCCCGGATGCATAACTTTACATTTATTCAAGTAAAATCTCATCTGCCATTTAGATGCCCATTCCTCTTCTTTATGTAAATCCCTTTGGAGGGAAAGTACATCATTATCTGATTTAAATTACCCTGCACAACTTTGTGTCATCAGCAAAAATAGACACACTACTTTCCAGCCCCACCTCCAAGTCATTAATAAATATGTTAAAAAGGAGAGGACCTAATACTGGACCCTGCGGAACCCCATTTACCACATTAGTCCAATCTGAGTATGTTCCATTTTCCACAACCCTTTGCTTTCTGTCTTTTAGTCAGTTCTTGATCCATGAGCAGATATTTACTGCAGTTCCTGTATCCCTTAGTTGCATAATAGTCTCCCATGCGGCACGGTATCACATCTGCTTTTCTCCAGTCATCTGGTAGAGACCCTGTGTTGAGTGAATCTTGAAAAATTAAATATAATCGTTTGGCTATTACAGAGCCCAGTTCCCTCAGTACCCTTGGATGTATTCCATCAGGAACCGGGGCTTTGTTAACATTTATTTTTTCCAACCCCTTTGGATTTCATCCTGCATTACCAATTATTCGGCGAAGGTAGTGTAGCCCCATTATGTTGTGGTGTCCCACCCAGTGGTACCTCCCTTGTGTATACCGAAGAAAAGAACCTATTTAGTCCATCTGACGTTTCCTGGTCACTAATTATCAGACCTGTGTCACATTGTAATGCTCCTATAGCTTCCTTCCTGGCATTCTTTCCATTAATATACTTAAAACACATTTTAGGGTTAGTCTTACTCTCTTTTGCAACTAATTTTTCATGTTCTATTGTAGCCAGTCTAATAGCTCTTTTGCAAGCCTTGTTCATTTCCTTGTACTCACTTAAAGCAGTCTCTCTCCCCTCTTGTTTGTATAATTGAAATGCCTGTTTTTAACTTTGTATCTTCATCTATAAATCATTGTTAAGCCACTTTGGATGTGATTTACTCCTTTTACTTTTATTCCCACTTGGTATATGCTGATAAGTATGTATATTTATTAAAGATTTAAATGTTGTCTATTTATGTTCAGTGTTTTTACCTGCCAGTTCTCTGTCCCAGTCTATACTTTATATTGCTGCCCTTAGACCATTAAAATCTGCCCTTAAAAAAATTAAGAGTTTTTGCTGGCCCCTTAAAGTTTTCTTTTTTTAATTCAATATCAAATGAGACTGTGTTGTGATCACTGTTTCCCAAAGGTGGTCCTATTTCAAGATTTGATACTATATCAATATTATTTGTGATGACTAAATCCAAGATAGCTCCATTTTTAGTAGTTTCTTGTATAACCTGGGCCAGAACCTGCTCTCCTTAGCTGAACTTCTGGTCTCATTTTTCCAGTTTATTTCAGGTTAATTAAAATCTCCCATTATTAGAACTTGCCCGTGCTTAGCTGCATTTCCAATCTGCATCAATAATTGCATTTCCTTGCTTACAGCTATATTTGGCGGTTTATAGCATACTCCTACTAATATTCTTTTGGAATTTGCTCCTCCGCTATTTAACTCTACCCACAAACATTCCTCAAAGAAGCTAAATGTATTTTCTTCAAATATTGATTAGATTGAAGCTATGGATAACTCTAAAGGAAAATAATGTAATGGTTAAAGCCGTAGTTTTCATGACTATTCAGTTATTTTGATCTACCTTTAGATGGCAAGATGCATTGGTGTTGAGATGGGATAGATTTGACAGAAGTGATTCGTGTTTCTGGTTAGGCCCATGAGGCCCAGGCCTATGACAGCACATTTTCAGGGGGCAGCCTGCAGTTGCAGCTTCTGTCCCATGAAATAATGTTGTGTGGTTCTGCACAGAAATATCTTTATGACCTTAGCTTTTTGCATGTAAATATACAGTATATTACATATTCTGACATACTGTAAAGTATATAAACGCTCTTGCACCTTAAAATTGAGGTAATGCAAGGTAAAAGAGAGGTAACTAGGGTGTGAAGTGCACACAAATCTGAATGAGTCTCGAGCAACGTAAAACCTAAGTATGCTCATTCTACAGAAGGAAGCACCAGAAAATATAGGACATCTTTTGCATGGGGTTTAGTTAATAAAAAATAGGAAATCTCATCTGCTTTACTTTGTTGTATACTAACCTGATGTGGTCCTATTATAACATTGTAGGTTTAAAAACAAGTTTGGATAGGAGGTCAGGATCAGCAGGGATTGCTGAGCAAAAGCAATGAAAGGGTCAGAAGCATAACCATTGAACCAAGTTGAAGTTGAAAAGAGGAGAAGAAAGCAGAGTCTGTAAGCAAGCCAAAAGAGTCAAGAGCCAGAGTGAATGTCAGCCAAGTCAAAGGGTCATATACAGGGAATCCGATAAGGAAGTACAACAACAATACTAACTATCTGCATACAGCAGAACAATAACAATTGAGCACTGAACACTCACTCTGGCTGCCTTAAATAGCCACAGACCCATCAACAGGTGTCAGAAAATTAGCATCCCTGCTTACTAGCCCTGTGTTGAGATGAGTATAGAGACCAGTGCTAAGGATAGCAGGACTTATATGAACATTTCTTATGAAAACATAATAAAACACACTGATTATTTAATACTTCTAATACACAAATTGATAAGTGAGATCACTATAGTACTTCAATTATCAGAATATGTACAATTGAGTCCAATAAAAAAAGTAGGTGTGCCATGTATTCCTTTTACTCACTGCCGTCTGTATCTCCTACTTATATCCTAAAACATGGTACAATTCATTTTGCTTTAAAAAGAGTTTTATATAAAATCCAAACAGTGCTTATGCACATGCAGACCTCATACCTGCAAATGTTGTGTGTGTCTATAGCAAAAAATAATCTACACATGCATTTGGTAAATCCTAGCCTAAATGAATCATCTAAACTACCCTAGTCATTAATGTTCTATGCTTTCTTCCATAATGAGGAAAATTCTCAGAAATATGGGTTTGCAACCAGACCTGTCATAGAAGCAGCACATATTATTCAATCCGTGGTATTATCAATTTGATAGCTAATCAAGAGCTGGGTAGAAGTGAAGCAATATTTACCTTGTATTACTATGGAACCATAATTTAAGAATCGCTCTAAGCAGATATTTCAATCAGCAATTTAAAATAAATAAATGTTTTAAGTTAGAAAAATTAATATGGAATTGTTACTTATTGGGCACTACTATTGCCTTTTTTAAATCTGATTTTTACCTGCTTTCACAGCAGAGTGTGCCATTGTAAACTGTTAAGCCTTAGTGCCATCAGTTCCCACATTTCGACTGCAGTGATGCGTTTCCTCTGCATCCATGCCAAAGTAGATCAGCATAAACAAAATTGGTAGCTTCCACTACATCAAATATCCCTACAATAATTTAAAGGTAAGGTTTTTTCTTTACATTCTATAAAAACGAATCCATTATCAAGTGGTTATTGCATAATAAGTCCCTCAATCTTACTTTTCTCCTATATTTCTACATAAAATTAGCATAGGAGGAAGCTACATCTTAGTTTCTAGATATGGACATTACAAAGCTGCTGAGTTGCATTTATCACAGTGATAAAGCTGCATCAAGGTTTGGGACATGACTGATAACATTTTATCACCTATAGTAAGAAGGAACTTGTACCAAAATTCTACTCCTATATTAATGCAAACTGGACACTGTGAAAAATTAGATAACAAAATAAAAAAATAAAAAAAATATTGATATCCTGGGAATTAGTAAACTGAAGTATACTGGAATTGGACATTTCATATCTGACAACCACCACATCCTCTACTGTTGTCAATAATCCAGCAGAAGAAATGGAATAGCCATCACAATCAATAAAAGGGTGACCAAAGCAGTGCTCGGTTTCAACCCAATAAATGACAGAATAATTTCAATTTGAATTCAAGACAAGCCATTTAACATCAGAGTGATCTAAGTCTATGCTCCAACCATGGATGCTGAAGTTGTCCAATTATATGAGGATATTCAGAACATCCTAGATAAAACCTCAAGAAAGGATGTTACTCTCATTAGAGGACATTGGAATGTTAAAGTATGGAACCAAAAGACACCTAGAATAACTGGCAAGTTTGGCACTGGAGTACAAAATGAAGCAGGCCAGAGATTAGTGGAATTCTGTCAAGATAATTTTCTAATTATAGTAAACAGTCAGCAAAAAACAAGACCGGGAGCTGACTGTGGCTCAAATCATGAGCTTCTTATTGCAAAGTTCAGAATTAATCTGAAGAAAAGATGGAAAGGTATCAGACCAAGCAGATATGAATATACAGTGGAGGTAAAAAATAGATTTAAGGGACCAGCCATGGAAGACAGAATGCCTGAGGAACTTTGGACAGAAGTTTGTGACTGTCCAGAATATAGCAACAAAGGATATCCTCACTAGAAAGAAATCTAAGAAGGCAAACTGGCTGTCTGATGAGGCTTTCAAAGTGGACCAGGAAAGAAGAAAAGTGAAAGGCAATGGAAGTATGAAAAGATTTGACCAACTGAATGGAGAAATCCAGATGATAGCAAAACGAGACAAGGATATATTCTGTAATTAGCAATATAAAAAGATAGAAGATAACAGAATGGGAAAACCAAGAGATCTCTTCAAGAAAATTGGGAATCTCAAAGGAACCTTTCATGCCAAAGACAAAAATGGTTGGAATTTAACAGAAACAGATGAGCTAAAGAAGAGGTGGCTCGAATACACAGAAGGTCAATGCAGGGAGGACTTAAACAGCAATAAAAACCTCAATAATGTGTACAAGGAGCTGGCAAACATGTTGGAGAGTGAAGTAAGAGGGGCCCTAGGAAGCCTTACTAATAACAAGGCAGCAGGAGTTGATGGAATCCCAGTTGAACTGTTCAAAATCAGAGATAAGGCTGTGAAAGGATGACTTTGATTATGCCAAAAAAATTGGAAAACTCGACAATGGCCAGTAGACTGAAAAAGGTCAGTGTATATACCAATCCCAAAAAAAGGCAGTGCCAAAGAGTGCTCCAATTATGGAACAATTGCACTCATTGCAAGCTCGTCTCCAACAATATATGGACTTAGAACTACCAGATTAGCAAGCTTGGTTTCATAGAGGCAGAGACATAAGAGATCAAATTTCCAATGAGAAAGCAGCAGCGTTCCATATCTAAACATTGGTGGACTTCTAGAGGCCTAGACAAGTTAGGCTCATGGTTTACAGGAAGTCATTTAATGTCTTTAGAGCAATTTAGAGAAAAATATGCTCTTCCCCCTGGGAAAAACTACAATTATCTAAAAATAAAGAGCTGGGTCAGCAAAATATTTAGAAAATTTAGGCCAACAAAATCCTCCTGGTTTTCGGTAACCTGCAAGAACCTCCCACTGGCAAAAGGGATAATTGGCTCGCTATATGATACATTTACCAACTCAATTACCTCAGAAAAAACACATATATTTGAAAATGGGAAAAAGAGCTAGGGGAGGAATGGGAGTGGAAAAAGTGGCAGAAATCGTTCCTAAATCTGAGCAAAGCAACGTGTAACTCCACACACATAGAGACATCTGTTAAGGTACTTCAGCGAATATACTGCACCCCGGATAAACTCAATAGGTATGACCCTAGGGTGAGCAATAAATGTTTTAGAGGCTGTCAACAAAAAGGAGATCATGCCCATATCTTGTGGCTATGTCGGGCGGTACACAAGTTATGGGAAGGGTTTGCACTAATGGCGACCAAAGTACACATAGCTAGTCGGTGGAAATCAGAGAAACTAGATATGCGGGAGGTTATCAGGAGAATCAATTACATAGCAATCAATGAGAAGTCAACATCAGCCATATTAGACACTAAGCCACAGTTTTATAGAATATGGAACCCCTGGTTGGAGTCATTGTTTGGTATTCCCTTGAGTTGATTGACCCAAGGGAAATAAAATAAGATAGCAACCAATTATCAGAAGCAGGCTGGAGGGAGGCTCGGACTGGAGGAGAATTAAGAGATGGTCCGGGAGACTCCCGATTGTCGGGAGCGAGACACAAGAGGTGAATATAAATATAACAAATGTATAAGTTTAGGAATGCACTGTTCTAGAAGGCGATTTACTGAAATAGTAAATTAAGTAGGCAAACTGAATTGTATAATTAATTTGGCACAGCTCTGAAATATTTAATCAAGATGTGAATAAAGGGCTAGACTTTGATTTTGGCATTAGTTAAGGAACCCTTAAGATATCAAAATATGTATATGTGTATATATATGTATATTTATAGATTCAGCTTTATTTGATGAATCTCCCTACATCTCCATAGTTATTTATCTGTTTATTTAAAGTTTTAGGTTAATTTGTATTTAATTACGTTATGATTGTTTAAATCTCCCTAATTGAGAGTTAAACACAGTAACTATAGAATCCCAAGAAAAAGAAAAAAAAAAAAGAAAGGATCTATGATAGTTTGGGCTCTAAAGGTTTATATATTATTGTTAAAAGAATATATACAAAATGCCTACTGCTTGTTGTTTTGGAAATATGTTTATTGCTTTCAATAAAAAACTATTTATAACAAAAAAAAAAAAAAAAAACATTTACCTCTGCTTTATGGACTATTCTAAAAACTTTGACTGCATGGATCACACAGTTCTTAAAGAGATGGAAGTATCAGACCATCTCATCCGCCTCCTGAGGAATCTGTATGTGGACCAAGAAGCCACAGTCAGAATCGATCATGAATGAACCGAATGGTTGCAGATTGGGAAAGGTTTGCATCAAGGTAATATAGTGTCACCGTTTTCATTAAATTTATATGCAGAATACATCATGCATAAGGTTGGATTGGAGGAATCCAAAAACATAATTAATATTGTTGGGAGAAATATTAGCTACGTGGATGATTCTACTCTGACGGATGAAAACGCTGAGGAACTAAAGGGCCTATTGATGAGGGCGAAAGAAGAGACTGCAAAAGCTGGCGTGCTGTTCAATGTTAAAAAGATGAGGATTGCAAATGGCAATCTCAGTTCCTAACAATCAGATGTGTAAGAAGTTGAGGCGCTGACAGATTTTTCATTTTCCTGGGATCCAAGACCTCTTCAGATGGTGACTGCAACCATTAAATTGAATTTGCTTCTGGGGCGGAAAGCTATGGTGAGTCTGGATAAGCTATTAAAAAAGTAAAGACATATCACTATAAACAAATGTCTGCATAGATAAAAATATGGTATTCCCAGTAGTTACATACAAATGTGAGAGATGAACCACGAAGAAGGCTTAGCGCCAAAGAACTGATGCCTTTGAATTGTTGTGCTTGAGAAAACTGGTTAGCGTTCCTTGGACTGCAATCGAAGATCCAATTAATGAATACTATAGGAAATTAAGCCAAACAGTTCACTGGAAGGTATGATAATGAGGCTAAATCTCAAATATTTTGCCATATCATGAGAAGATAGGTTTCCCTATAGAAGAATCTGATACTGGGAATAATTGAAGTCACACGTAGAAGGAGAAGGTGGAGATGGATAGACGAGTAATTGAAGTATTGAACTTGCGCTTGATTGATCTCAGAAGGGGAGTATTTGACAGATGAGCCTGGCGTACTGCGGTCCATAGGGTCACGGAGAGTCGAACATGACTAAACAATAATCCTATCAGTGCACTTCTTTAGTTCTATGCCAAACAATCAGCAAGAACTGACCTCACATCTGTTTCACAGTCTGCAAGACATCAAAGATACTTGCTTAGCAAAATCCTCACAGACATTGCAAATGAGAGCAAAAATATACTTTTATGCAGTAATAGCTGCTTTAGTCTTTCATCTTTCAGTAAGAATGAATAAAACTTAATTTTTGTATATTGAAATCAAGAAATTATTTAAAGAATACATTTTTCTTTTCTAAAAGATCACTAAGATATCATATTTAAAATATGCTCTTGTGAAAAAAAACTTACTTGATTATGGGTAAAGTGTTTTTAGAAAGTTTAAATTGAAAAATGAAAACTGAAATATAGTTAAAAGAGTTTTAAGAACAATCCTATATGAGATAATACAAAATTAAATAAAAGCTCCTTGCCAATATCTGTCTTTAGAGTTCACCTATCCCTGAAAGAGCTTTGCTCTCTCTATCCTTCCCCCGATCACCTTTCCAGTCTCTACTAATTCCATCACTAGACACAGAAAATTTTAGCAATGGGCTGTACATCTTGATAACAACCTGCCTGATGGGATTATCTAGCTGTGGACAGGAAATTCAAATAATATAAGTGAGTTAACTAGTTTAGAAGGGAACTTTGAATGTGTTTAAGCTTGCGATGCAACTACCAGCAACCTGTAATGGGATTAGCATCCACAGTTGGACAATGAGGTACTACAGAGGGGTAATTAAGTTAACTGTTTAAGGACATGTAATGTAATCATCTTTGCAAGATGAACCAAAGTTGTATTGTTCTATTTGCCAATAAATGTACTATTGAATTAAAAGTGAACAGTACTATTCCTGGGACAGAATACAAGTTCCTGAGCTGTATTTCTTGGGATCCAAGGGAAAATAAATTATTTTATTAAAAGGTCCTTCTGGGAAGACTGCATGCCTTAGAGCTGTAGCCCTTCCGTGGGAAGATTAGGGGATTCCTCTCTGCTCAAACTAGCTGACTCCACTGTTCCAGATGTTCCTGTGATCCAGTGTTCCTGCATTCCAGCCCCTGCCCAGCATTATCTGGGAGGCTGAATGCTGCATACCCACTCACAGATCTGGAACCACAGCCTAACCAGTGGGTGTTTCAGAGTGTTGCTGATCCAGCTAGCTAGATTCTGTGGCAGGGCAGCAGCAAGCCACCTGATTCAGCTGTCATCTATGCTCCTGAGACTGATTGGCTATTCCTGAAAGGTCCATGTGCCGATACATCTTACTGGATCACGGTGAGAGGAGGTGGAGGTTGGAGGTTGGAGGCTGCCTGGAAACCAAGGGTTTGTGTAATGACACAGTTATGGTAGCAGTGGGATTGGCTCTGCATTAGAGTCAAAATGTATAGTGCCATAGGCAAGGAGACTGCAAGAATGTCTTTATCCCAGATTGAGTGTGTGAAGGACATGCTCTTTTATGGGACCAATACACAGTGTTCTCTACTTTATTTAGGGATTATAACCATGGGTGTAGGAACTGGGGAGCGGGGGTGGGGGACAAATCCTGCCCCCCCCCCCCACAGATTTTTCTATGTATGTATAAATAAGCTATCTTATGGCCTGAATATAGAATGAGCAGTATTCTCCCCACCCCCCACCAGAATTATTCTGGATCCTACACCTCTGATTATAACCTTCTTTATTATTTTATTCTGGGTTGCTGTTCTTCTTTATTGATGATCTGGTTGTAACCAAAGCAGGAAGATTTGAGGGAAGAATCAGTCCCCATCCCTTGGGTTGTGACTAATACAGAACAAGTCTCCAACCATCAGAAATCACTGATTTGGTATACATTTTGTATCTGAATTTAGAAGATACCTGTTTATGCAAAGCAAAATCCACCCACTGGAATCATAGTGAGTAGAGAACAGCTGTAGCTGAGTCTGAAATTTGACATTCCCTTTAATACTGAATATTATTTTTGAAATCATTGAATATGAAATGTGTTAATAATCATAATGCCTATTTAAAATGTCTAGCTCATTTTTTTAGTTCACTAAAGATGCATGAATTTTATTGTATACTTTATTTTTGTCAGATATATTAGCAGATTACATTGTAAGACCATTATCATAGATACCCCTAAGCTTCATAACTAAGTTTTACAGAGTCCACATTTACTTTGCTGAGGCTGCACTAGAACCAAGAAGTGATGAGTATCTTAAAAAAAGCTTAGAGCTCAGCAGAATGGATATGTTATTTCTCTGCATGTGTAGCTTAGATCTGCCTCAACTGGGAGAATTTGCTAATCTCAAGTGCATTTTACTTTATCTCCAGATTTATTAACTACTATTTTCTATGGGGAAAAACAGCCCTTCTCACCTTATCTCAGGTCTTCACACCTCATCTTAAGTGAGCAAGTGCTTAATAAATCCCCCGACCACCCCAATGTTGCAAATGCTATTTGTTGCTTTTGGCACCTTCTCCTAACTCTATTTATAGGGTGCCTGAACACTGTAACAGTTGAGTTGTGATGCTCTCTGGACAAATCACCTGCTCATTTTAATGTCTTACCGTGATACAGCAAAAAAAAAAAAAGAGGAGATTCTAACTTTGTTCCAAAAGCTGTTCGTACAGGTATTAAAATAACGCTTTGATTCTTGCAGTACTATTTTTTTTTTTTTTTTTTTTTTATCATATAAACTTTATTGAGAGTAATATGAATGGCAGTAACAATTAAAACATTTCAGGAATAAACGTACATTTGACACCTGAACACAGATTTCCTCCAAAATGTAATACTGAGACCATTCTCTCTTTCCTCAAAAAACCTTGTTTTCAAAAATTTTTAGTGATAATTATAATACATATAAATTTCTAACAACTCCGTAAAGATAGTAAACTAGCTGAGCTTAAATAGATTCAGCATAAAGAATAAAAGTGAGAGAGATAAAAGTTTACTCTCGCTTGCCATTCCAAAGGAAAATTCAATATTCCTCCGAACACTCCCCCTCTCCGCCGCCTCTTTAGCACTTTTTTTTTTTTTTTTTTTTCTCCCCAATAATCATTGTATTATTACCTCACCTCCAATAGAACAGTCAGCCTTCCTCCAATCCCGTCCGAACCGCACCGCTCCCCACTCGGCTCCACACCTAGCCGCCTCAGAAAAAAAACAGGCCCCACCCGACCCCCCAGGCTATCCCTCCTCAAGGAATACCGTTTGGTGATCTAATCCAAGGCTCCCAAATTTCCAAAAATGCCGGGAGAGAGTCTAAAAGAGTATAAGTCATCCTTTCATTAATAAATAGAAATTTTACTTTATTAATCACTTCTTGAAAACTGATAGAATTATCTTTCCATCGCCTGGCAATTATGTTCTTGACTGCAAGATAAATCATTTGAGCTAACCTATTGCCTTTTCTCCCTAATTCTGAATGATGTATTCCTAGAAGGCATGTCGCTATTGAAGGTGTAATAGGGGTATGCAATAATCCTGAAATTAGTGTGGCTGCCTTCTCCCAGATCTCAGCCACCCTGGGGCATTGCCACCATGTGTGAATGAAATCCCCCCTACCTTGACACCCTCTAAAGCACTTATCTGAGATTGTTGGAAATATCTTGTTCAATCTGACTGGAGTCGTGTAAGCCCGGTGCAGAATTTTTAGGGAAGTTTCCAAGAGACTGAAATTAAATGAACCCTTGGAGAGATTCAAAAAGGCCTCGGCCCAAGTTGTCCCCTCCCAAGTTTGTTGTAAATCAGATTCCCACTTTATCATGAAGGGGGGCTTTGTAAGATCCGGGGGAGAGTTTAATATGTCATAAAGATTTCCCAGGGTTCCCTTAAAAAGCGGTACATTCTTGCATATTGTAGACAGCCAGGTAGCCATGGGGGGTCCATGCTTCCTCACCACCTCCCCTATCCAATATCTTATTTTTGTAAGATTAAATAGCTCTCGCTGGGGTATTATATGGTCCCTTTTCACTGTGTCTAGTGTTAAGATTCTGTCGCTGTCCACCCATGATCCCAATTTGTCTAAGTTAAGCGTGCTCCAAAAATTTCTCGATTCTACTGACAGAGAGGTCAAAAGGGAGGGAGATGAGAACACTGAAGTTAGGGGAGACAGGGCGTGGGCTAATTTGTGTTCCCGTCTGGCCCGGTTCCAAGTCCTTAAGGTGAAGCTAGTGATAGGGTTACTAATCCGGTCCCCGTAAGTCACTGAGGGAGGAGCCCATAGAATTATTCTCCAAGTCAGGGGAGCCATTAATGCGTCCTCAATAAACACCCAATTTGGTTGGTGATGGATGGAGTGCACCAAGGGGATAAAAGCAAGTTGCGCCGCTTTGAGGTAGTTGGAAAAATTAGGACATGAGAGACCGCCCTTGGACTTGTGCCTAAACATTATCCTCCTGGCTATCTTTGGAGGTCTATTCCTCCATATAAATTTAAATACCAGGGATTGGAAACGGGACAACTCTGCATTGTTTATTTGAATGGGCAAAGTCCTGGCTAGGTAGAGCAGCCTTGGCAAGATGTTCATCTTGACCGCAGCAATCCGACCCGTCCAGGAGATATGCCGCCTCGACCAGATGTTTAGGTCTCTCTGCAGTGTTCTAAAGAGGGGAGGGAAGTTAGCTTTATACATTTCTGCTAATGTACTGGTTAGATTAATTCCCAAGTATTTAATGTGAGAGGCTGGCCACAGGAAATTATATGTTAGTTTCAGCTGGTTCAATATGTCTGGGGGAAGACCAACACTAAGGGCCTCTGTCTTCTCCTGGTTCAATCTGAGCCCTGACAAGGAGCTATACTGCGTGATCGTTTCCATCAGAGCTTGAATCGATGGGCCCGGGTTCGTTAGGGTACAAAGGAGGTCATCAGCAAATAAAGAACATTTCACATGCTGATGTCCCACCCGTACACCACCTATTTTGGAATTTGCTCTGATCGCCTGGGCTAGAGGTTCAATTGCTAGTGCAAAGAGGAGTGGAGATAGTGGGCAGCCCTGCCGAGTGCCGCGTCCGATATTGATATAGGCTCTCTGAGAACCGGGTAGCTTAAGGCAGGCTTTGGGTGAAGTATAGTATGAGCGCAGCAGGCTGATAAACTGGCCCTTAAACCCAAATTTAGACAATGTGGCAAACAGAAATGGCCATTCCAGCATATCGAACGCTTTTTCAATGTCCAAGGCTAAAATACACACGGGGGGTCCACCTGATCTAGCTATGTGTATGATATTTAAAGTCCTCCTGATATTGTCCCCCGTCTGCCTGTGTGGGATGAAACCTGACTGGTCTTTGTGAATCAGTGCTGGAAGAAAAGCAGAGATTCTTTTGGCAAAGATTTTTGCTAACAACTTAATGTCTCCATTCAGGAGTGCAATTGGCCGATAATTTTTAGCCTCTTTGGAGTCCCTGCCCTCTTTAGGGAACAAAGTCAAGTCAGCGTTGTTCAGCTCGGGGGGAATTGCCTCCCCTCTCAGAATTGAGTTAAAAAGGTTACACAGGTGAGGGGCTAGTATTTCTGGGAATTTCTTGTAATAAATATTGGTAAACCCATCCGGGCCAGGCGACTTTCCAAGCTTAAGCTCTTTTATTGTCTCTAGGATTTCCTCTACCGTGACCTCCTTGTTTAAGTTCTGCAAATCCCCTACTGAAACTTGCGGGAGATCTAGGGAGTCTAGATATGAGGTAATATAGTGTTCTGGGGCCTTGTTCTGTGAAGTGTAGAGAGATTGGTAGAAGTCCCTAAATGTCTCTTGGATTTCATTCTGGCTAAACGTAAGAGCACCCGTCCCTGCTCTAATTTGGGAGATTCTAGATTGTGCGTACCGCGCCTTCAAGCTCCTCGCCAGCAATTTATCGGGCTTATTCGCCTTTAAGTAAAATAGATGCTGTGTTCTCCTGAGCGCCTTTTCAGTCCTAACCGCTAGAATACCCTCTAACTCCAATTTGGCCTCATCTATCTGACCCCTAAGAGAGGGGGAGGGGGACAGCTGGTTCTGCTTCTCTAGCTGTGCTAACTTCGTCATGAGATCACTCTCCCGTTTGCGGGTCATTTTCTTATGATGGGAGGCAATTTTAATGCAAGTCCCCCTTATGTAGGCCTTATGGGCCACCCACACCCAACCTGGCTCCGACTCCCCTCCCGCATTGATTTCAAAGAACGCCTTCAGCTCAGCAGCAATTTGCTCTTGGACTGCAGGTAGCGCTAATAAATATTCATTTATTTTCCAGGAGTAAGGCAAAGTCTGGGTCCCCAGCTCTACCTCCAGAGAGACTGCTGCATGGTCTGACCAAGTGCACGGGATTATATTAGCGTCCCTGGAGTGGTCCAGTAGTGCGGAGCTCACAAGAAGAGCATCTATGCGGGAGTAGGTCCCATGACTTGAGGAATAGAAAGTATATTCCTTCCCCCGTGGATGGTGCCCCCTCCAAGCGTCCACTAGATCTAAAGAGTGCAGGAGCCTCCTAATCTGCTTGATTTTGTGCGAGAAGAGATTATGAGCCGAAGGTTTAGACCTATCTGCCACCTGATCCAGAACCAGGTTAAGGTCACCCCCTATTATGAGTTGTCCCCAGTTCCCCACCTCTAGGGTCTTTAGAAATCTTATCAGAGTCTTGTGGGGAGCTACAGTGGGCGCGTAAAACGATGCTAAAGAGATCGGGTTTCCTTGAACTGTACCTTTTATGATATAAAAGTACCCCTCCCGGTCCACTACTTTTGCGTCCAATTGGAACTGGAAATTCCTGTGGAGCAAGATCGCTACCCCTTCCTTCTTAGATGTCTGGGTTGTATAGTAATATTGGGGGTAGTCTTTACTGAAATAAGTAGGAGCCTTGTTGTTGGCAAAGTGAGTTTCCTGAAGAAAGATGACTGAGGGGCTAAAATTTTTATAATATAGGAAAGCCTTCCTTCTTTTAAAGGGGGAGTTAAACCCCTTTACGTTGTGGGTGATTATCCTAGCCGGGGCGCTCATGTGTAATTAGGTGTAATAAGCCTATATTTTGCGTGTCCCATTGTACCTCTCTGAAGCGGCCGTGCGGAGGGAGCGGAGAGCGGCCCATCCGGTCCAGGACTGGAAGTCGGCTAGAGTGTGGATCGCTATAGATACCTGATCTGCCGGGAGCATAAAAGAGAGATAGGTGGTTAGTCATTTCTAAGGATGTGAGGATATTAGCAGAGCTCATCACAATAAACAACTTGTCAAGGGAACAGTCCCCGTCTAGACTACAATTGTGTGGGAATAAAAGATTATTATTCAGGCTAAGTGCAAGCCTGCAGCCCCAGTAGGGGAGCCCTCCACCCCATTGGGTTGCATTTACAGAGGCCATAGGGGAGTAACTGGGGGCCACTTGTTGGCCTCTCGTCCACCAACAGGAGGGGTGATGGAAGGAGGCGTTGTAGGTGGAAAGAGAGCGGCGGACGGAGAGGAGGAATTTGAGTATACAGGAAAACAGCGTGAGGGTGGGCAAAGCCCGCGAGAGCAGAGTACAGGAAAAAAGCAAGACTAGAGAGAGAGTAAAGGGGTAGAACACTCTCCCTGTGGGGCTACAGTTTAGTAAAGCCAGTTTCTTTATCCTAGCCTGCATACTTCCTGGCTAGAATCATGGGTCCTCCCACCGGCGGGGGGGATTTCTGGGGGGCTACCTAAATGGTGAGCAATTACAACAAGATTAAACAGAAAACATCCTGGCCACTGACATTTATGTTCTATGAGCACAATTTTAAAACCTTCCAATAGAGGAAGGAACAAGATAATAAAAACATCCTATTGTATAAGGCATTAACAGTAGCTAAGACTATTGCAAGTTAAACCTTCTTATAGGGAGGAAAACACAAACAGGTTAAAGCAAGTCATTAACAGGCATGCAGAACCACTCGCAGCTTTAAGTATAGAGGTCTTCTTTATAGCTTTGGGGGGCAGTGTCCCCAGCTCTGGAGTCAATAATCCCACTCAGACGTAGATACTGTCCAAACTTGGCTGAGGTAGGGACAACAAGATCCCCCCCCTCCGCTGCAACTGTCCTCTGCTCATCAAAGATAGGGGGAAAACAGAAGTCTCTGGGGAAACTATGAAAGGGTTTCACACCCTCCGATTGCCCCTGTCTTGGTCTGGCCTCTGGGTGAGGACCCCAAAAGTCTTATCTGAGGTTTTCTTTAGACTGGTGACTTCCGTCCAATGCCTCTGAGGCAACCGAGTGATGAGGGGTGCAGGAGGCCCAATTGCAAGTTCCTCTGTTGTCAGGGCCAGTCTTTTAAGGAGACCTAGACACTCCTCCAGAGAGCGAGATGAGTGGTGCACCCCATTTAGGGAGAAGGAAAGAGCAAAAGGAAATCCCCATCTATATCTGATGCCCTGGCGTTGGAGTATCTCTAGGGCTGGTTTCATTAGCCTCCGCCTCTGGAGTGTGATAGGGGAGAGGTCTGCATAGAATTGTAGCTTGGATCCGTCGGGGCCAACAATCGATGCCATCTTGCGTGTTGTAGACAATATTAGGTCCCTGGAATGCTGGCGTAATAGCCTAACAATAATGTCCTTGGGGAGGTCTTGATTTTTGCTTCCTCCCAGGGCCCTGTGGGCACGCTCCACCTCCCATATATGATCTGGAGTTTCCGATAGGATCTTGTCGATGGTAGCTTTAAGGTAGCGGGGGAGATCAACTACTGCTGTCGGCACCCCTCTTATTCTTATATTGAACCTTCTCGACCGATTCTCTAGATCTTCAAGTTTATCTTCAATGCTAGAGATGCGGGAGGTGTTCTCTGCAATGTTTACCCTATCATTCTCTTGAGTCGATATTATCTGGTCCACAGACTCCTCAAGGAGATTGGTCCGCTGCCCCAGCTCGTGCAAATCTTTTTGAAGGGCTGCAACTGCCCTATTAATATGCGTCTCCAAAAGAGCTTCAAACTTTGCCATTGAGTTCTCAGTGATGTTTACCTCTGGTTGCGAGGATGCGGCCTGCTGCTCTGAGTCTGAGTGATCAGAGTGTTCAGATTCTGAGCCCTGGGCTTCAATGTTGGAGGCCCCAGCTCTCTTGAAATGTTCCTCAATCCTCTTTGTTGAGAGGGATTTCTTGTTCTTCCCCATGTTTGTTACTTTGATGTATTTTGGCTTAGGACATACACAGTAATTCTATGGTGTGTGGGGGACTCTCTTCTGTCTCCTCAGGACCTTTTATGCTTTCTACTTGCCCCGTGGGATTAGATGACAGTGCCAGGGATGTTTCTCAGCATGACGCAGCCCCCGCCGGCAGGAGTTCCCCTTTTCCCCCCCCAGGAATTCTACATCCTAGGGAGATAAGCCTTGTTAGCTGCTATTAGTCGTTTGCTCCAGTACCAGATTGTTGTAGTGTGACCTCGGCTCCACTAGATGGCAATGGAAGCCTTCAGTTTCAGGCCACTTTTACTCTTGATGTTTTGCCTCTTCAGACTGGAGTGTGTGGAGATCAGCAGGTTGTTGCCTATGTTACTGCTCATTGGATTGGCACCCAGGAATTCCAGCTATTATGCCGGTCAACAATGCACCACCAGTTACAGACTGTTAGTGAGAGAGCAATTAGCAGTACAAAGGCCTTGTGCCTAATAAAGAAATGCAAAGTTCAACACACAAGTTGTAGTAGAGACAGGCCTGTCCCAGTTTGAGCAGCCTGGATTCAGAAAGGTAGTCTCTGGGAGCTGATTAGTAATGTGTTCTATGTTCTGTGGGTCTCTGACAGGGCAGCCCACTTCAGCCTCTCTAGATCCCCTGGAGATGCTGCTTATAAGCTGTTTGGGGTGTTGAGGGAGTATTCTAGCCTGGCAATGGCCCTTGCACTAGGCCCTGGACACAAAATGGCCGCCTCCCGTTTCGCGGGCTTTCTGGGCCCTTAGTTTCTTTCCCCAGCTGCCTCCTATGGGGGTCTGCAGCCTTCCCAGGCCAGTCCAACCGGGCCAGCCGCCACTGGTCTCCCCTGGGGAGCCCCCGGCCCTCTCCCAGAGTACTCACTGCGCCTGGATCTTCTTCCTCACGCTGGCCACGTGTAGGGCCAAGATGGCCGCCACCCGTTTCAGGGCCCCTCCAGTCTCTGTGACCTCCTGGGCCGATCCGGACGGGTCCTGCACAGCACTCCTGGACCAGGGCCTGTTTACACCTTCTCCAGGTGAGCCCTGGCTGTGCCTTCACCCTCCTGTGCCTTGGCAGGGTGCGTTGTTGCGGGTGACGCCGGCGGGGTGGCTAGAAGCACCCGGAGAGGGGTTTGGGGTGTCCCTTCCAGTTCCCCCAATTCGCAGTACTATTTTTCAGGCAATAAAAACAAACAAACTTTTGTAATGTTTAAAACCTGGGGCCTCATTCAATTGCGATTTGGCCAATTAAATATGGCTCTATATAAGCACAGAGCATTTTTTTTTTTTACAGAGGTTTTTAGTTAGTGAACTTTTATCCAAAAGCAAGGACTTCACTAACTTAAAACTTCTGTAAAAAAAATAAATGCTCTGTGCTTATATAGAGCCCTATTTAATTGGCTAAATCACAATTGAATGAGGCCCCTGGTCTGTTAGCCTAATGGTAATGGATATGTGACTTTGGTGCCCCTTTAAATTAAATTAAAAACATGGTCACATTTAACACAAAGGGTCATTGGTGTAAGAATGAATGGACTACAGATATTTCCATCCATAGCTATGATTTCTCACTAACGCTTTCAGACTGACCTGTATGCTGTCAATTTTTTTTTATAATCCTATTTTTTTTAATTAACTTTACTGCTGAAATAAAACACATACACATAGTTTTGCATTTGTTTATTAATGTTACAAAGTGCACATAAATACTCTGCGTTGCTTTGTCATTCAACATCTGATAAAGAACAAGAATTTAATCATTTAAATGGTCCCATGTGATTATTAACCATGCCACTGCTAATTTATATGGATTCCAATATACTGCTAATAAATCTGCACTAGGAGAACTAGCCGAAGACAGCACGGTCCTCTGGTTTAGCACTGGCAGGCAGCTGATGACTGAAGACTCGGTACTTAACTGTTCTTTTCCATGAGTCATTGGTTCCAGAGGAATGTGACCCCAAACTGGGTCACTTATCTTTTCCTATCCGATTAGTATAGAACCAACATGACAGAAACTACTTTCCAATTGCATACTGACTGGTTTCTTAAGGTTTGTAATGTAAAATACTTTACATCGGAGTTTCCAAATACAGTATAATATAAAACTACATGCAATAGGTACTTTATCAGTAAAATGTTATTAAAATGTATTTCCCCACAGTAAGTTAGCCTTGAATTCTATTTTTTTTATCTGTCAGCCAGCCTTTCTGATATACTTGTTTTAGTTCAATCCAGATTATACATTGAGTTTGTGGGGACATGCTCTCAAGTCCCAAAAGAACAGTACAATACAATTGCCGTTTAACTGTTTATATGCTCTCTTAACTAATATTAAATACTTCAGTTATTTTTTGTTTGAGATCAGTATGCCTGAAGAAAGCAAAGGTAAAAACAGTTTTTTTTTGTTGGAACAGAGTGTATGAGCATTTTCAGAAAACTTGTGATGTTCCCCAGTTCTCTGCCCTTTAATTCCCTTTAGATTATAAGTAGCAAGTTTCCAGTCTTGTAGGGTGCTTTGGGATAAAACACTTTCTGCTAAGACTCTAAGCTCAAAACAGGGCCCTTCAACTTGAACAACTGAATTTGTTAAACTTGTATTTCCCCTGTTCTCATCCCCTGTACAGTGCTACAGAATATGTTGGCGCAATACAAATAAAAGATAATAATAATAATAATAATAATAATAAATAATAATGTTTTAGAACCTGCAGTCAAGAAAAGTTGCAGACAGCAGCAAGTGAGGATTATCTGGGCTATGCAAAAATTTATAAAGTAGTGAAAATGCATTCATTTTTAAAATTGAAAAATGTTTTTTTATCACCTGGTTCCAACGTTCTGTTTGATGCAGTAGAGAAGCATTGACAGATTCCATTTCCCTTTAAATAGTTTTTTTTATCATTTTGTACTAGAGTTGAATTTTTTATTACATTCAACATGTGCATATATTCATCAACATTTTAAATTACATAATATAGCTTCTATATTACATCTGAATCTCCAATTGAGGTGCATGATTAAAGCGTTTAATTTGTGCATAATCTACAGATGTCACAGAGGTTAACTTTATGCAGCTTGAATACATTTAACTCTCTATGTAGATATAATGATTCTACAGTTGTATTTTTATATAATAATTTTTCTATCGTTAGGTGCTTAACAACAGTCTAGATAAACTGAACAAACCAAAATGAAACCTAAAAAGTCACTTTATTTAATTTAATTTGAATTTGAACCACAGCACTTACAGTGGATATAAAAAGTCTACACACCCCTGTTAAAATGTCAGGTTTCTGTGCGGTAAAAAAATGAGACAAAGATAAATCAGTTCAGAACTTTTTCCACCTTTAATGTGACCTATAAACTGTACAACTCAATTGAAAAACAAACTGATTTTTTTAGGTAGAGGGAGAAAAAAAAGAAAAGAAAAATAATGTGGTTGCATAAGTCTGCACACCCTCTTATAACTGGGGATGTAGCTGTGTTCAGAATTAAGCAATCCAAATTGTGTAAAATATGAGTCAGCATACACCTGCCATCATTTAAAGTGCCTCTGATTAACCCCAAATAAAGTTCAGCTGCTCTACTTGGTCTTTCCTGAAATTTTCTTAGTCGCATCCTACAGCAAAAGCACAGAGAGCTTCCAAAGCATCAGAGGGATCTCATTGTTAAAAGGTATCAGTCAGGAGAAGGGTACAAAATAATTTCCAAGGCATTAGATATACCATGGAACACAGTGAAGACAGTCATCGTCAAGTGGAGAAAATATGGCACAACAGTGACATTACCAAGAACTGGAGCTCACTCCAAAATTGATGAAAAGACGAGAAGAAAACTGGTCTGGGAGGCTACCAAGAGGCCTACAACAACATTAAAGGAGCTGCAGGAATATCTGGCAAGTACTGGCTGTGTGGTACATGTGACAACAATCTCCCGTATTCTTCATATGTCTGGGCTATGGGGTAGAGTGGCAAGACAAAAGCCTTTTCTTAAGAAAAACATCCAAGCCAGGCTACATTTTGCTAAAACACATCTGAAGTCTCCCAAAAGCATGTGGGAAAAGGTGTTATGGTCTGATGAAACCAAGTTTGAACTTTTTGGCCATAATTTCAAAAGATATGTTTGGCGCAAAAACAACACTGCACATCACCAAAAGAACACCATACCCACAGTGAAGCATGGTGGTGGCAGCATCATGCTTTGGGGCTGTTTTTCTTCAGCTGGAACTGGGCCCTTAGTTAAGATAGAGGGAATTATGAACAGTTCCAAATACCAGTCAATATTGGCACAAAATATTCAGGCTTCTGCTAGAAAGCTGAACATGAAGAGGAACTTCATCTTTCAGCATGACAACGACCCAAAGCATACATCCAAATCAACAAAGGAATGGCTTCACCAGAAGAAGATTCAAGTTTTGGAATGGCCCAGCCCGAGCCCAGACCTGAATCTGATTGAAAATCTGTGGGGTGATCTGAGGATGGCTGTGCACAGGAGATGCCCTCGCAATCTGACAGATTTGGAGTGTTTTTGCAAAGAAGAGTGGGCAAATCTTGCCAAGTCAAAATGTGCCATGCTGATAGACTCATACCCAAAAAGACTGAGTGCTGTAATAAAATCAAAAGGTGTTTCAACAAAGTATAAGTTTAAGGGTGTGCATACTTATGCAACCATATTATTTTATTTTTATATATATTTTTTTTTTCTTCCCTCTCCCTAAAAGATTTCATTTTTTTTTCAATTGAGTTGTACAGTTTATAGGTCACATTAAAGGGGGAAAAAGTTCTGAAATTATTTATCTTTGTCTCATTTTTTTACAACACAGAAACCTGACATTTTATCAGGGGTGTGTAGACTTTTTATATCCACTGTACAAAAATATATTCCTTAAAAACACAATGAAATTGTGGATTTTAAACGCAAAACAGACATCCAAGCTCAAAAGAAAAAGTGGGGAATAGGAGGGAGCCTCTATCAAGGGATAGCATAGAAGGTAAGTCCTATGATCTCGGTGGATCCTCCTGCCTGGAAGGCTCTCTAACAGAAGCTCCAAAGGTTACTAAATATCCTTTTATAAATAGAAGGAAACACACAAGTTAGCTGTATGAGCCTTTTTGAAAGTCCTTTCATTGAAAAAGAAAGGGAAAATAAGGTAGGATACATTTAAAAAAAATGTCTACACATGTAGTATCATGTTTGGAAGTGCTCTGCTGTCAGTTTTCATACAATATATAAATCCATTTCTTGCAGGTTGTAACATTCGGGAATGGTATTGCTTAGCCCTTCCTAATGCCCTCTTTCGAACCTCACAACTATATCTATTGTATTATTAATAACTAAACTTGCTAGAGTAAATGGTTTTGCAAAACGCCTAACGGCCATTTCACCACTGTTGTGGTGTCCTCAGAGCTATGTGTATACTGGAGTATACACATACAGCCTTATTAAATTGCTATTCAGCAAATTGAAAAGGGCTCTATTTAAGCACATAACATATTTTTTTACAGACGTTTTTAGTTAGTTAAGACCTTGCTTTTGGATAGAAGTTCACTAACTAAAAACTTCGGTAAAAAAATATGCTAGCACTTGTTTTTTCGTGGTAGATGCAGAACACTTGGCCTGAACATCCACAAAACACCCCACTCACTATAGCTTAAGAAGAGCCATATTGTACTAGGTATCACATGGGAGAAGGCACGTTAATAAATCCCACAATGAGCTGAGAAGCTGGATATCTGATAAACTCATGCCAATGTGCCCATGATCTGTAAGTAAATTCCCCCCAAAAGGGAGGATTCTTTTCTCCTCCTCTATCTTGATATGTTGCAAGAAATAGAAGGGCAAGAAGTCTTATGAATCTCTGGACTGTAATAAATGTGTGCCTTTATCCAATTCTTTTAGAATGTAAATTACATTACATTTGTGCTTCTTTAATATTCATTTAGTTATTTATAAACACATACAAAAATAAAAATACATTTAATTAATGAACATTTTAAATAACAATGGTCCTTTAAAACTACCAAAAGATTTTTTACCTAAATAAAGGGGTTACCATAATGATTTTGATTGAATATCCCAAATTAAAATAGTGGATATTAATATGCTGTGTTTAGAATGAGTTGTTATTCCTGTTTAACATGGAATTTTATGTGTAAATTATTGTTCTGAAGGATTGCTTTTTAGCTACAAAGCTTTCATAAACGAGCTGCAATTTCAATATATTTTGGTAACTTGGCAGAATATTTAAATGGCCAAGAGCTATAGTATGAAATTAGAAACTAACAGCCTTATTAAATTGGGATTCTGTAAATGTAAAAGGGCTCTAATTAACCACTCAGCATATTTTTTTTACAGAAGTTTTTAGTTAGTGAACTTCTATCCAAAAGCAAGGTCTTCACTAACTAAAAACTTCTGTAAATAAATATGCTGTGTGCTTAAATAGAGCCCTTTAAATTTACTGAATCGCAATTTAATAAGCCTGTAGCTTATTGATATCAGTTACATTTTAAGAACTTTAAAAGTTCCAATTTCCACTTGCTGAGCAGACTTTACATAATGTAATATGACTATATGTCCATTACAAAGCTGCTGGTACAAATTAGAAAATGCATTGCAGTTTGAGAACAGTTTTCAAAATATCATTATAATTACAGAGAAGTTCAAAATATTTCCCAAAGTTTTCTGTTGTCCTGAATCTTTGGATTTTACATAAAATAAATTATAATATTTTATTGCATGATGTCCCCGTGAAAAGGAAGTACTAAATTTGTTCTCTGTTGAAACATTCTCAATGCTTGTACAATTCCAGTCCTCACAGCCACAAATTATTTAGCCAGTGCCTGACCTAAGGATACTGGAACAAAATCCCCCGAAAATATGTGGTCAAAAGCCTTTGAAGACATAGCCTAGGAAAGGATCCATGATTGTTGATAATTTATCAACATGGTGGCATTACCCATTAGGCAAACTGGGCAGCCACCTAGGGGCGCTTCCCACTGAGAGGAACCCTTTTTTTGGCATAAAACCCCCTAACTAAAATACTTTTTTTTGGCTATGACATGATTTATGTTTGTGTAATGCTTTTGGCATATTTTGTTACATGTTTATTAAGGTACTTTGAATCAATATATGAGGATAGATCATCAATACTTTTACTTACTTCCTTCTTTACATTCTTTTGTAGGTTTGGATAGTCATATGACCTACACATCCGATCAAATCATAGCCACATTGGCTTTTTCAACAGACAACACACATTTAATCACATTTATTTTCAGTTATATGACTTGCATATCCAGTCAAATTATCTCATAGCCACATATTTAATCACATGATGTTATTTAGCCAATCTCAAACAACCTTGTGTTTAGCTTTTTGATTGGATAATCAAACTATAAAAGGCTCAAAACAATGGGAGGATAACTCCCTCATGAAAAAGATTAATTTGAAACGCGTAGAGTAATAGGGAGTCCCCCATTTTGGATTACCCCATTTGGCTTAGTTTGCTCTAGCTCCTATAGTTGAGATTTATACCCAGAAGAGACCTTATTGAATCCCAGAGATATAAGAATAAACACAGGGAAACATCTATATATCGGAGTACTCTTCCAAATACTTTGATTAGTTGCTATTTTCTGGGACAAGAAGATACTGCTCTAACTGTAATAATATCATATTTGGAGAAGAAATATACTCGATTTTATAACTGTATGTTAATATCCAGTTGCTCTATGAAGAATTATCTTATGTTACTCTAAAGAACTCAATACAACAATATATATGGAAGTTTCACTAGAGCAAATTTCCCAAAGCAAAAAAGCTAGGGAAAGTTATTTAAATCAAAGAAACGTGCTGCAAATTTCTCAAAGTTACGACGCTATTAAATTAGACCTGCTGCGAGCAACATATTAACCCCATAACTCATGGGGGTCAATACAGACCCCCATAAGTACTTAATTAACCCTGTCACTCATGGGGGTCAATACGGACCCCCATAAGCCTCTATTTAACCCCATCAGTCCCATAAGGGTATAATATGACCCTTATGGGGCTGTTAAAACCCTAACATTAACCACATACAGTAAGTGCCATGAGGGTCCTCAAGGACCATCATGAGACTAACCACAAACACTACACTGCACTATAACCCCCAATAAACCATTAAATCTAAACTAACCCCCGTCTACACTAATCTATTAACACTTACACTACCTACCTACCTACCCCCTAATAACTCCCCCCACCACTCTAATGACAGAAAATAAGAAAACCTAACTCACAAAAAATAAAAAACCTACCTTACAGAAAATAAAAAAAACATGTCACAAAAAAAATGCATTACAACCCCCCCCCCTCATTACAGAAAAAAAATTACACACCTGAAAAGAAAAGACATACACAATACAATACAAATAAAATAAAATACAATCCCCCCTATCTATAACAATCTATTTAATATACAATAAATCCTAACCATCTAAAATACATCCCCCTATCTATCTAAGATACAATAAATCCTAACTATACAGAAACCCTAATTCTAAGCTAAAATAAAATAATTAAGACCACTTACCTTTGTAGATGTCCCTTCAGATCACCAACCTGGGGGGGGGGGGGGGAATGAGTGCAACACATTAACATAACATAAATAAACATTATACACATTCTAAATATTCTACTCGCCTTTCCAGCATGTCCCCGTCCTTTTCTTCTCCGGCGTGGCCCCTGTTAAAAAAAAACACATTACATTAATACAACATATAGACACAAAATAAAGTAAAATAAACATAATATACATTCAACTTACCTCCCCGCGATGTCCCCGGCCTCCTCCTCTTCTGCCCCGGCTGGGCCCTGGAACAATCCGCGCTCTAAAAAAAACCCTAAAAAAAAGAACGGAGGTCCTCACTCGCAGACCTCCCCGATGCTAATGAGCTTCCTAGAACCTTTTCCGGAAGGAAATTGGCAATGGCGGCTTCTGATTAGCTGAAATCGCTGTCTATCAAATTTCCAGCATAGAGGGGGGTTAATGTTAGGTCACGCGTCCGGGATTTCTGATAGTGTGCAGCAAGCCCTTTAAGGGAAATTTAAAAGTTTTAAATGCAGTGGGGGCCTGATCTATGCAGATTGGGGAACCCCGCTGCAAGGGGTTAATGTGGGGGGGGGGGCTGCAGGGGTCCCGATAGGGACCCCTGCAGCATGGGGATGTGTTTAGGGAGCAGGGGGAAGCCTCACAGCGCTGTCTAGGGCTGCTCCGATGCATCACATAGAGGCTTTAGGAGCCCTTGCTAGCACTTTTTGTGCCCGTAGGGATTCTTCCGAGGTGCGAGATTCACCTCATAGATTTAAGGCTGCGTGTTACTATGTAGCTCTCTCTGAGCTTATTCTCAACCATTTTTCTGAGTCATCTCGCAAAGCAGGCTGCGAGAGACGTATTGTGGATTCGGTCCTCGCAAATAGCAAAAGACTGCCTTTTGCGAGGACCTAGAGAACTAAGAGGGCTAATTTAATAAGGCCCTATATTTTTTGAAACCATGAGGTACTAGGAAAAGGTCGTAGTAATCACTTTAAAGGGTTTTCCAGTACCCTGGTTATTTAACCTCAAGTATATTTTTTATATTAATTTCCATGTGCATTGTCTTATGTGCTATAAAAGATTTTAGTGATACTAATGAAAGTAAAATTTTAGTGAAAGATAAAAGTGTAAGATAAACTGCGATTCTTGTAAAAGTTCTGTTTAATGTGTTTACACTTTTTTTTAACAAATCGCAGATCTTCAGTACGAATATTCAGATAAATATTTAAATTGAGGGATTTTTTCCTCTAAAATAATTATATTTATAATTAATTCTGTGCATCAGTAAATTTGTTAATCTTAATACATATCACAAAGGAATTTTACTCTTTAGTATATCTGGTCTATAGTATGCTTAGATAAATACTTTATAAACTACTATTCGTGTGCCCTTCTAGTCACTAAAATTGCCTCTATAGTTCTACATTTAATATGTCCTCTTTGGAAGAACTAATTTGCTAATAGGATACATTTAGGAATAGGAAAAAAAATACAGCCTACGGGAAAAAACTTTCGATAATGAGGGAGCTTTGATATGTGCAATAAGAGTGTAATAGCTAAAACGGTCTGCTCTTCAATCAGGACTAATGGAAAGATCATTGATTTATATGGAAGCACCCTACTGAGAATGTGGAGTTCAGAAACAAAAAATAGAGATAGAGTTAGATAAATATGTGTGAGCACCTTTGGCGCTCATTGCGAGCCTCTCCCCTGCTTATATATACTGTATATATAATATTTATATTAATAATAATAATAATATTTATAATAATTAATTCATTAATTAAATAATAAATTAATATACTTTACCTATTTGAAATTAATATATCCAGCAATCAATTGAAGAGCTAACAAATCGTTGTTGTTTTTCCTGCAGCATACAATGTACATTTGGACTGTTGCTGACCTGAGGTGTAAGTGTCAGCAATGTGGCAAGTGTGCAATTCAAATGGGCTCCGTGCGCGAGGCCAAACCGTTTGTTTAGTTGTGTAAAGGGCCATTTTAGAATGGTAATGTTATTAGTTGCAAGTTAGTGTTGTAAAATGGCTGCGATTGTCTATGTGTTACGCGGGTCTGGAGCCTTTTCCGTGTTTACTAATAGTGTATTTTATACCTCATACGTTCCTGGGTAAAAGTCTTATGTGCCTGGCAGTGTTTTGCGTGGTTAGGGGTCGTGTAGCCTCGTTATGATTTTTTCGGCCGCCATTTTGTTTTGTTGCTTAGGCGATTTTCAACTGTTGAAATTTGGGAAATTGTGTTTAAATTGTCGTGAATCTCCCAGACGTCCTGGCTGTCTCCCCGTGCTGCGTGTGAGGTTCATTTTTTTGTTATTTTTATTTTCTTTGTGTTTTTGTTTTTTTAGGATGTGCGTGGTTCGGCCGTTTACTTCTTTTTTTGACCTCATATTTTTGTTTCTAAGTCCTGCAGCTCGTATTTGTTTTTTTCGAAGTCCCGCTTTCCAGTCTTATGTGCCAGATGGTGTTTTACGCGGTTAGGGGACGTGTAGCCTTGTCTACGATTTTTTCGGGTGTCTTTTTTTTGGTCGCTTAGGCGATTTTCGAGTGCCGAAGCTGTCAAATTGTGTTTAAATTCTCTTGCAACCTAACTCCCAGACATCCTGGTTGACCCCCCGTGGTGCATTTTTTAAAAATTTTATGTTTCATTTAATTTTCTTTGTGTTTTTGTTTTTTTTTGGATGTGAGCGATTCAGCAGTTAACTCTCTTTTTTTTTAAGTCCCGCTTTCGTTTTTGCAAAGTATTACTGGATTTTTTCAAAGTGCTATGGGTCTTGCATTGTGAATTGTGTAATTGAGATTTATGTTGATGTGTAGTCCCGCGGGTCGTAGGGATGAGTGCCTATGGCGCTCATTGCCTGGCCGCAAACGCGGACCTCGCTTAGCGAGGGCCGCAGTTGCTGCAGGCTCACTGTGCGAGCCCGCAGTTTTATCATTGCGTTACCAATGTTTTTTGGCAACCTCGCTCTGCTGAGAACTATATATGTGATTGAAATTCAGTTTGGTAGAGATTTACATCCCAATGAACTAACTTATAAGTAAATAAACTTTCCTCATAAAATAATAAAAAAATCTATGCTTTTAACACCCATTAGTGCAAGATTATATTGCAGACTTATTTTGCAGTTAAATACATTTATTTTAAGCAGCAATATAATAAATTTCTGATGCACAGTAGCTATTGTCAAAATCAGCAACATCAGTCAGTGCACTTACCCGATGAGTCTCTATAAATCTTCCAATAGTCAAAATTTGCACTACATTCTGTTGTAGGATATCCATGACAAAATACCTAACATATCTTTCACTTGCGATCAAGGCCTGATTTTTCAAATGTGTGAGAAGGATTTTGGCCTATGGCAGCAGAAGATCAAGGGGTAAGAGTGAGGTAAGATGTTGACTCACATTTATGTCTTCTCCAAAGATTAATTATTTCTTCATATAATCTCCTCTATATCTCCACACCCTGCTTTTCCTCACATTTCCATATTTGACCCAATCTGCTTGCTATTTTCTGTCCTCTCATACTATTGTTCAACTTTATCGCCTATACCTCTTTCACCTCCTCAGTCTCTACGTTAATTTGTACCTCTTATTGCCTCAATTTCTATCCTTTCCTGATCGATTTTCTCTCCAACTTTCTCTTCTTTAAATCCCTGTTCCTATCTCATAATATTTTCTAATCTCTCTTGCCTCTGGTGGCAGCTTGGTTAAATTAGACACTGCTTGCTACAGTATCTAGCTTTTAGGACAGTAATGGGCAACCAGTTTAATTTGATGTATTGCATGTGGTTCCCACATCCACATAAAAGCTGCAGAACATATTTTGCTCTTTAGTTGATTAAATAATAAAATACATAAAATTCACTGCAGGTGGTGTTTTTCTATGTGGTGTTTTGAAGAAAAAATAACAAAATTGATAAATGCTTTTAGGAAAATTCTGCCTGCTTTCTCAAGAGGGTATATACAGTAAACTCCCTGTTATCCAGCACCCACGGATCTCCCTATTGCAGGATAACTGTAGTTGCTGGTTAAATCGGTAGTCCCCGATTTTAAAGGTCTAAATGACCCTTAAGCACCCCCAAAACCCTCAAGATGCCTTTAAAAAGGTATTAGCACCTAAACCGAGCCATTAAGGGCCCCAAAAAATAATTAGAAAAAAAAAGTTAGCATTATTTTTTGCAGTCTCGAACTGCCAGATAGTGCCAGTTATGCCGGTTTAGCAGGATTTTTTTTAAATGGGGAATTGGTGCCGGTTGCTTGAGAGTACCGGTTGGTCGGGTGCCGGATAACCGGGAGTTTACTGTACTATACTAGAATATTCTTACATAGAATGGAAAAAAATAGGGTCTGGTAATATTTTTATATATTCAAAAAACATTTTTGGCTGTTTTCCGGTTATGTTCTTCAAAGGAGTTTTGCTTTTAAATATGGTCTAGGCTCTAGAGTAATAGATACACTAAAATGTTATATGGTTTAGTATGTGTTTTAAAAAAGAAATAACTGTGTGTCCACTGCAGATATGATTTTAATATCAAATGATGTGTATGTAGTTGATTGTTTCTGTATTTTGTTAACACAATCACATATATAGTTGTGAGCGTACGAGTTGTTGCTAACGCTGCGGGCTCGAAGCGAGGGCAGTGGCAGAGGGTCTCAGTTGCTGGCATGGAGCACCGTAGGCGCTCCATGCCAGCACCTGAGGACCTCGCAAAGCGAGGGCCGCAGTTGCTGGCATGGAGCGCCGAAGGAGCTCCATGCCAGCAACTGCGACCCTCGCAAACTTTACGTCGCAAACCAAACAGCACGACACACACATTACGACACTCGCAAACAACATACGACACACGTTCACACACATTACGGCCTCGCAACACTCGGACGCAACTCGCGAACATTACAAAATGTAAAACACAATACATACACACAGCACATACATAAAAAACTTACCTACACCAAGAGGGAGCACCCAGGACCTCAAAAATACAACTTAGACCTCGATTTTACTCGAAATAAAACAGTTTACAGACTAAAAAAAAATCGAAGCGAGAGAAAAAATGGCCGCCGAACAAAACGAAAACGAGGCTACAGCATTTTAAACTCGCAAAACACCACAAGAAACTCGCAAAACACCACAAAACACCTACGGATATTCCGATACAGACGTATACCACACATTACTCGCCATTTTACGCCAATGCGGAAGTACACGACTTCGCTAACGGTTTGCTCTCGCGCACGCACAGTGTTACACTGCACACATTCAGCACGCTTACACAGCAGATCCACACCACTAATGCTGCAGCAACATCAAAACACATTCACAGCTCTTCCACACAATGCTTTAAAATAGGTAAAGTATATTCATTTATTAATGTATTATATATTTCATTATTACACACTAAACAGCATTAGCTACCTTACAATTTCATTGCCGTCATTTTTTGACGGGCAATTCGCTAGTAGAAAATAAAAAATAAAACATGATAAGCTACATTGTGTGTGTCTGTGGTGTGTGTGTGTTGGCGGCAGGTTTTCACACTCCATGAAACACATATACATATACATATACATACATACATACATACATACATACATACATATACACAGGGAATAAAAGAAGAATTAAATAACTCTCCATCTAAATAATAGAAATAGTAAGAAATAATATCATATATGTAATAGGTTAAATGGGACCTAACATGAGAAAGCCAATAGAATGGCCGTAGGATGTACAAAACATCACTACAGTGGCCAAACCATTCAAATCACAGCAGACTCAATAAATATACCAACTACAACTAGCATTATTGCCAGATAAGAAAATGTAATTTTTAATCCTAAAATATCTATTAACCAAAGAAAAAAACAATGCAAAAGAAATGAAAAAATATATATATTTAAAATAAAGGAGGTTGAGGTGCAACAGTGGAGAGCCTCTTGTAGTGGTGTCAGAATGATATCCAAATAGAGCTCAGAGAGAGTCCCTGTCAGTGGCAGAGGTCATGAACCACACAAAATTTACTATCATATATTGGGAAAGGCAACTAATATTCTATAATAATCCTAACCAAGTAATGCACACTTCAAAATGCTGTCTAATCAATTTAAGAACAACAAGCCAATTATTTCAAAAATAATCACAGACAAGATATGGCACTGGTGTGCTGTGGATTCTAGTATTAACACTAGTTATAGATATATACATAAATGATCGGTAACATCATCATCCAAGAAATAATTCTCTTGATATATATCATAATTAATATGCACTATTACCAGGAATTGCCATGATAATTTACACTGCTGCATATACCCTTAAGTGGCAGTATATCGAATCGCTGGCCAAGAGATTGGGTATAACAAACTTCAGTATAAATGATGCTCACTTACAAACCATCTATGTACATATGTACCTTTACCCAAAAATGTCCACAAATATCCGCTGTCCACAGCCAGGACACTTACCTCCACATGAGCCCCATCCCCATCATACCTTCAGCACACAGGCTCCCTCTCCTTGCCGTCTGATGTCACCCGTCAGTGATGCTCAGCCCATCCATTTTGCACACCAAAAACTTGCGCATGCGCGGTTCGCACCTCGCGCATGCACAATACCACTATGCACGAGTTGTAGTTGGTATTTTTATTGAGTCTGCTGTGATTTGAATGGTTTGGCCACTTTAGTGATGTTTTGTACATCCTAAGGCCATTCTATGAGTTGACTTTTGGCTCTCATGTTAGTTCCCATTTAACCTATGACATATATGATATTTTTCTTACTATTTATATTATTTAGATGGAGAGTTATTTAATTCTTTATCCATATTGGATCTTATAATAAGTTGCCCATTTTTCTTCTTTATATATATACAGTATATATACACACACACACACAGTATCTCACAAAAGTGAGTACACCCCTCACATATCTTTTCATGTGACAACACTGAAGAAATGACACTGCTACAATGTAAAGTAGTAAGTGTAAAGGCTGTATAACAGTGTAAATTTGCTGTCCCCTCAAAATAACTCAACACACAGCCATTAAAGTCTAAACCGTTGGCAACATAAGTGAGTACACCCCTAAGTGGACATGTCCAAATTTGGCGCAAAGTGTCAATATTTTGTGTGGCCACCATTATTTTCCAGCCCTGCCTTAACCCTCATGGGCATGAAGTTCACCAGAGCTTCGCAGGTTGCCATTGGAGTCCTCTTCCACTCCTCCATAATGACATCACAGAACTGGTGGATGTTAAAGACCTTGCACTCCCACACCTTCCATTTGAGGATGCCCCACAGATGCTCCAAAGGGTTTAGGTCTGGAGACATGCTTGGCCAGTCCATCACCTTTACCTTCAGCTTCTTTAGCAAGGCAGTGGTCATCTTGGAGGTGTGTTTGGGGTCATGTTGAAATACTGCCCCACGGCCCAGTCTCCGAAGGGAGGGGATCATGCTCTGCTTCAGTATGTGACAGTACATATTGGCATTCATGGTTCCCTCAATGAACTGTAGCTCCCCAGTGCCGACAGCACTCATGCAGGCCCAGACCACCAGACCATGACACTCCCACCACCAAAAGTATACATCTATACTGAGGAAAGGTAGTTGAAATAATCCCTAAATGACAGATAAACGGATAAGGCACAAAGAGCACAAAAACACTGATATGAGATGAAACCTTCAGTTTGAATGTAAACAGCGATGCAGAGAGAGTGGAGGAAGCATCTGACATCATCAGGTAAATGCACATAGGGGGAATCAGCACAACATATTATAGAAAATATATATATACACACTGGGGAACTCAAGTTCATTGAGGGAACCATGAATGCCAACATGTACTGTGACATACTGAAGCAGAGCATGATCCCCTCCCTTCGGAGACTGGGCCGCAGGGCAGTATTCCAACATGATAACGACCCCAAACACACCTCCAAGACGACCACTTCCTTGCTAAAGAAGCTGAAGGTAAAGGTGATGGACTGGCCAAGCATGTCACCAGACCTAAACCCTATTGTGTATCTGTGGGGCATACTTAAATGGAAGGTGGGTGAGTGCAAGATCTCTAATATCCACCAGCTCAGTGATGTCATCATGGAGGAGTGGAAGAGGACTCCAGTGGCAACCTGTGAAGCTCTGGTGAACTCCATGCCCATGTGGGTTAAGGCAGTGCTGGAAAATAATGGTGGCCACACAAAATATTGACACTTTGGCCCAATTTGGACATTTCCACTTAGGGGTGTACTCACTTTTGTTTCCAACAGTTTAGAAATTAATGGCTGTGTTGAGTTATTTTGAGGGAACAGCAAATTTACACTGTTATACAGGCTGTATACTTACTACTTTACATTGTAGCAGAGTGTCATTTCTTCAGTGTTGTCACATGAAAAGATATAATAACATATTTACAAAACTGTGAGGGGTGTACTCACTATTGTGAGATACTGTATAAATATATATGCTTGTATATAGTAAAAAGTACATTTGTGTTCACATTTGGACTTCTAAAAATAAGTTGCAAGAGGGAGGCAGCAATTTATTTTGCCCTGGGGCCCTCCATTTACTAGTTCTGAAAAAACAGCATATGCCAGTTACTGTACTGCTTGAAGTGGTTGATTTCATTTAAATAAAAACATGCATAAAAAAAAAGAAAAGTACAGTACATCTATGCCACATATGTTTAATAAATAGGGTAGCCACAATTTTGTTGGCGGAACCGGACTTAACCATAGGAATGGGATCTGAGACCTAGCCCTAAACCTACATCCCCAGGAATAGAGGTATTTCTTTTAAAAAAAGCATTTGGAAGAGCTAAGACAAGTACAGTGGAGACAAGTTGTATTACGAGGAGAGAAAATCTGTTTGGGACACAAGAGTGGGCGTGTACTAATATTCCTGGAGACACGGTACTGTTTAAATAGCATGTAACCCCAGGGACTGTTTTTTTATTGTCCGGAGAGAAAGAAGGAGCCAAATAGCATACTGAGGGTCCATAGGGTGGAGTATCAGGAGAGAAGGATGGGCCAGTTCTCCTCTCATTCGCTTGCAAGAAATCACTAATACCAAGCTTTATCTGCAAAACTCTGTACTGAGAGGCAGTTTACTTTTTAGTCAGTGTGTAACAGAAGTTAGACTGTTTATGCCTAGGTTAGTTTGTTTGTTTATTACTGAAGGAAACAATTTATTTTTCCATTAATTAAAAGTATATTTAATTTACAAATGCTTTCTTCCATTGTCAATGTGTGTATATATATATATATATATATATATATATATATATATATATATGCATTTGTAAATTAAATATTCAAAGTCTGCCCTGATAATAATGGAGGGGATGGGTGGGGCAGCTCAACACTTTAGCACACTGCTGGTTTAATGTAACTTTTGAGAAATGATGTCTTGTTTATGAAGGTCTTTGTATAAAAAAACATTTCTAGAGTGTCCACAAGTTATATTGCTTGTAACATAATATATTGGTTTCTGCAGACTAAGAAAATAGATCATCAGCCAAATAAACAAGTAGCCAGTTTTTGTAGATGTAGTCTGTCTCAAAATAAAATGAACATTTAATAAGCGATACATAAAGAACAGATGATTCATCCAATATATTTTAGGCAATCAACAACTGGTTTACCATCAAGCAATAAAACATTGACGGATAAAATTACTTTTCATCTTACATGTCATTGGACATTTCACAAGAGTATTCTCTATACACTGTGGGCCTCATTCTATTAGCGGCCGCAGCCGTTGCGGGGCCGCAAGGACCGGCCGCAAGCTATTCTGCTATTCTATTCCCTTACGGCCGGGGATTCCGGCAGGCTTGCGGCCGGTGCCTTGCTATCTCTTGCGGCCGCTCGCGCCAGAGGAAAGCCTTTGATCTAAAACGGCCGCAAGAGATTTGCAATTCAATTGCTCCGGGAAACCTCTCTGCAAGGCTAAAAATGAGCCGCAGCTTACTTGCAGGAAAGAGGTCTCGCTAGCACCAATTAAGCACATAAAATAGCTCAAATAAAGCCATCCTGCACTTTGAGAAGACTATAAAGGGATTTTAGGTGTTAGAAAAAATAGCACATAATTATCCTGTACTCAAATCCGTAAAATATTTTATTTTTAATATCCGTAAAATATCCATGTAAAAAGTCCAGAGTGCTTGGAGCACCTCAGACACGCCCACGCCGCAGCCGGAAAATAAACAGTTAATTTGAACTCGGGTTTGGGCAGATGTGCAAGCTTGAGAGTGGGTTCCTTTTAATCCTCATGTCCCCCAATATGATCCCTAGCATTTACAGAGCTGTACAGTGCAGGCTTGAATTTATTTTTGCGTTTTTATATTTCACAGCTTACGGCCGGTTCCAAGATATGCGGCCGGCCATAAAAGGAGATCCTTGCGGGGCCGTATAATAGAATCGCGAGTTAACTGAACCCCCGCAAGGAATCGCAGCCTTACGGCCGATTTACGGCCGATAATAGAATGAGGCCCTGTGTATTTCTTAGGCAGAACTGAGATATGCATAATCCCCTTTGAGCTCATTTTAGATTTCCTCTCAAATCTTCCTCTACAAATCTATTTTTATACACTTACTCACCTCTTTTTATTAGCTTAGGAGGGTCCCCTCTTTCTTCCTATGGCTTCTCACATCTACACAATCTTACTGATTTCTCCTTGTTTGGAATTCGCTATCCAGGAATTGTTTAATGCATATTGCTGCTCTCAGTTCATTTAGATGTGTGCATCTGCTTTCTTACACCCCTTGGCAGGGTCATCCTGGACTAAATAGCTAGACTGCTGCAATATCTTATCCTTATTAATGGAAAAGGACTCCAGCACCTCCTTCAAATCAGCATAAAGGTAAGCTTTATTGGAACATAACTATATAATGTTTCAGGCCTATCCACGGCCCTTAATCTTGGCCATAACATAAAGCAGTACATACATCCTTTAAATAGTCTTTCAAATGATGTCAAAAGATTTATTCTGATTAGTTACATGTATACTTTCCATCTACATGTATTTCTTAATATTACTACAAGTCATATGCATACGTAAGGCATCAGGCAAAATGAAATAAAAAATGTGAGAATGACATGAGATAACCTTGTCATTTAAATAAAGCAACTGCCATACAAATGTAAATAATACAAAAGATAACAAAAGTCAAAAGAAGAGACAGGAACATACAAATACAACCCCACAGACCAACATCGTATTAACAATGGATGTATTTAACAATCCTAATTAGTTTAATCTAAATAGGAAAGCCCACATGGACATGTGATCAAATAAAAGACATGTTTAGCTTCACTAATGAAATATACTGCATTTCTATATTTATTTGCTATAAGAGAACAGGGGACCTTTGATTATAAGAAGGAAAGGCTGTAACTCTATGATTAAATAAATTAATACATTGATTAGTTATCCTAAGACCTAGTGGGTTAAATAGAGTTAATGAGTTCCTTTTTAATCCATAGAAATGCATTACATGAATTCACAATACTATACATGTAGCATAACTCCCATCAGTGTCCATTTACAGGAGAAATCCCTCCTGTCCCTCTTAGCCTCCTGAATGTCCCTCATTTAAAGAAAAGTTCCACACATAAAGGGCAAAACCTGTTTTCTAGCCATGAACAGGTCTCACTATCTTTTGATCCCTCTGCTGCTTTCTCTTTAACGTTTATGAACAAAAAGTAAGAATCATGGACAGGGGTTCCCTGGTGGTCCAGTGGTTAGGATTCAGTGCTGTCACCATTGCGACCTGGGTTTGATTCCAGTCAGAAAACCAAGAGGTCACACAACCCTGAACCCAAGCAGGGTTAGGCCTGTTCAGTACTTGGATGGGAGAGCACCTAGGAATACCAGGAGCTGTATGTTGTGGCCCACTGGAGAAGGAAATGGCAACCCACTCCAGTATCTCTGCCATAAAAACCAAGTGGATCAGCATGACCATAAACATAAAGATGTGCCTCGTGTGTTACAGTCCATAAGGTCACAGAAAGTTGGAAATGACTGAACAAACAAAAAAAGAAGCATGACGTATCCTACAGAACAAAATGTCAGTATGTTCACGATACTCTATAAAAAGTGTGTGTGCCTCTAAAACATAAAATTACACATCTGACAGAATGGCAGTAACACTATAATAATGCATACTTTTTCAAGAATATACAGTAGCTGTGCCTCTTGACCAATTAACCATTTGAATTGTTTAAAGTTAGATATAATGCATACATATAGTAATTGTACAGGTGTGCACCCATACTGTAATAAGAAAGTTGTTTAATGCGATGCACGTGGTATAAGACCATAGCTTACAGTCAAATGTGTTTTTTTGTTCACACTGATATACACTACTGTACATGATAAAAAAAAGGCTGTATATAGTCACGCCATATTTAATAGACAGTTAGCTACATGACATTTTATATAATTTGTAGAATATTCATGTCAAGCTTATCAGAGCAATCTAGCACTAATTGCTCAATGTGTTTAACTGGAGTGGGTGGCATTATTATTATCATCTTGTAATAACGTACTGCCATAACAAGTTTGACACTCCAAGCCCACTCAGCAGACAGGTCTCTGTGACCTTGCTGGTCTTGTATTTTCAGTAGTTACTCAGTCAGCACAGTCTTTTTTTAACACTATGCAGTCAGGCATCTCCTCTCAGCTATTTCATCTAAACAACATCTTTGCATCTACAGTAGTACAAACTGAAGTCTATTAATGTCCCTTCTTGATGTCAACAGTATTCATATTACTGTTGTTGATTGATATTGTCATTTAATGCTTTCATAATCCCATTGCAACTTGGTTCTTTTTATTACATTTTCCTGTGGAAAATCTTGCCAGAACAAATGTGTTTGAGAACAGGCTGCTTAGCAACGACGTCTCCTTATAACCTATAATACAACCTCTTCTCATACCATTTACAATATCAGAGTGAGCACTCCGTGTTTCTGTTCTGCAGAGGACCATAAACAGCAAAATGCTATACTTTTCCATTTAACGCAATGGTTATGGTAATATGTGTTGTCACAAAAGTTTTAAAATAAATCTCAGAATAAGTGGAAACTTGATAAACTGGACAAAATACAAAATTCATGTAACTAGTTCCATTTATCTGAAAAGTGCCAACATCAGGATTTATGTAGTATAAAATATATGTTTTGCAAGATATTTTTGTAATACAGTAAAATCGGCCATAATGCTATGTTAAGAAAGCAACAATAAAACGGTAAAATGTATTTATTGGTTTTTTTTTTTGCCACATTCTCATTCTTCCCTAGTCTAACATGTACATTCCAGTGTTTGTATTTTTAAGATTGTTTTAAGATCCAAGCTAACCAAAAATGTACTTATTTTCCAGGTTTCACTCAGGTGTGTGCTATTAGAGGCTAGTCAACTAGGAAAATCCAGTTATTCACAGCAGAAAAAAAGTATCTTAAAACCTGTACTGCATATATGGTGCAAGGACTCCATATCTGGTTCCCCCATCTCCCATTAGGTATTGTTTGTTCTCAGATGAGCACCTCTGCTCTTTTTTTGCTTAGATGTTCTCACCTTATGGGGAAACCAGACGTGCACTGTGCCTTAGGAAGTACAACCGTACCTCACTGACGAGGCCCACAGAGGCTGAAACGTACATCTGGGGTCTGCAGTTTCTCCTGTTCATGGTAGAATTGGCTGGTATTTTGTGTCTGGATCACTCTTGAGTGAGAACAGACTGATATACTATAGGATACTTCTCCCTGTGAAGGGCATAAGAGGCTGCCTATAGAACAACCAGCTTAGGTATTGTTAGTTCTTACATTAGTGCCTCTACTCTTTTTGGTTAAACAGCAGAAATATGTAACATTGATGAAAAATGCAAAAATACAGGAGAATTTGCTAAGCATCTCCTCAAGTTATCGCCTGGTTTGTTGTTCAGTTGTGTTCGATTCTATGTGACCCTATGGACTGCAGCAAGCCAGGCACATCTTGTGTCTGTATGTGCTAACCCATAAGGATTGCAATTTATCTTACCTCTCTGCTATGACCTGCCCATCTTGGGTGACCCTACATGGTATAGCTCACAAGTTCATTTAGGTTCACAAGCCCCTTCACCACGACACAGTAGCGACCCAGAAGGGCATTTCCTGATATACCATGAACTATTTCCAATGGGGAAAAACAGCCCTTCTGAAGTCATACAAACAGTTAAAATGGAGAACACATTGAAACTAAAAAGTATTATATTCACAATATTAAATTGGGATTGCACTAATAATGATGCTGACATCCAGAAAAAAAGTGTAATGAAAATAAAAAATTAAATTCAGTCAATAAAATAGTGGGCTTAATAACACTATACACCATAGTAGAAGGATCAGGTATAATAAAGAGATGTGTGTAAACACTGTTGAATTGTACGACTTGCACTCAAAAAGGCAATTTATCTAAACCCACTGCGTGTAAAATATTAAAAATAATTTAAAAATTAAAAAAATAAATGCAGTGCTGCTAGATAAGACTTTGGCCTTGTTAACGCTCTCCAACATGTTTCATAATTTAACTTCATCTGGATATAATGTCTTACGGTGTCTCATATGGATATACCTTGAGGGGTAACTACCCATTTTTCTTTAGCCAATACAGTACTCCATATATAAGTTACTTACTGTAAAATACACCTTAACTCTTTATTACTGATGCAATAGCTCATGGACATTTAGAGATTGGTTCTCAAGTTCTCAGCTCTTGTCACTTCATCTCAGGTGAGAAATTGCTTAGCAAATTATCCCCACAGTTAGTGGCAGGGGCACTCTGTAACTGGCAGCGGCTTGAAGTACATAGAGACTCTTAAATTATTTGGGGAGGGGGCCAAATAATTATTTTTTATAAAAGATAACACAATTTCTTTTTTTTTACACCTACAGGGGTGTATAGAGAAGTTGCAAGGGGGGGGGGGGGGGGTTATTCTGCACAGGACCCTTCATTCCCTAGCATTGCCCCTGTACACAGTGTTCTCATTGCCATTTGAGAGCTTTTAGTGACTGCAATGAAAACATGTTATACTGTCATACGCTAACATAAATTAATACAGTTTCAGCCAACATCATATAATGATTGTCATAATGAGTCACAGAGTAGCAAGATTTATGGGATTTAATGCATTACAATGAGTCAAAGGTCTACAATGATATACAATGACTTTGACATTCTTAATGCAAATGTCCTTTTTACAAATATTACAGAGGGCATAATTGTGAGGAAGTATTTAATGTAATATTCAAAATATGAATCATCTGTATGCCCCTTAATTTTTCGCTCTACTAAAATTTTTAACATACTTCAAACTATGATAAATGTATAAAATGTAGTGTTAACAAACATTAGAGGCAAACACAGACTAATTCTATAATATTACATGGAATTGATTATAAAAGCTTATTAAAATGTAAAAACCCATATAAGTTCACATACATTTTCCAAAAGAGCCTAACAGTGAATCTGTATTTTAAAATCATTCCACTTAGCTTATTAACTTTTGTGGATTATGAAGGTTTTTCCTCCATAGGTGAGTCTCCCACAAACAATCTACAAATTTCTCCATATTACTGTCCATAAATTGGAATTAAAAGTAAATATTACTGAGTTGACCTATTTTTAGGATGATTTCATGACAAAATGGCTTTATAATGGGCAAAATGTTTTAGAAAGTTTAAATTCGCTCTTCATTTTTAACTGATATTCAGTGTTGCTTTAATGGTGGCATCTGTATGCTTTTGCTCAAAACAGGATTGGACACCTGAGAGGGATAGGAGGAACTATTCATTTTGATTAGAATTTAATTACTCCCTCTCAACCTGCAAGTAAACTATTTTTCCAAGAAGCATCCATGGCACAAATTATTGTAAAATAATTATATTTAAAATGTGTATCATGCAAGCCAAGATGGGCTCCTTGGCCAACCCTTTGCATTTTACATTTGAAAATAATATATTTTTTATAATAATACATGGTTGGCATCTGAAGCACTTTAAGTTACAAGGCAGCCAATGACAGTACTTTCAAAGAAGCAGAACAAATTGTTGGCAGGACACTTAACGCTGAAAGGGATCAATGATCTAATCAAACAAATAATACATTTATTAACATTTCGAAAAAACTATGAATGTAATTTAACTGAAGACTTATAAGAAAGATGTCCCAACTGGATGGACAGCTGGACATTGTGTACATATAGTTACTGTCATGGTTTCTTGGTTAAAATGTATGTGTTATTGATGTACGGAGGCAATATGGTTGATGTAATAAACACAGTAAAATGTGGCTTACAGGCTCCAAATTATGTTATCAGGGTCTTAATCTTAGTGGGACTTACCATCAGTCAGAATGATGTTGGGACCTGCTAGGCCCCAATTGTGGTTAATTCATTTCGCATTTGTATGTGGTCAGCCATGTTGCTTAGCTGGATGCTATTTTGACTATTTCTTGAACTGCATAACTCCCCAGATGTCTTTACAACGAGAATTACGAAAACTCAACATCCCCTCCCCAAAGCAGAGCAGATCACTGAACCTATACACATTGTAAAAAAACAAGACCTTGGATAGAGTATTGATAGACAATGTGGATTTGGCCAAAAAAGGCATTTAATTTATGAGTTAAATTAATGGTGATGCTGATAAGGAATATAAATTAATTATACAATATGATGTTATAAAATGCATTGGGAATCCCCCCTTGGGTTCCAGGTGGAGGGGAATCCAATGCTTTGTCTATAGGAAGATATAGTCATAGTCATAAAAGTTGATAAGCTGGATCGAATAGTTATCCCCCTCCACTCCTTACAGCAGAGCAATACCAGAGGGAAAGAACATAAATAGCTGTACGAAAGGCCAGGGGGTGGTCTAAGAAGAGGGAAGGCCACAGGGGGGCATTGTGGGTAAATTATTGGATGGGCTACATCTGTCTGTGAAGAAGAATAAACTCTGTCTGTCTGCACACTAATCAATGGTGTGCACTACTTCCTGTATTATGTGCTATCCTAATTAAAAGGACTAAGTTCCAGGATTTCTGCTTAACTGTACATAACCAAAGTATATATCGGTGAATAGTGACAAAAGAAAATACCATTAATTTAACATTTTAGAGTGACAAGCTTTCCAGAGATGCAAATCTCTTTTTCATGTTTCTGAATTTCAATAGAAATATAATATACCTATCTGTCACATTAATTTTGTGTACTTTGTTTTATTAAGAAGCTCTGTTTTTTAAACCTAAAATCATAACATTTGTACCTGTTGGGTCTGCTCATGCAGCTCATTAATACACAGTCTGTGAAGTGCCGTGTTTCAAATGCGCCAATCAGTGACCTCTTCCAAGCAGCATATTGCCACTGATTGGCTACTAGGAGACACTGCACACCCTTTACTCAAGGTATATCGTCTTCATGAACTGAAGAAGGTCGAAATCAATATAGAACTATTTGTAAAGTCTTAGGCAGAAAAAACACAGCTTTTAAGCACTTCTTAAAAAACTACTGTACTCTAAAAATAAACGCTGTTAAAATGAAAGCACATGCATAAATACACTTGATTTATAATGTGTTTGCATAATTAGGGCGTGTACAGCTACAGCAGACTTCCCACTGTGTGCTCTGGCTGGAGTAAATCTGAGGCCTGATCTATACCAGAGTACTATAGTCCTTTAATAAAATATTGTACACAAAAGTAAAAAGATACATAGGTACTATATATTATATTCCTAGTGAAATTGAGAAAACTTCCATATTCATTTAAATTAAATTATTATCATTTAGAAGTCTCTCTCTTCAATGTCTTTATCAGCTTTCACCCTGGATTAATCTCTGCACTTTACCAGGACTTAAACACTGAGGGCCTCATTCTATTATCGGCCGTAAATCGGCCGTAAGGCTGCGATTCCTTGCGGGGGTTCTGTTAACTCGCAATTCTCCCCTTACGGCCGGCCGCATATCTTGAAACCGTCCGTAAGCTCTGAAATCTAAAAACGCAAAAATAAATTCAAGCCTGCACTGTACAGCTCTGTAAATGCTAGGGATCATATTGGGGGACATGAGGATTAAAAGTAACCCACTCTCAAGCTTGCACATCAGCCCAAACCCGAGTTCAAATTAACTGTTTATTTTCCGGCTGCGGCGTGGGCGGGTCTGAGGTGCTCCAAGCACTCTGGAACTTTTACATGTATATTTTACGTATATAAAAAAAAAATTATTTTACGGATTTGAGTATAGGGTAATTATGTGCTATTTTTGCTAACACCGAATATCACTTTATAGACTCTGCAAAGTGCAGGATGGCTTTATTTGGGCTATTTTATGTGCTTAATTGGTGCTAGCGGGACCTCTTTCCTGCAAGTAAGCTGCGGCTCGCTTTTAGCCTTGCAGAGAGGGTTCCCGGAGCAATTGAATTGCAAATAGGAATTTCTTACGGCCGATTTCCTTGCGGCCGTTTTAGATCAAAGGATTTCCTCCGGCGCGAGCGGCCGCAAGAGATAGCAAGGCGCCGGTCGCAAGCCTGCCGGAATCCCCGGCCGGAGGGGAATAGAATAGCCAGAAAGCTTGCGGCCGGTCCTTGCGGCCCCGCAGCGGCTGCGGCCGATAATAGAATGAGGCCCTGAAAGATTTAGCACTATTTGCAATATTAGGATTCCCAGCTATATTTTAACCAAATATGACTGCCTTAAATATAAATAATCTCTGTATATATATATATATATATATATATATATATATATATATATAAAACCCTACACCTACATTATTCTGAATAAACAGAGTGACATTTATTCACAAAAATATAATGGTAAAAGTCTATATACAGTAAACTCCCCGTTATCCGGCACCTATGGGGACTCCCTATTGCTGGATAACTGTAGTTGCCAGTACATCGGGAGTGCCCGAATTTAAGGGTCTAAACGACCCTTTAACCCTCCCAAAACTCCTCTTAAACTAGCACTTAAACTGGGCCATATTGGCCCAAAAAAACAATTAGAAAAAAAGTTTGCGTTTTTTTTTGCAGTCTCGTGCTGCCGGATAGTGCCGGTTATGCCGGTTTAGCAGTATTTTTTTTTGACAATGGGGAATTGATGCTGGTGCCGGTTGCTTGACAGTGCCAGTTGGTTAGGTGCCGGATAAACGGGAGTTTACTGTATATCTTAAATTTAAATACTCTTTTTATTAATAGAGACTTTGGGTATCATAATATAGCAAATAGCACTAAACCTTAAAGTGTTTAAATACTGTAAAAGTGAAAAGAAATCATCTTATTTAGTTACTCTGCTTGTGTTATGAGTGTTTCCATCTTGGACTACTACTCTATCTCTAGCCTAAGGGGGGGCATTATGCTACTGGTCGTTGCTGTGCTATTCAGTTCTATTGACAAGTTGCTATTCAAAGTACTTGTATTAAACTTTCTAAATCTTTTTGCACATTATAGTTAGACTCTTTATAAGAACATACCATAAATATGACCATTTAGTGGTCATTTAATGCAAGATTGGTTTGAGTACAGGCTGTTCTTCAGACAAATGTTTAAAAGTAAACTTACAATTCCAGATTTAAAGCACAGACTTTACAACAAATACACTTTATCATACTTTAATTATGTACCGACATTCAGGAATTGACACTGTTCCAGTCCTGATAAGCAGCTATTGTTTTCATTGCAAGTTCATGATGAATTGTGTTGTTTATCTGAATTATTTTATCTCTTTCTTCTCTATAAAGCATTGGAAGGAATCCAAAACATATTCCCTTCCAGAAATAGCAGGACAAGGTTTCAACTAAGGACAAAACAGTTCAAATGCCCCATTTCAGGTGTATCATAAAACAACGAGTGGTGTGTTTCTAATAAGGTTCATGAGGCCACTTCTAGGACAGTAGAATCTAAGGAGTCAGCAGGGTGCGACTAGTTACTATTGCAATGCTATGACCCCTGCAGGATCCATTGGCACTCAGTACAGCTGACCCCTCACGGGGCTGCAACCCCCCCAACAAAGCTATGGCCCGCTTGATCCCCTCCCTAAATTCAAGCATCATTAACTCAAGCCCGATTTCAGTAAAATGAACACAATCTGTCCCGAACCAATAATCCTCTGATTTTTCCTCAACCTCTGCATAGCGCAGAGCCAGGAATTCCAACCTCTGGACAAAAGTAGTCACCAACTTATTTACCTTAACCCATGCCCTATCAAGGTGGATGGGATCCCTGGCGGAGCGCCAAGCCCTTTTCCTGATGATCTCCGACCAAATAATAACCACTCTCGGGAATCTATCCCTCCAGCTAACCATATCCCTCTTAATGTCCTTGACCAACCGCTTCATAGGAAGCGCACCTAAATCGTTGCCCCCTGCGTGTACTATTATAATTGCTGGGTTACCACCACACTGAGACAAATGATTAAACAGCCCATTCACTTCTGCCCAACGCAGGCCAAGTCTACCCTCCCAGTGCACTTCCATAACATCTTCAGGAACGCCCAGTTGCAGGCCGCCCGGCGAAACTGCTGCGAACCTCTGAGCCCAATAAATATAGGAGTGACCGACAACCCAGAGCTGTTTGGCACCTGCAACAGATATATAACTCTTAGTATGCAACTGCCGTGGGTCTCACATAACTCTGATAGCATCTGGATTCCCACCTTCCAATTCTCCTCACCACTCCCTCAGGAAGCCCCAAGCCTGCAGCTACCGTGGCCACGCCTATTCGGAATGAGTGCATGCCAAATTCGGCCGTATCAAACCCCAGGCGCTGTAGACAGCCATTTAGGACCTGAGAGAATTGGAAGCGGGAGAGAGCAAGCCCATCCTCGTGTATTAGTAGAGTGCCCAGGTTTTCTGGCCTGCGCCTAAGATTTTTACTAATACAATCCACGAGGCAACATTCCGAACCCACCCTGCGCAACATAATTTCCTTCCCTCTGCCTTCCTGGTCTGTTTTTGACCGCCGGAGGCAAATCGCCACACTGTTCTGGTATAGGCAGACGTCTACTAGCTGTAAGCCCCCGGCACCCCGCTTGCTAGCCGATACCAGTTCCCCTACTCTGAATGCACCGAAAAAGGCCAGAGAAAAGGCAGTATGGAAAAGCAGGGGTTCGAAGGGAGAGCTACACACGTCACCCAGCGTAGAACTGATCCAAAGTAACAGAGCAAACGTGATGGGTGCCTCTTGTCCCTCACTACGTCACCTTTAAACATACCACCAATCACGTTCTTCCCCAGGAACACCTTTGTCAGGTCTGCCATCCCAGCCAACTTAAACATAAAGGCTAATGCCCCACCGCGGCCCTTGAGCAGCCCTCTCTCTTACTGCGGAGTAAGTACCATAGCAAGATGTCATCTTGTCCTCCGAACCCATACCACATGCAAGCTCCACCAAGTCTTTCCACTTTTTCCAAACCTTTTTGTAAGCCGTCCACATGGCTGGAGCTAGGGACTGCTGTACCAGTGCAGCTATTTCTGGCACCAAGCTCCCAAAGTTCTAGCGGAAGCTGCAGCCCTCCTGTTCCGAATGCGGCGCCAGACGCCTGAAGCGCTCCCACTGAAAACGAGAAAGGGCATCAGCTATCCCATTCTTACAGCCGGGGACATACCTAGCCCTAACCCACGTGTTTAACAGAAGACAAATTAAGACCAGGTGCCTAATTAGCCGCACCACTGGGGTCGATTTCTCTGTAGTCCTATTAATGGCATGCACCACTGACATATTGTCAGAGAAAGACGACTTTTTGTCTTTTTTAAAGATCGAAAAATCGCTGAAGAGGGAAATTTTTTTTTTAAACATTCTGAAACAAGATGAAAACGAGGCTCAGTAAGACCAGGCATGCAGAACTTAGAAAATACACAACGCAAAAAAGACAGTAACAGTTACACGAACAACACCAGGCACGTGGGACTTTGAAAATAAAACCAACGGCAGTCAGGGCAGGCCACGCAAAGATTCAGCAGAGACACAGAGGAGAAAGAAACAGGGAAGGGATAGGGGGAGATGGTGGAAAGAGACACATGGCATTCCCAAGCACAAAAGTTGCAAGTTGCAGAGGCCTGTAATGAGTGGTGAAGAAGAGGCTCGCAATGAGCGCCAAAGGTGCTCATTGCGAGCCACAAGATGAACGCCAAAGGCCCCCAGCGCGGGGCTCGCAATGAGCACCAAAGGTGCTCAGAGGGGGCAGAACATTGTATAGTGTGGCAAACAGCATTGTTATTAAAATTAAAATTTTATTGCTGTCATTTTTAACGGGCAATTTCCTAATATATTATAATTATATAGCTATCATTCACAGTACACCAAATTATTGACACTATAGCCCAAATTCAAGTAGTGTATGTAAATATGCCGTCCATTACAGCAAGCAATACCCTACCCTATAAGTAAAGCAGTATTTATTAAGTAGCGACTTTGCCTATATGCCTTTCAATATGATAGAAGATGCGTGCATCTAATTTGACAGTATAAGTGGTGGTGAACAGCTTAAAAATACCTTTTGATGAACCTGCAGTAATATTCTTGAACAAATATGATCTATTTATTTTCTTAAGCTGCTTTAATTTAATAAAGCAAAGCATATATGTAAGAATTAATAGGAAAATAATGGAAACAAAATAATAAAAAATGTTAAAATTATTTTAATTATAATAACAATAATTACTAATATAGTTTCCGTAAGTGTGTAAGGCTGCAGTGGGAGCGCATGTGCACTACGGTTGATGAAGAGGTTTATCTCTTAGTGTAGTGGTAAATAGCAAAATGTGTTAATTGGACAGGTAAGGTCATAAATAGGAAAGTAAATGATTTGAACAGTGTGACGCTAGTTTGGTTTAACGTAGTGTGAGTAAACCGGTATCGTGACTAAATCTGATAAGATTCTTAGTATGGAAAATAGGTTGTGATGCTAATGTGGTGTATTGTGAAGGCCGAAGGAACCCATAAAAAGCCAAAGTTGCTGCTGCTTTTAAAAGTGAGATTTTGGACCAAAAGGATCAGAAGCTAAAAAGGCAAAGATTCGAGAAAAATATATTACCAGTGATGGGAGTCTGTGAATGACATGAGCCGGATTTAAAAAAGAAGACCTTTAAGAAACAGTTGAACGGGTGTAGACCAAACTAACTGAATCAAACTCTTAACCCTCTACTATGTCTCTCCTCAAATTCGAGGACAAATAATGCAATGGCATAAAATCAGAGGAGGCTAACTGGTCTCACAATATTCAAACTGTGGGCTGGTAAAGCAAGTAACTGAGGTTGTGATGTAGGACTCTGAATCACGACAACTCGATCTTTCAGCTCAATGACAAAAGTAGCCACATTGGCTATCATTCTTTGTAGCTGTTGGAACTGATTGGGTACCAAGCTAGCCTGCCCTGGGGTAGGCCTTTGAGCATCTTGCAATATTCTAAATAGTTCCATTTTCTCACTGTTGCGGGAAAAGGAATTACGCAAGTATACAATTCTTAATCAGACGAGGGATGGTCTAAGCCTTGTTGATACTGGAGAAGAAGTTGCTGTAGATGGAGTGTTCCAGGTCTGAATCGGCCATAAATCCTACAGGTTGAGAGTTGTGAGTAAGTAATAACTAGCAATGTAAGTAGGTGAAGGATGGCCCATGATAGGCAGAAAGAATAAGGTTAGTGAGTTTGAGAATATGATTATAGATGGGAGCGACTGAATTAGCGTTGTGAGGCCCGTGATAGGCCCGCGATGCATAGTGTACACTAGAATATGATTACTAGTGTTTGCGATGAAAAGTATTGGCTTAATATATACATTTAATTGTGCCTAGTAGCTTGCTGATGATGCTGAGAAGGTAAATAAAATTTACTAATTTTTAACATACGACAAGGCCTCGATGGACTGTGAGTAATAGTTTAATTATAAGAAGGTAAACATGAGGCTGAAATTTCTATACCATGAAGCCCTCAATGGGCTTAAAATGGTAATAGAAATGTAATGTGCCATAGGTAGGCAAGATAAAACATGAATCAATATGACCTAAAATATGGCAATTAGGACTGAATAACTGAATAAATTAACTGAAAATGATTAAAAAAAAGAGATTTAGGGGGGGAGGGAGGCCCTCGGTTGTGGTTGAACATGAGATGAACAGTTTTGAGTGTTTCTATGATGCCCTTGATTGGGCTTGAGCATACCAGTTTGTAAAGGATAAGAAATCCCTTAATGGGCTACTAGTAAGAAAGCAGAAATATTTAGTTTATAGATTGAAGCCCTCGATAGGCTAAAAATGGTGTTAACACTTGAATAGCTGAGGTATTGTGCAAAGCTAATCGTGAGATCGTCATGCAATATTTATTAGGAACGTGAAGCGCTCAATGGGTTGAAAGTAATTGATTACAATCGTGAAAGTTCATACTGATTCGACTGAATTGAATCAAGTGATTCCCTGTGCCAAATCTTGAGGATAAAGGATAACAATAACATGATAACAAACGATATAGCCTGTGACATTAACATAGAAAGTAATTAGTAACAGAGATAGAGAAATTGTCTAGAAATTACCAATCTTAACCTGAAGTACTTACCTTAAAGTCTTGCACTGTAAATTCCTATAATGAGATTCAATACAAAGTAAAGGAAATGCAATATTAAGGGATTCTTAAAAAAATTACCATGATAATTACCATGTAAAACTTCGAAAATACAGTATTTAAAAAACGTGATAACTGGACAAAAGACTGAATTAAGAAAAAAGGGAATGGCAATGTAGACAGACCGGAGCTCTCAGCCTCTCAAAGTGCCGGCAGAATAAATCATGATCTAGTAGAGACCAGTTTACTCGGTAGTGGAATTGGTGTCAAGAGGCTGCTGCCTTAGCAGCAAATGATCTATGATAGTCATAAACGCCATATCTGTAAGCCAAATACACTACTGAATGCAAGTGGACATCCAGGTCTTAACGATGTTTGTGAAAACTGAACATATTACATCCCTGTAAATGCCAAACTAACATGAATTATGTAACTGTAGCTTACGTTGCAACCTCAAGTCTTTAAACTTAATCGTTACAGAAATGTCCCCTTGAGTAAGTGTGCGGGGCTCCGATGAATCAGAAGAGGATATAGTATAAACAAATTAATCTCTTTACCCTCTACTATGTTTCTCCTTTATTTGGTGATAAAATAATGCAATGGCATAATAATCAGACGATCTCTCAAATTCAACCTGTAGCTAGTAGTCAAGTAACTAAGATTGTGATGTAGGACTCTCAATTCTGACAGGTCGATCTTTCAGCTCATAGAAGTAGTCACTTTGGCTATCCTTCTTTGTAGCTGCCGGAACTGATCGGGTACCAAGCTAGCCTGTCCTGGTAGGTCTTCAAACATCTTACTAATCTAAGCAGTTCCATCTCCTTGCAGTTGCTGGAAAAGGAAATGCTCACTCCCCTGAGGATAAAAAATAACGTGTACATAATTACAAGCAATGGTGCACTGTTTTCACCAAAAATAAACTCTAAATAAACATTCCTGTATGTGAGAAGCATTGAGTAAAACAAAATTTCACAAGTGCAGTTTATTTAGCATAAATATGAAGTGGATGAACAAAATTAATACATTCTGATAAATGACAGAGAATGTAAATGGTGAACGATGGTCCACGATAGGCAGAAGAATAAGGATAGTGCGTAATAAGAAACTAAAGATGAGTATGATCAAATTAGCGTTGTGAAGCCTTCGATAGGCTGTAGTAAAGCGTGTACTTGAGAATAATAACTAGTGTTCATAAAGAGAAATGTTGTATTAAAGCCTTACATGCAATAACACCTAATTGGTTGGTGATGATAACGAGAATGCAAATTAAATAAGAGCATTTTTTAACTTACTAGAAACTCTCAATGGGCTGTGCATAAGGGATTGTTTGTGATAAAGTGAGATAGACATGAAACTAAATATTATTAATGTTGTGATGCCCTCGATGGCCTGGTATTATCGATTGTAATTGAAAATTAGGTAAACACGGTTTACGGAGTCTTGCGATGCCCTTGATGGGCTGAAGGAAAGATTTATTTGTGAAGGTTCATACTGATTCTATTGTATTAATCCGGGCCAAAGGTTTTCGGGATGACTAAAACTTTTTTTCATTGCAATGTGCACAGTGACATAATGAGAACATAAGTAGTAAAAGAGATAGTAATCATTTATAATTTACAGATGTAACCTGAAATACTGACCATGAACTCTTGCACTGTGAATTCCTACAAAGAGATTCATATAAGCCAAGAGTAAATGAAATAGAACAGACCTTAATAATAACCCCATAATAAATAACATATAACAACCTCTGAAAATACAGCATATAGAATATATGAAGCAGTAAATAGATGCTAAAGTAAACTCTAGCAGGCATGGAAATTTTAAATTGACAAATGAATATAAAAAGGCCTTCTAAATGAAAGATGCCAAGGCTAATATCTCTAAAGCAGAAAAAAAACATAAGCTAATTTAAGCTAAAATGAAGGTAAATATTAAATAAATAAGTGAAAAGTAGTAAATCAGACAGCAGAATGAATGAACAATAAAATGATATTCGATTCAATATTATTGTTCTTATAACATACACTGAAACATAAAAAATCGCATTTGAATGAGGCCCTCAGTCAATTACAACATGCTTCGAAAGCTCGTCAACATAAATAAGGCATTTATCCAATACAAAATGTATCACAATATACTGCAATTCACATTATATATATATATATATATATATATATATATATATATATATATATATTCCACAATAATCATTTAGTGTATGGTGAGCACAAAAGTGAGAAAAGCTCTCCACCGTACAAAGTACAGAAAACGAATAATACATTAATAAGCCCATTTGCATGTCTAAAAGGCGGGGACATGCAAATGAGAATACAATGTACCTCACTCTTTTAATCCAAAAATAGCAACTTTATACATTGCTCCCTTAAAGCATATGCCCGCTGTATTAAACAGCTTTTAAGCAAAGCATCGGGTTGGATTTTACACAAACCAAGAATCACTCATATACAGGCCTGTTTCAAGCTTTTGGCTATCATCAGTATGAGGTAGATTCTGGTTTGTGCAATAGATTTTGTAGGATTGGGTATTCCACAATAAACTAAATGATTATTGTGGAATACCCAATCCTACAAAATCTATTGCACAAACCAGAATCTACCTCATACTGATGATAGCCAAAAGCTTGAAACAGGCCTGTATATGAGTGATTCTTGGTTTGTGTAAAATCCAACCCGATGCTTTGCTTAAAAGCTGTTTAATACAGCGGGCATATGCTTTAAGGGAGCAATGTATAAAGTTGCTATTTTTGGATTAAAAGAGTGAGGTACATTGTATTCTCATTTGCATGTCCCCGCCTTTTAGACATGCAAATGGGCTTATTAATGTATTATTCGTTTTCTATATATATATATATATATATATATATATAATTGAAGACTAGATCCGCTGTGAATGTCCAGTAATCTAGTAACTTAGTAATTATTAATATATGTATATATATATATATATATATATATATATATATATATATATATATATATATTAATAATTACTAAGTTACTGGGCATTTACAGCTGAAGTGATCAAGTCTTTAATTATATATATATATATATATATATATATATATATATATATATATATATATATAAGAGTTACTGTATAATCCCCAGTTGAACCTCAGTGAATAGACTAATAGCTGCATGTTTAAGGGTCCTTGTGGTGCAGCATTTGGAGAGAATGTTGGACCAGTGCTCCACCCTCCTGTATGTGGAAATAACTGCAACATCTACAGGCTGGTGATTGTATATAGTGTGTGTGCATGTGTGTATGTCAGATAATCTTAGAGTGCAAATATAGCAAGAGAAGACAAGTAGTACCAGGTCTTAACAAATCTGCGCAGACGTACCTTGTAATACGTCTAATTTAATGCTTGTCATTTTTAAAATCCTAGAGTAGGTTAGTTTGGGCACACTCTGAGACCATTTATTTTCTACTTTTTATTGGTTAATGTAAAATATTTATTACCGGTACTCTGATTCCTGTTACTAAAATTGTCCCCTAATTCCAGTCAAAATTCTTTCTTAGCTTCAGTTTGGTGAGGGGTCTCTATAAATAAAGTGTTTCTCCAATAAAAAAAAGGTACCATTCTTGTATTCTGCAATTCTCCTATAAGTCATTCAGATTATTTCTAAAAACACATTTATACTCAAGCGGTAGATACACAGACTAGTGTTTTACTACCATTCTCTTGAATGTAAACTAGCCAAGCAATCAGGGGAAAGGGGCTCACTTACACTTATTCTCATGTTCATATCAGTTCACTAGCCTGGGTAACAACCGCTCTGAATTAGTGTTAATTTTCTTAACCTAATATTGTTAATTGTTCATGGGAAAATAATGTTACAATGGATAAAAGTGGTATGATATAAATGTTTTGTCTATAGTGGCACCTATAAAGAGATACAGGAAATCTGCTGGGGAAGCCAGTTCCAGTCTACACTATGTATACACTAGCTACTTGCTCGTGGCTTGCAATGAGCACAACATCTTTATAAATAGATTTAAAGCACCACTATAGGCACTTTTCATATTAAACGTGTTAGGCTCTCTTGGTTAAGCCTGAATAATGGTAGTTCTGTGGAAATATTTCACTTTCTTTCAGTAGATCTCAGGACAATGAGCGAAGTGGGAAGGAGTACAGCAATGATCATTAATGAGGTAAATTTTGTATTTAAATTATAAGCTTTGATTTGCTACTTTTTGCACATGCATGTAGAGAGGACAGTATCATGCACCATGTTAAGTGCCATGTTAATAAAAGCTTTACACTTTAAGTGTAATTATTTTATTTCTTTAGTATTTATTTTGCTTCCACGCCCTTAGTGCAGAGTCAATGGCCATTGGCTCTTGTCTCTTGAAATGTCCTTATCCTAGGTAAACATTTCACAGAGCAACTTATTTATAAAATTCATAGTAACCAAAGTTAAAAAAATACTTTTAGTCCATCAGGTTCAACATTTTAGATCACTGATCCTTGTAATTAGTGAATTGTTTATTGATTCAGAGGAAGACAAGCAAAAACCCAAATTTAAGTATTACCAATCTCATAAAGGAGAATACAATTTCCTTCCTGAACATTCTGCCAATCAGATTACTTTCTGGATCAATACTGCTCTTTCTCTAGTTACCGTATATCACATTATTTCTTCAAACATATATACAACCCCTTTTTAGAGTTCTCTATTGAATTTCTTGTCACAAACTCCTTTGGTAGATTGTTCCAAAAAAATACAACATTTCTATTTATGAGTCTTGTGCACTGTGGTACTGCTGGGCAGTGTCTTCTCCGTTAAATGTAAAAAATGAAAGCAGGCAGTAATCCTGTACAGTCTTATACTGTACAAAAAAAAACAGGCCAGATAAACACATTGTTGTAGGACAGGTATAATAATGCATTCACGAAGGAGATACAACATTAATTCCTATGTAATGCTTTAGAAGTTCCATTCACGCTTTAATGGATAGGCTGCATAGAATAACATAAGGATTTCAAAAGTCTTTTCTCACTTATGAGAAATTCTAAGATATTTTAACTACATACTCTACAGGAGTAACTAATCTTTTATTATCTCTTTAACATATATGTCAGATAGCTTATTTGTTTTGTTAAGTCAGTCAAAAAATTGTAATGCTTAAATAACACTCTTGTATGATGCGGAGGCTGCACAGGCTCCCTGGGTCAGCCCGTAGCGTTGCGTGACCCAGCGGAGCCTGTGAGGCTATCAGCCAATCAGGTGCCTCGGGGGGCGTGTCGGAAGCCCGTTTCACGCCGTTGATCACAGCAGCGCGGTCTCCCGACTGAAACGGACGGAGGTCTGAGGTCCTGCAGCATTAAACACAGTAGGAAGGTTTAATACTGAGACTGTTACCCCAGCTTACCAGCAAATAAGGGGCTGCATAGGTTGAGGCTACTTTACATAGTAGAGTAATTAAGGTTGAAAAAAGACTCTCGGTCCATCAAGTTCAACCTGTTAAGATCTCCTCTGATCTGCAATATGCGGATTAGTTATTAATTAAATTATTGATAAAATAATTATTAATAGTATAGTATTGGAGGATGAATAAAGAGTTAGTCCATCAAGTTCAACCTTTTTAGATCTCTATTGATCTTTTTAATGTGGACTATTTATTTTTATTGTTAATTGTTAATTGATCCAGAGGAAGGCAAACAGAAAAAAAAAAAAACATTGAAACTTTGCCAATTGTCTCATAAGGGGAAAAAAAAGCAAAATTCCTTCCTGACCCCAGAAACTGGCGATCAAATTTCTCCCTGGATCAATATTCCTTGCTAGTTATCTAGGATAGCCTTGAATGCCCTCTTTATTCAGAAATATATCTAACCCCTTTTTGAAGTTGTATATCGAATTCGCTGTCACCACCTCCTTTGGTAGAGAATTCCACAGTTTCACCACCCTAACTGTGAAGAACCCTTTTCTTTGTTTAAGGTGAAATCTTTTTTCCTCTAACCTCAACGGATGTCCTCTTGTCAGTTGAAAATCTCTTGCTACAAAAAGTTCACTTGACAAAGCCTTATATTGACCCTGGATGTATTTATATAACGTAATCATATCTCCTCTTAGGCGCCTTTTTTCTAGCGAAAATAAGTTTAATTTGTTAGTCTTTCTTCATAACTTAGCCCCTCCATTCCCCTTATTAGTTTTGTAGCCCTTCTCTGTACTTTTTCCAGCTCTAAAATGTCTTTTTTATGAGGTGGTGCCCAAAATTGTACTCCATATTCCAAATGAGGGCGTACTAGAGATTTGTATAGTGGTAGAATTATATTTGCTTCCCTGGCTTCTATACCCTTCCTAATACATGCTAATATTTTATTTGCCTTTGCAGCTGCTACTTGGCATTGAGCACTGTTACCTAGGCGGTTGTCCACTAGTACTCCCAAATCCCTTTCAATATCTGATACCCCTAGATTTGCTCCATTAAGATTATAGATTGCTTGGCTATTGTTCCTTCCCAAATGCATAACCTTACATTTATTTGTATTAAATCTCATCTGCCACTTTATTGTTGTTTTTTCTTCCTCCGTTTTTTGTGTGTGTGTGTGCCTGGTCTGTGTCTGTGTCTGTGTGTGTGCTTGTTGCTGTTGGTGCCTGGTGTGTGTGCCTGGGTGTTTTCCCCCTGTGTGTCCCCCTTCTTAGCTCATTATGGATCCAGAAGGCTTAGAGGCTTTACTGGCTGAAGTTAGGACCCGTGCCCTAAGCCAAGGGGTCAGGTGGGTGCAGGACAGGCTGGGACCTCCCATGCCTTCTGCGCTTGGACCTCAGCACATTGAACAGGATCAGCCTGCGGTGGCTGGTGTCCTAGCCAATTCTGACGGCTCCAGGGAAATTTTTTCCCATCCCACCACTGTAGGGCTACCAGACCCCCGTCCATCAGGCAGCAGAGACAAAAGAGATGGGGGGGGTTACAGGTCAGGGCAGCCGAGACCCCATACCCCTCAGGCAGGCGAGCGCCAGGACCACGGGCGGTGGGGGTGAGGGCCTAGCACTCCGGCCACCACCAGCCAACTTGCCTAAAGGTACTAGGCCACGGCAAAGGTCGAGAAACACCCCTCTAACACCCCGTTGGGGGGGGTGCAGGGGGTAAGAGAAAAGCCGGGAGTCCTAAAAAGGCTCCTACAGGCCCTCACAGTGCCAAGCAGACGGTCCCTGGGGTTTCGCTCAATAACAGTGCTTCTGGTACTTTACCGGGAAACCCAATTGGCGGTGAGAGGAGCATGGCGACGACGAGAGAAAGAAGAGATGGAGTGATCAGAGAAATGAATAGCCAGGACAGCATGGTCATGATTGATGACATGCCAGTGACAGCGGCAGTGGCTAGGCTAGGACGCCCCACTCGAGCTAAGAAGGCTACGAGCAGGTACAGTCCGCTACTATTTACGCACACACCGCTAAGACGTAGCAGAGTAGAGACTGAGGGCGAGACGGTTAGGCCACAGCACAAAGGGTCTAAGACTGACCAACAACTGGATGTTCCAACGCCCAAGGAAGTCTCAGGGGAACCCCTACAGGGGGCGGCGGAGGCAGTGCTAGCCTACTCCAGCCGCGCAGGCTTAGGTGACCAGGACCATTCCTCAGATGAGGAAAGGGCGGTATGGGCACGGGCATGCAGGTCGCGGAGAGCTAGTGACTGTTCTTCTTGTACCCACAGATCCAGAAGGAGATCCAGGTCGAGAAGCAGGAGATCCTGTCGGTGCAGCTGTGCATGCACTGGATCTGAGAGGAGGAGCCCGCGGAGGGCCAGACGGTCAGAGTCCCCGGAGCGTCAGGAGAGACGCAGGGATACTCCGTTGGCCGTATCCACTCCAAGGCTTCCAGAAGCAGGTGAGCGCTCAGATTTGAGCTGCGCAGCAGATAGGGGAGGGTTTATCGGGTCATTGAAGACTCTACTAGCTGCGCACAACATTGCGGTTAGCGAGCACGAAATGGGAGCTTGGATAGAGGGGCTAGCGAAGGGTGCGTGGTCCCAGCCAGCAGCTACAGTGGCGCCAGCGAGTGCAAGCGAGGCGATACCTAGCATGCGCGCGCCCGAGCCGGTAGGCAATGCGATTGCAGCAATAGGTAGTACCAATGCAGGAGTTACCGACGCAGCCATGAGGCCTATAGTCTTATGCTCGTTGGATAACTTAGGGGCACACCTTACCCAGGAGGTTAAGGAAAAGATCTGGAGGAGGGAATTTATAGAATTGTTCTCCCTTCTCCCTATGTCTAGGCAAACAGATTTGGCCGAGAGGGGCCCCAGGGAGGGGGACGAGCGGCGGAAATCTTTTGCTAGGCTACCTAGGACGTTTGAAACATGGCTGCAAGCATTTTCAATATGGGCTTGCGTACTGTGTGAGCGACACCCCGAACAGAGTTCGGGATTATTCGTCTACATAGACGAAATTCGGAATGCTCACAAGGTCTATGGGGGTACAGCCTGGTGGCGGTACGATGAGGAATTCCGGCAATACTTGGCCTCAAGGCCAAGCATGGCGTGGAGTGACAAAGCGGTGGCGTATTGGCTAAACATCATGACACCCATGAGAGTCACGACGCCCTTTCGGAGCGGGGCCGGTGGAGCTAGGGCCCCACCCACGCCTCAGGAGCAGGCCTCAAGACCTGTTTTGCGTATAACGAGGGGGTCTGTAGATGGGCCCCTAACTGCAGGTTTAAGCACGCATGTTCAAATTGTGGAGGGGAGCACCCCCTGTCTAGATGCGGTAGACCAAAAGAGGGAGGCAGGGGCGAACCTCCTGCAAAGGGGTAGGACGCCCATACGCCTCCCCGCCATGCTGCCGTGGCTAAAACGCTACGGTAAATTGGCAGGCACCGCCGAAGCCGCGCGCCTGCTGGAGGACGGTTTCCGAGAAGGATTCCGTATTCCATGCGGGGTCGACATTCAGGGTTTTCTTGTACCAAATCTGAAGTCGGCCAGGGATTTCCCAGGGGTAGCTCGAGCTAAGGTTCTCAACGAGGTAAAATTGGGGAGGATGGCAGGGCCATTTGCGGCCCCACCCATCCCTGGTTTAGTAGTGTCTCCACTTGGGGTGGTCCCCAAGAAGGAGAAGGGTAAATTTAGGCTGATACAACATCTCTCCTACCCCAGAGGTCGTTCGGTAAACGATGGCATCTCAAAAGACCAGGCTACTGTGTCTTACGAGTCATTTGACCGGGCGGTCGACCTGGTGAGGAGGGAGGGCCATGGGGCCCTTATGGCAAAAGGGGACATCGAGGCAGCATTCAGATTGCTCCCCGTACACCCGTCAAGCCATCGGCTGCTGGGGTGCTTCGTAGACAGAAGTTACTTCGTTGATCTATGTTTACCCATGGGATGCTCAATATCCTGTGCTTACTTCGAGGCTTTCAGCAAATTTTTACAATGGGTCGTGAGCATCGAAGCGGGGTACAAGAGTATTACCCATTACCTGGATGATTTCCTTTTTGTTGGTCCAGCAGGAAACGACGCTTGCCGTTTCATGCTGGACGTTTTCACCGAAATCTGTACAGAATTCGGGGTACCGATGGCCCATGACAAAACGGAGGGCCCTACGGAACAATTGACTTTTCTAGGGATTCGGATTGACTCCTACAAAATGGAGTGCAGTCTTCCCTTGGAGAAGGTGGTGGACATGCAAGCGGAGATTAAGGCGCTGCAGGGCGCGCGGAGGGTAACTCTGCGGCGGTTGCAATCAATACTGGGGAAGTTGAACTTCGCATGCAGAATTATCCCCATGGGGCGGATATTCTGTAGAAGGATGTCACTGGCTACTATAGGGATTGCGAAGCCGCATCATTTCCTAACAGTCTCTATTGCTATGCGTGATGATGCGAGGGTGTGGGTGGTGTTCCTCGCCGATTTTAATGGGCGGGTGCTCCTCCAAAAGGAGGGCGCCACCAGCGCAGAACTAGATCTCCACACCGATGGGTCTGGACCGATTGGCTGTGGGGCCTATCTCCAAGGGAGATGGTGCGCTGCGCCGTGGCCGGAGGAATGGGAAGAGGCGGGGTTAATACAGAACCCCACATTCCTCGAGCTGTTCGCTATGGTGGTAGCAGTTCACTTATGGGGTGCCTGTTTCAGGGACCGGCGAGTCATATTCCATTCGGTTAATAAGGGGTTGGTGGAGGCCGTGAACAACATCACGGCAGCATCCGTACCGGTGATAAGATTGCTCCGGCATCTGGTGCTATGTTGTCTTCGCCTGAACATATGGTTTCAGGCAAGACATGTGACAGTAGTGGATAACGGAATTGCTCACGCCCTCTCTCGGTTTCAGGAGGACCGCTTCAGGGCGCTGGCTCCTTATGCGAACGCCCTGGGGGAGCACATCCCCGAGGAGCTTTGGGAGATTGGAGCTGTCAGGTAACGAGACTCGTGAGACAGTCTGTTGCCCCAGCGACTTGGACCGCTTATAGACGCGTGTGGGCAAAATGGGATAGTCTAGTGGCACTGGCAGGTGGTGCCAAGACGGAAGAGAAGAGCATAGGGATCCTGCTTTGGTACCTGCTGCGGTGCGCCGAGTAAGGCGAATCAAGAGCCGTAGTAGGAAGACAGGTCACGGCGCTTGCTTTTATGTTTAAGCTTGCTGGGCAGAGGGACCTTACAAAGGAGTTTCTAGTGCGCAAGGTGGTGCGCGGAATGTTCAGCCGGTTGCAAAGGCCGGATAGTAGCCGGCCAATAACATTTGCCTTGTTACTGAGATTGGCTCAGGAGTTGGTGGTGGTTTGCAGGAACCCCTTTGAATCCCTACTTTTCCGAACGTCTTTTTCCCTGGCGTTCTTCGGAGCGCTTAGGATAGGGGAGTTAGTCGCGAACAGTAGGCACGGTTCGGGGGGACTGCAATTGGTGGATACCTGCCTCAGGGAAGGTACGGTGGTATTGTGGTTGCGGAGGTCAAAGACCGACCAAGTGGGGAAAGGAAGAGAAGTTGTACTGCATCAGGTTGGCACGGAGTGTTGCCCATATGCATGTGTAAAGGAGTACCTTAAGCAGCGACCGGCGGGACGGTGTTCGCTGCTGGTACACGCCGATGGAACGGCACTGTCAAAGTATCAATTTAAAAAAGTTTTAAAAAGCGCACTGCATCGGCTCGGTTTTAAGCAGTCTGACTTCGGAACACACTCTTTTCGGATTGGAGCTGCCACAGAAGCAGCTAGGTTGGGGTTGCCCGACGCGACAGTAAAGCGCATCGGGAGGTGGGATTCAGAACGTTTTCGGTCCTATGTAAGGCCAAATGCAGTGGTATAATGGTGTTGCTTTCTACTTTCAGGGGAACAGAAGCAACTATGGATTGTGGGCCATTCATACGTGTACTGGGCCCACAGGTTAGCCGCAGTTACCGAAGAAAAGGCACAACTGGGCTTTCCTGTTACGGACTTGCGCGTACGGTGGTGTGGCATTCGGGGTCTGCGATGGGCGCAGCTCGACGGTCTCCTGGATACTTACGCGCAGCGTTACGGTCAGCCCACTGTGATAATAATTCATGCCGGCGGGAATGATTTGGGGACAGTTCCCTTGAGACGGATGCTGAAAGTAATGAGACGAGACGTTGAGAAGTGGGTAAAGAAGTTCCCTGGCACGTTCCTTATCTGGTCCGAGTTGATTAAGAGAAGATCGTGGCGTAACGCACGCGACCCAGTATGTTTGGACAAGGCTAGACAAAAGATCAACCAGCAGATCGCGAGTTTTGTGAGGAAACACGGTTTTGTTGCCATCCGGTATAAAGAGTTCAAACCGGTCGGTGCTGATGATTTTTTCGCGAAAGATAAGGTTCATCTTATGGAAATAGGGTACGAGTTGATGATGTTGGAGTTTAGGGAGAGTATTTTGCGGGCTTTGGCTTTAATGTCCAGCAGGGGGGGATCGCAGCCTCGGGAGGCGTCCCTCGCATGCTCCGTGGCGGGAGGTGAGTTGCCCGGCCCACTGGCCTAAGGGGGCGATGGCCCCACCTCACAGGGCGTGCTTAAAGATAAGCATTGGGGCTTTGGGCAGGGCTCAAAGCGTGAGGTCACTGTTCGTGGCCGGGCTCCTCCCCTGGAAAGAAAGGACTAAATTAGTCATTTAAATAAGTTATGGTTGTTGTTTACATTGTTTCAAAATAAAGCTGTGGCCCGTTGTTTCTCCCAACTCCAGTTGTCGTGTCCGTTATTTCATTACCTAGCCTAAATGGATCATGCATGGGTCATGTAAAAACACAGTAGAAATGTGAGACAGTGTTTCTTTAAATGTAAGTTGCATACTCGTTTGCATTTATTTTTTATTAATCATGCATTTATATTCATATACTTTCTATATATAAAATAAAGTTAAACCATCTATATAAATTCAGTATATGTCAGCTACATGCATTTTCAGTCACAATATTTAATTTGTATTAATTGAAACATACCTTGCATATAGCAGTAATTCACAGACTGTCTGACATTGACTAAGGACTTTGGTAATTTCTAAATTCCACAAAATTTGACAGTAGAGTATTTTAGTGTATTAAGTGGTACCAATTGACAGATACAAACACAAAGCTTTAGGTGCAGAGCTGAGTTCTTGCACTTTAGTTATGACAGACTATGACAGAAGTTCTGTCTGCTGATTGGACATCAGATAACTGGTGTAACAGGTTTATTTCACAGAACACAATAATCATTCAGGTTGACTTGACACCTATTTACTGAAACTAGAAGAGAAGCTCAAATAAACAGTTTCACATTATAGCCTCACCAGAATAAGCACGTTTAATGTGAAAGATTTTACTATTATATCAAATATAATAATGAGGTCAGTGAAGAACTGAAGAGTTTGATGTCAAGAAGCAGATGGTTCAACAGTAAGTTTTACTAACATAGGGCCTCATTCGGTTGGTGGCCATAGGAGTTGCATGGCTGCAAGGCATGGCCGCAAGCTACTTGGCTATTCTATTCCCTTGTGGCTGATGGCTCCGGCCGGCTTTCGGTCAACGCCCTGCATTCCCTTGCGGCCACCCCGATCGCAACTTACTGCAGGGAAAGCCTTTGATGTTACGCGTCCTCAAGAGATTTGGCCGCATGAAACCACCAATCCCTATTCAAATGCTCCGATCACCCTCCCGTCAACCCTGTGAAACTGCCAAAAATGGCCGCATCTTACTTCCACCCTGGAGCCGTTGCAAGGGCTGTGAAGCACTTGTGTACCCTCCAATTAAGCCCCCCGCTGGCTGCAGGGGACCCAATCGGGACCCGATTGGGACCCCTGCAGTGTCCCTACCTCACCCCTACAATGCAGGGTTCTGATTGAGAACCCTTCGGGATGCACATATTAACCTTATAATGCGGGACTCCGAACGGGACCCGTGCAGGGTGCACCCATTAACCCTATAATGCATGGGTCCCCATCGTGACCCCTGCAATGTGCACACATTAACCCTTGCTGCAGGCCTCCCACATTAACCCCTTGCTGCAGGGACCCCTGCAGACTCCCCACATTAACCCCTAGCCTTGCTACAGAGGGTCCCGATCGTCACCAAGCGGGACCCCCACAGCATCTACAGGATTTAAAATTTCCTGCCCCAATCTTAAATTCAAAATTCAATCCTGAGGAATTCCGGGGTTTGGATATCCTGCCGTGGGTCCTTAAAGGCCTCGCGGCACACTAATGGTTACCCCCAAGCCGCAGGGGTACTATAAATCCCCCCTGGACCTAAAATTAACCCAATCACTCATGGGGGTCAATATAGACCCCCATGATTCTAAAAGTAACCCCCTCAGTTTAGTAGGGGTCTATAAAGATTATACACTATTAACCCTAACTATACCCCATTAACCCTTACTAAACCATATGTAACCCTAATTAGGCCTATTTATCCCTAACTGGACCGATTTAACCAACTCTATGCCTATCTATAATCTTCAGTACACATCGTTCAGTGTCGGCAGCTCCTCTTTGTCAATCACTTCACTGGCTTCCCTTAGCCTCCAGAATAAACTTTAAAATCTTGACCTTAATTTATAAAGCCCTCAACAACAGCGCACCCCCATACATCTCTGCTCTCCTCTCCAAATACTCCCCCACATGCCCTCTTCGTTCTGCTAACGACCTTCTTCTTTCTACCACTCTTGTCACCTCCTCTCACTCCCGCCTCCAGGACTTTTCTCGCGCTGCCCCTATTCTCTGGAACTCCTTGCCTCGCTTCACCGGACTATCCTCCTACCTTAAATCCTTAAAAACATCAATAAAAACGCACCTCTTTATAAAAGCCTATAACCTTCCTCCCTAACATGCTCAGCACTACTCTCTCCCTACTGTACCACATACACACTTCAACCTTTAGATTGTAAGTCTGCGAGTTTCAATCCTGCAAGGTGTTTTAGGGAAAGCGCTATGGACACTGGATTCCAAGCTCAAAGACAGGGCCGTCCACTCTTTGCAATGTGTGAATGTTGAACTTGTCATTGCCTGTAACTTAACATATAACGGAATATGTTGGCGCGTTACAAATAAACGATAATAATAATAATAATAATAATAATAATAATAATCTAACCCAACTGGGCCTATCTAACCCTAAATGGGTCTTTCTATCCCTAACTGGGCCTTTTTAACCCTATCTGGAACTCATAGCTCTTACTAAGCCTATCTAACCTCACCTTGGCCTATCTAACCCTAATTGGGCCTATCTAACCCTAACTGGGCCTATTTAACCCCTTCTAGAACTATTTAACCCTAACTGGGCCTATTTGGCCTTATATAGACCTAATTACCCTTACTGGGCTTTTCTAACGCTAACTGGGCCTAGCTAACTTTAACTAGGCCTATCTAACTCTAACTGGGCCTATTTAACCCTAGCTGGCCCTAATAAACCTAACTGGGCATATCTATCCTTAACTAGGTCTATATAACCCTACCTGTTCCTATTTAATCCCTTCTAGACCTATTTAACCATAACTGGGACTATTTAACCTTATCTGGACCAAATAACCCTAACTGGGCCTATCCAACCTTAACTAGGTCTATCTAAACCTAACTGCACCTTTTTACCCTATCTGGACCTTATAGGCCTATTGAACCCTAACTGGGCCCATTTAGCCTTTACTAGGCCTATATAACCCTAACTGGGCCTATTAAGCCCCCTCTAGACCTATTTAACTCTAACTGGGGGTATTTAAACCATTCTAGGCCTATTTAACCCCATCTTTATTAGGGGTCTATGCAGACCCTCTTAAGCTTTCATCTAACCCCATCACTTATGGGGGTCTATACAGACCCCCATAAGCCTCCATTTAATCTCATCAGTCCCATAAGGGTCTATGGAGACCCTCATGGGACAATTAGAACCCTAATATTAACCCCATAAGTGCCATAAAGGTCTTCCAGGACCCTCATGACACTAAGTACAAACACTACACTACACTATCTCCCCCACCCTAATTTGTTTTGTATTGGGGGGGTTGTGTAATGTTCTTTTTTGTAGTGGGGGGTTGTGTAATGTTCTTTATTTAGTTTTTGTAGCGGGGTGTAATATTCTTTTTTAATTTTTGTAGTGGAGGCGTTTGTGTAATGTTTTTATTTTTATTTTTTTGCAGTGGGGGGTGTAATGTTCTTTTTTTATTTTTTGTAACATATTTTTTTTGGTAGGTAGTGTTAGGTAGGTAGGGGTTAATAGGTTAGGGCAGAGTGGGGTTAGTTTAGATTTATTGGTTTATTGGGGGGGATAGTGTAGTGTAGTGTTTGTACTTAGTGTCATGAGGGTCCTGGAGGGTCCTCATGGCACTTATGGGATTAATATTAGGGTTCTAATAGTCCCACGAGGGTCTTCATAGACCCTTATTGGACAGATGAGTTAAATGGAGGATTATGGGGCTCTGTATAGACCCCCATAAGTGATGGGGTTAGATGGAAGCTTATTGGGGTCTGTAAAGACCCCCGTTAGAGATGGGGTTAAATAGTCCTAGAAGGGGCTAAATAGGCCCAGTTAGGGTTAGATAGGCCCAGTCAAGGTTAAATAGGCCCAGTTAGGGTTAAATAGGTCTAGAAGTGGTTAGATAGGCCAATTAGGGTTACATAGGCCCAGTTAGGGTTAGATAGGACCAGTTAAGGTTATCAGGTTCAGAAGGGGTTAAATAGGCCCAGAGGGTTAAATAGGGTTTAGTATGGGTTAATGGGGTATAGTTAGGGTTAAGGTTGTTGGGGTATAGTTAGGATTAATAGTGTTGTGTAGCACTTAGACTTTGTCATGGTGGTCCTAGAGGACCCTCACAGCACTTATGGGGTTAACCTAGGGGTACATAGTGTCCTATAGGGGTCTATATAGACCCCTATTGGACTGAGGGGTTTAATTTTAGTCTCATGGGGGTCTATGTTGAGTGATGGGGTTAATTTTAGAGGCCGGGGGGTACTTATAGTACCCCCGCGGGAGGGGTTAACAGTTTTATTGATGGCAGGTCCTTTAAGGGCCCGCACGGGGTGGGAAATTTGAATTTTTAATGCAGCAGGGCCACGATTGAAACCTCGCTGCAAGCGTTAATGTGGGGGGGTTAATGATAGTTACTGTAAGTACCCCCGCGGCTTGGGGTAACCATTAGTATGCCGCAGTCCCTTTAAGGGGCCGCAGCGGATCTTTAGGGGTAAATATATATTCAATGCAGCACTGTACAGTGCTTTAATTGATAGGGGACACATTGGGGGCCATTCGGATGACATGTAGTACATTGGATAGCTGGCACATCGCAGCTAGCCAATACTGTCATTTGTTGCCACAAGTCCGCCGGGCTTGGAGAACAGGTTACTGCCTTGGGGGTAGTGGGTTTATCACAAATGGAATGTGAATTCCAGAGAGCACAGGAGAAGGGCATAGCAGATGGGTTGTGACAGGTGATGATATAAGATTATCAGTGTTTCAGGTTTTTGCCGCACTGTGGGCTTTGCATGGCTGACTGCAGGTGGGAATATTTGAGTGGTCTGGGATAGGGAAAATGTCTACAGGAGCTAGCAGAAAAGTAAATGGGAGGAGATGTGAATTACTTATTTTGAGGGAGGAGATAGGGACTGGAGGAAGTAGAGGAGATCCTGGGAGCAAAGAAGGGGAGAGGAGAGAAAGGAGGGAGAAATGGTTATGCTGTTAGAGATATGATTTGGAGAAACTGAGGAGAATAGTGTGAGAGGCAAGAGTTTAGGAAGAAGAATAAAGTGTGAGTGAACTCGTAATTGAAACCGAGATCATACCTGAAACATATAAGACATTAATTAGCATGATGTCACAGTTATTTCTTCAGTTTGTTAAAGTCAACAGAATTGGGTAAGCCATTAGAACTAATCTGAAAACATGCATCTAGCAAATGCCGCCTTGCCATATAAGCACGGGTAGGCCATTAATCCTTCTAAAATGATCCTCGGCTATCCAAGCAAATAACTGCTTAATAGACTAGAATGTGGTCTATAAACCAAGTCTTCAAATCCCATAACCCCCCATAATGAGGGTTTATAAGGACTTCCAGCTCTCATATTCCTGGCTCAAGGAATAACTACCATTGTATAGGGAGAAGTTTCCCCATCTTACACACCTGTCCTTTTTTGGTGGTGAACCCTACCTATACCCTAAACCTGTTGTAAAGAGGGTTTAGGGCTAACGTCATCTTATTATGGAGATAAAAGTACTTGTTAGGAGTTTCAATTTATATTTACCCTCCACATTCCAGCATTATCAACGAATGTCCTTGAATCTTCTCTTCAGTTCTTGAAAATAAGCCAAATCCAAAAAATCCCATTACTCGAAAACAATAAACTAAAATACACATTAGTTCCTCTACGGAAAAGCTCTCAGTGTTGAAGGTAAACATTTTTATAAGGACTCTCCCTGCCTGAAAAATGAATACATTTATAATGCCATGACTACATAGACATATATACATTTACAACCTTTCACATATGAGCTCATATCCCCATATAACAATGCATCCCGTATTAAATATTTAGCACCTATATAAATCAACCATGGGTCCCAGTACCATGCCACACAGTACTCACGATACTTCATAAATTAATACATTCATCTTTACATATTAATTACAATACTCAGCCACCAAATTTATCTACCAAACTCACATATCTTACATTCTTTTTCTGCACCTGATTCTGGAGATTTTTACCTGCTTCTGTTCCTTATCTAATTGTATAATTGTATCACTGCTATTTCAAAATGAAAAGTAAAGTGCAAAAAAAAGAAAGAAAGAAAGAAAGAAAAGAAAAAAAAGGAGAGAAATCTATATTTGTAAATGTAAAATGTGCAAAAAATAAGTATGGCAAAATTGCTTAAGTAACTTGCTATCTACACATGATTAGCGAACATGAAATTCCTGAAATTCATATTTGAAAGACTACAAAATTAAACTCCTGTGAAATACACATTTACAAAAACCATCTTGAAGAGCAGCTGCTTGGATACTTCTTTTGGATAAAAGACAAAATTGCAAATCAGTCTTGCATGGAATTTATGCCAGTTTTTGCAGAAGCTGTATTAGTAAAATGGGCTGAGTCATTCTTTATCTGGCTATATTATGTTAACCAACTTTGTGTGTCTACAGCTGTCACACAGTCTGTTGCCCAATTCAGAGGGAATATCCCTGCCAGGCACTGCCAAGCTTAATATTTCACCTGATATGCATGTAGATGGCACAAATAACAAATCCGCTTTCAATGTTGTATTATATGTAAAATTATTAATTATTATATTGAATTATATGACCACAGCTAAGTGTTCATGCATACTTTTGAAGTTAAGAGGATTTTTCTGATTTTTGAAGAGTCAGAGGCTCTCAGTCTGAAAACGAACAGCACCTAAGTAAGTTTGTTCTATAGGTCTGGTTATCTACTCTGAAGGCAACCTCTTTTAGCTCACTTGTGCCCTTCACAGGGAGAAATATCCTGTAGTAGAAAAGTCTAGTCTCACTCAAATTGCCTGGAATTCCAGGGCTGGATCACTCTATTGAGTGAGACCAGACTGATATACTACAGGATATTTCTCCATGTGAAGGGCACAAGTGAGCTAATAGAGGATGCTCTCTGAATGGGTTACTATGCTTATAGAACAAACCTACTTACTGTAGTTACTGTTCGTTCTCAGACTGAGCACCTCTGACTTTGATTGTACGTTTAATGTTAGTTGCACTAAAATCGCACAAAGTGGAAAGGAAACAACTGGATGGCGCACCCCTTCTTGGTCCACCCTCACAATGTTGAGGATGTCATTATGGAATATTAATATTATGTAAACAGTGTGCACTTGTCATAGTCTTGCACTTTTTTTTTATATGTGTTTGTTTCTTTCTGATTGTGCCTTATCCCTTTGCTTAGTTTTCTCTTTTGATTTGCAGCATTAAACCATTTGCAAATCTGATTTCATAACAATTGTTATGATAAAAGCTAAATTGTTCATCTTATGATAATAAAACAAATCTTTAGATAAAGGAACATAGAATCATCAGACATCATCAGAGGTTGAAAGGCAAGTGGAAAAATGTGTTTTCCTTTTTAAAGTTTTAAAGAGGTTCACAACAAGATGCAGATTGTATGAACTCATCTCTGAACTCATGGGTAATGAGGCTGGAAGTGAAGGAGCAGTGCAAGGTTCTAGTACTTTCAAGGTTATATTATATTTAAGGAACAGTTGCTGTCGCATGCATAGTGCTGTATGGTGTTTTACACTAATACTCAGTAGTTTTGAGAGCTGATAAAACATTTTCATTTTTGCTTGAAATCTGGTTGACCTTTCATGTTCAAATAGTTTTATTCACAGGATAGAACAATTTAAAGGACCACTATAGTGCATTTACAAGTAAGGTTCATATGTTTCTTTCTGTGCATATGCAGTTTAAAATATATAAAAGTTAACATTATTTCTTAGCTTTTAAACGGTGTGTTTTCTCCTCAAGGAGAGCAGCCTATCTCATTCTATCTGTGTCTAGCAGGGGCATGGCATGCTCTTCTTGTTTTCTAGACTAAAAATAAAGTCTGATCAGTTTAATTTCTGCTATAGAACACTCAGTAATAGGGGGTAGCATTATGATGGCCTAGGATAGCATATTATGGGGCGGGGGCAGCGACATCAGCCCAGCCTGCTTCCATGCTCCATGACAGTACAGATCTCAGGGGTAGCTGATCACGCCCTTGATAGATACAGATAGGATGAGATACACAGCTCTGCTTGATGGGGAAAGCAGAAAGTATAAAAAGTAAGTACAAATTTTAACTTTTATGTATTTTAAACTGCATACTGTTTTTATAACCTATGCCCAGCAAAGAAACATATGAGCATTACTCAGTGGCGGAGCAAGTGCATAGGGGGCCCCGGTGCAAACCCCCCCCCCTCCAACCTTAACACCACTGTATATATATATATATATATATATATATATATATATACACGTACGCATTTACATATACATCTATATATATTATAGTATTATTATTGTTTATTTATAATGCGCAAACATATTCCATAGACATATTTCTTACCTGCCCGGTGCTGCATTCCACTTCCTGGGGTGAGAAGGGTCCACTGCAGGTCAGAGGACCGAGGGGGGCCACAGAGGTCTTAAGGGGGCCGCAGGGACCAGCAAGGACCGAGGGGGCCACAAGGGGCAGAGGGAGGCGACAGGGGGCTGTGGGGGCTGCAGGACCACAGGAGGCTGAGGGAGGCCGCAGGTTCATAAGGGTCGGGGAGGCCACAGGGCTTGCGTGGGTCATAAGAGGCTGCAGGTGACCCATGGGGGGCCGCAAGGGCCATAGGGGCCGTGGGGGCCACAGGGCCTGCTGGGGGCACAAGGGACCCCTTGGGCCTGTGGGGTCCACATGAGCCCCTAGGCGATGTGGGGGGCCAAAGTGGGCCATAAGGGGCTGTAGGGGACCCACGGGAGGTTCACAGGTGCTATAAGGGGCCGTGGGGGTCACTGTCCAGCAGGGGGGGGGGCTGTAGCCTGAGAGGTTCTACAGTAAGCTGTAAGGGGCCACAGGGACCCCAGGGGACCTGTGGGGGCCACAGGGGATGCACAGGAACCACAGGAGACCGGCAGGGGCCAAAGGGGACCCAAGGGGGCAACAGGAGGGCTACGGGGCCACAGGGGACCCACGGGAGGTCCGCAGGGGCCCCTCAGAAGTCAATTATTCAAGTGTAGACAGATATATGCCTAGGCACACACAAAAATGAAATGTAAAGGACATGAAAGTTTTTCACATAACATAAGTGTTTTATGCATAAAATCCCATTAGTAAAACATATTTAAAGAACCACTGTATGAAAGTGTTTTTTTAAAGGCATACTACCCATTCTCAAAATGAGATTTGAGAATACTATTAAAAAAACTTTAAATTTAGTTATTTTAAAGTTCTATGTGACTCAATTTGCTGCTCTGATTAAGCAGCACATGTACTTCTTTGTTACTGTGTCACTCTTGGAGGTTTCTATGTAACTTATAGGGGGTATGTGCATGATCAGAGCAGCAAATGGAGTCACATGGAATAAAAAGTGTTTTAAAAATATATGTTTACATTTTTTTTAATATACTTGATTCTCATTATTTGGCATACTGCCTACACAGGCAGTATGTCTTATAAAAAAACTTTAAAACAACGAAAAATGTGCTTGATATGTTCAAGAAAGGCACTGATCATACCACTATCTTCTTACAGATGCTGTGTTTTTCATGTCCCTTTAACTATTAAGGCACTAAAACTGTGATTACAGAACAAAGCTCAATTAATATATACCAATTTTCCAGTTTACCAATTAACAGGCTAGGATTTGATGATATCACTGCTTGTGTATGGGTTTGCAAATCATTCAATGAGACAGCATTGCCCTGCAGAGGGGAAAAATGGACTTAAGCCTATATTTAGAAGTAAAATATACTATATTTATAGTGTTTCCAAGAACAGTTTATTCACTTTTACATGAAAAACCAGATGCACATTCACTTGCCTTGGTGAATTTATTTGTGCTTCAAGGCAAAATTAAAAGGCACTCACCTTCCTACATACTTGAGCACCTTGCCATGTTGAAACCAGATAAGAGCAGTTGTTACTGGCTATAATGTAAGGGTAGAAGACAAAGTAGTAGTATACTTCAAGTTCAATCTATCAGTATAATCTGCATCTTCACAATTATACATTTATATTACTTTATTATATGTAAAATAGTAAAGAATGAGAGAGTGATGAAAGAGATCCTCTTTAATGCGATTCTGAGCAACTGGATACTTCTCTTCCCCATTATGCAGAACTGCAAAGTCTAGAAGAAAATGTGTAAAAATATTTAAATTTGAAGCTATTTGCATCATTGTTTTATAACTGTTATTTTTGTAAAATAATGCAGAATTATATTTTACATCACTCCGCTTATTTAACTTGGGCCTCATTCAAATGCAATTTGGCCAATTGAATAGGGCTCTATATAAGCTCATAGCATTTTTTTACAGAAGTTTTTAGTTAGTGAAGACCTTAATTTTGGATAGAAGTTCACTAACTAAAAACTTCTGTAAAAAAATATGCTATGTGCCCTATTCAATTGACCAAATAGCATTTGAATGAGGCCCCTTGTGTCTTAGCTGGAGTCAGCTGCTCCTCAGGATTTATGGAAGAGAAGCCGAAGAGGACCACACATTAAAAGCTCTTCCTACATTCTCTTTACTGCAATAAATGTGTCAGTGTTGTCCCCTTTGGAGTTAGAATATTTAAAACGGTATTACTTAACTGGGCATCTAAATGGCAGATGAGATTTAATATAAATAAATGTAAAGTTATGCATCTGGGAAGGAAAAATAATCATGCAATTTATAATCTTAATGGAGCAAATCTAGGTGTATCAGATATTGAAAGGGATTTGGGAGTGCTTGTGGACAACCACCTAGGTAACAGTGCTCAAAGCCAAGCAGCAGCTGCAAAGGCAAATACAATATTAGCATGTATGAAAAAGGGTATAGAAGCCAGGGAAGCAAATATAATTCTGCCACTATACAAATCTCTAGTACGCCCTCATTTGGAATATGGAGTACAATTTTGGGCACCACTTCATAAAAAGGACATTTTAGAGCTGGAAAAGGTACAAAGGAGGGCAACAAAACTAATAAGGGGAATGGAGGGGCTATGTTATGAAGAAGGACTAACCAAATTAAACTTATTTTCTCTAGAAAAAAGGTGTCTAAGAGGAGATATGATTACCTGATATAAATACATCCAGGGTCAGTATAAAGATTTGTCAAGGGAGCTTTTTGTGCCAAGAGGTTTTCAACTGACAAGAGGACATCCCTTGAGGTTAGAAGTAAAAAGTTTCCACCTTAAAGAGAGAAAAGGATTCTTCACCGTAAGGGTGGTTAACCTGTGGAATTCTCTACCAGAGGAGGTGGTGACAGCGGATTCGATAGATAACTTTAAAAGGGGACTGGATTTATTTCTAATTAAAAAGGGAATTAAGGGTTATCATGGATAATTAACGAGACAGTATTGATCCAGGGAGAATTTTTTTTTCTTTTTTTTCCCTTTAAGATGATTGGCTAAGTCTCACTTTTTTTTTCTGTTTGCCTTCCTCTGGATTAATTACTAATTAAAAATAAATAAATAAAAAATAATTGAATAACTGATTAATAATTAATTAACAACGAATTAATTAATATTTAATCTGCATATTGCAGATCAGAGGAGATCTTAAAAGGTTGAACTTGAAAGACTGAAAGTCTTTTTTCAACCTTAATTACTATGTAACTATGTAACTCCAATTCTCAAGGACCACTTCTCTAAATCCATGTTGTTAATCAGAATCACTGAGCCACTGATTAGCTCACATGTGCCCAAGCCATGATATTCATAAAAATTGACCTATTTTATGTTCTCTTATTAAGTACTCAGTTTAGGAAACACTGGACTAAAGAACCCAGAGGGATAATCGGACATGTTTTGCTACAGGAGACTGAGGGCCTCATTCAATTGCGATTTGGCCAAATGCATAGGGCTCTAAATAAGCACATAGCATATATTTTTAAAAAAGTCTTTAGTTAGTGAAAATCTTGCTTTTGGATAGATGCTTACTAACCAAAAACTTATTTTAAAAAAATATGTTATGTGCTTATTTAGAGCCTTATTCAATTGGCCAAATCGCAATTGAATGAGGCCCTGAGTGCATTGGCATTTATAAATCAGTGATATGTGAATTACTGTTAAGAGTTTTTTTCCCCCACTGTGTTTTCAGTGCTCTGCTTGATGATTTACAGCAGCATTGATGAATCCCATGCCCATTTATTGAATGCAAAATTAAACAGACAATAAGGGTGGGTTTCTATCTAATTTACCATCTTAATGCATTGTTGAAGATTATTTCCACTTTCAACAGTAAACCTATTTAATACAGCGACAAACTATTATCAGTTTATCAACTTGCAGTTCATTAATTTGAAAGAAATTTGTTGCACCACTAGTTTTCCATGCATTTTCTTGTATAGTTAATAAGCAGACAAAGGACCAATGAAGTATGTTTTTATTGTATCTCATGAGACAGGCTTGATCACGAGAAAAATGTTTACTAAAAGTACACCACATTTATAACAATAATTAATTTATCAGCTATTACAGAATTTGACATCTTCAGGTTGCGAAACTGTCAGTTTTATCTAATCTACCGGTATTTAATGTTAAAGGGCACATTTACTGAAGCATAATTTGTATCTAATAGTCACTGAACATTTTTAGTCTTCATATTTCTGCTCCATGATTGAGTAAACAGGGAGCTGCCATTAGTACGCAATTTACAGTATTTATGTTACTGACACTTAGAATTCTTCAATCTGATTGGTTCAAAAGATCAAGAGACAATCCAATTATAGATAATGTTTTAAGTGAGTGCTCTGTTCTGTCCGCTAGTCAGGCTTTTCCCCTTCTGATGAACATAATAATATTGTTGATGATGAGGTTATATGTGAATGGTAGCATGGTAGGTTCATGTTAGAAATATATAGATATTGTGGCAAGGTGTCTCTTCAGAGCCCACTTCTCCTGTCTAAACATACTTTTTGTGAGGCTTAAGCACAAACACAGTGGTTGTAATAAAAGTCAGTGTTACAGAAATGTAAAGAATCATCAATGTAAACAAACTAACTTTACCACTGTAACACCCGCTCTATACCTGTGCAGTTTGTCTGCCATAGGTAGCAAAAACATACAGCCTCAGTACAGTCTCTGCCACTATACAAATCCTTAGTACGCCCTAATTTGGAATAAGGAGTACAATTTTGGGCACCACTTCATAAAAATAACATTTTAGAGCAGGAAAAAGTAAAGAGAAGGACAACAAAACTAATAAGGGGAATGGAGGCTCTACGCTATGAAGAAAGACGAACTGAATTAAACATATTTTCTCTAGAAAAAAGGCATCTAAGAGGAGATATGATTACCTTATATAAATACATCCAGGGTCAGTATAAAGCTTTGTCAAGTGACCTTTTTGTACAAAGAGATTTTCAACTGACATAAGGACATCCTTTGAGGTTAGAAGTAAAAAGATTCCACCTTAAAGAAAGAAAAGGGTTATTCACAGTAAGGGTGGTTAATCTGTGGAATTCTATACCAAAGGAGGTGGTGACAGCAGATTCGATAGATAACTTTAAAAGGGGACTGGATATATTTCTAATTAAAAAGGGTATTCATGGTTATCCTGATTAGAGAGTGAGTATTGATCCAGGGAGGAATCCTATCGCCAGTATCTGGGGTCAGGGAGGAATTAATCCCCCCCCCTCTTTTGAGACGATTGGCTAAGTTTTACTTGTTTTTTTTCTTTCTGTTTGCTTTCCTCTGGATCAATTAAAAACTAATCTGCATATTGCAGATCAGAGGAGACCTTAAAAGGTTGAACTTGATGGACTGAAAGTCTTTTTTTCAACCTCAATTATTATGTAGCTATGTAACTATGTAAAATGTAATGGTGGATATTCCTATGGCTTTTTTTGTGCAGTAGAGTGTTATTATGCACCAGTGTGCCACTATAACTATCTTATATGATTTCACAACCTACATTATTTGTTCATACAATAAAGCGATTACACCCAAGTGTATGTGTCAGAGATCAATTGTTGGACATTTTGAGATGGACACTCTAACAGGAATTTGGTTTAACCGTAAAGAGTATTTAAAACTGCATCTACATTGTACTAGCATTTTCCCTATGTAGCATTAATACTTGTATTCCTTTACTATTGTGCAACCCGGTATGCTATTTGAATCTCAAAGTACTTGATAAGAGTGGGGGATGAGATCAAACTGCAAGACAACATTGGGGTACATTGTTTTGGCCACCACAGAGACAAACAAGCCGATATCAAATTAGCCAAAAATTGCTAATAAAATGCAAAGCCGGTTTTAAAGAAAAACCTAAAAAAGTTGATTTGGGGGTAACAGAATTCTTTAAGGTTACAGCTTCATAAAGTACCCAGAAGTACTTGTCCATAATTTTCAAGTTGTTTTAAATTTGGATTCCAGTCCTTTATTATTTCTACAGAATATTTTAAATAATAACTTAAGTGTCATTCATGGCCCCACACACCAGCATATATAAAATATATCCTCTACCTACCTTTACTATTTCCACTGTAAACGTAACCTACTATCCTACTCTACCATTGACACTTCTCAACCATACTCATTCTCTTCCACTACTTGTATTCTGTTTTACTACAACCTAACCTTGCTTCAGAAATATACTGTACTCGCGACTTGCCAGTCAAAAAATTACGGCAATGAGATTGTGTATGTTTGTAAATTTGTTTGGTCAGTAATATACGTATTTGAGACTTTTTCTTATGTCGAAAGAAGTACAATTATTATATCAAACAAGTTTATTTTTGGAACATTGTCTTTTGTTGGGGAGGAACTGTTAAAGAGTTTTTTAGTAAAAGTGGTAACATTTGAATGTAAGAACAGTTGAACATTAGATTAATGAGTATTGTAAACTTGAGATGATGTTTTTTTAACATGCAACTTGTAGATTAAGAACTGTTAACCAAAATATATATTGAATCCAGAGGAAGGCAAACAGTAAACCCCCCCTTGAAACTTAGCCAATTGTATCAAAGCAGGGGGAAAAATTATTCCTTCCTGACCCCATTAACTGGTTATCGGATTACTCCCTGGATTAATATTTAACATGAAATACAACATTTACATTGTGTAGGAAAGGGTGCTTGTGCTGTTAACATCAACTTTGTAATATGTCTAACTAACCAACTTTAAAGTATTTTTTGTAAAACTTGTAACGTTATAAACAATAACATAGTTAATTAACATTTAAACTTAATTTTTTTGAAAATGCAAGGCAAGTGTTTTGTGGTGCTAATCATGCATTAACAGTACTTCCATGAATTAGAATGAGTTATTTAGTCATTGGTGGTTTTGAATGGTTGACCTTTGTTTGTTGGTGTTGTAATTGTTTAAAATGGCATATAGAGCTTCCTCTGTGGAAAAGTAATTTTCTAAAAAGAGAACGCGAGACATTAAAGTTTGTCCGCGATGTGTAACCACTGTTCTCTATGTGTTTTGCCATTAGATTGAGTTTAATATGCAAATAGTGGTGCTGTCAAAAGTTTTTGAGTGCCATAAAAATGAATTATTGAAAGAAACCAAAGGGTGTCTATATTTGTGCTTTGTTTTTTGTTGTTACATTGTGCTTGAGGTGATTTGTTACTTTTCTTTGCAATTTGTTTGGCATGGGTTGTGTTTCTTTTATTGAAAGTTACAGTACTTCATAGTAGACAATGTTTTTTTGTAAAAATGCGTCCATCCTGTAATAAATCACCTTGACTTTCATTGTTTTCAATGTAAACTTTATTAGCCTGTGAATTTTTGCACCGTGATAAGGCAACGTACAATTGGCCATGTGCAAATACTGGTTGTTCTAAGAATATACCCACAGATTTGAAAGTTTGTCCTTGTGATTTATTTATTACAAATGCCATGATGATAGGAAATTGTCTTCTTTGAAGTATAAAAGGGAGGCTACTTTCACTTGCTGCCAAATCTATCCTTGGTATGAAAACTCTCTCTCCTTTATGGGTACCAGTTAGAATTTCAGCATCTATGAAATGGTCCTTTAATTGTTGAACAATTAATCTTGTCCCATTGCATGGGCCTTTTTTTGGGTTCATATTTCGCAGTAACATGACAATTGCACCTTTCTTTAGCTGCAAAATATGTGGTGGCATTCCAGAAGGAGTTAATGAGTATATGAATTCAGTGGAAAAGTTTGCCTGACTTTCTTTGTCATGAGCAAGTACAGAATCAGCACCGTGATCATTTTTTTGTGGTGCATTAATTTTGTTGAAATATTTTTTTTAAATATTTTTTTAAACATAATTATTGAGAAGCAATGCATCCTTATTATTGCATGTTAGTATGACTTTGTTGGCAAGTTCAGAATAGTCCTCGTTATTTATTGTAGTTTCGAATATAGCCGATATAAGATCTTGTTTGCAAATCATATGAGGTGGGATTTGCACAGTATCGTCAGGTAAATTTGGGATTTGTTCTGTTTTTCCTTCTCTAATTGTAATAAGCCAATTATTTAAATAATTTTCTCCTTATGATCTCATATTTTGTTGTAATTGAAGATGGGTAAAATGTTTCCATTGTGTACTTGACTTTATACACGTTTCGATAATGTCGGTTCTATTTCCATGTACAAACGACAGGTAATGTTTTTCTAAAATCAGCACCTAACAACATTACCTTTCCATCAAATGGCAAAGTATTATTCATGACTTCAAATGGTCAATACATTGTAGGGCATAGCATGACATCATTGTAGCCTCATCTATTATAATTAATTTACTTTTTTCATTTTTTGGGCTTGTATTGATGTCATCCGAATATCCAACACTGATGTTTCTAAAATAGGCACTGGCAGTTTAAATCCACTATGCACAGTTCTTCCACCTTCTAACAAAAGTGCAGCAATTCCAGTGGTTGCAAATACGAGTGCTATTTGACCTTGTGCTCGTACAAAAATCATCAATAAATTATATAGATACGTTTTGCCTGATCCGCCAGGTCCATCGAGATAGAAATAACGCTCTTTGACCATGTCATCATCTAGGGAATTTCTTTAATGGTATTAAATGCTTGCAATTGTAATGTATTTAAAGTTGCAAGTCTTTCTTTTGTTCTTTCTGTCTGTAGTTGAATGTCATAGTCTTCAAAGTTTATGTTGTCTATAAGACCGGGATCTGGCAGAATAAAACTTGCACAACTTAATCCATGAGTTAAAAATACTTCTTGGATTTCCATTAATGCTTTTAAGTGTGCAATGGGTTAATTGTATCGTCGCATAAAGTCTTCAGCCATATTACTTTTAAATGTGTCCCACAAAGCTAATGCATTTGGAGCATTTGAGAAGATACAAATGAATGCAAATTGTTCCCTCATCTGCCGTGGCATCTGACATAGTGCTGCTTCTTCTAGACATATTTCCCATTCTGTATCATCAGCTAGGAAGTTTCTATGTCGCGCAGCTAAATGAAATGATTCATATACTATGTCATTAACAATTCTTAAGTGTTCAAAACTTTGTGCACCAGGAACATTTAAAAGTAGTAGTCGTTAGTAGAAACGTTCAAGGTCTCTTGGACGGACAGTGTAAATTCTTGGTATTTTTTTTATTTCCCCGGCTTTTTCTTGGTTGCCATAATGCATTAACAAAAACATAATGATATGGAATCTCAATATATAAGAATTGTCTTGCCTGTGAATCTGTTGAATTTAATTGAAACCATGCAGTTAGTGTAGTGTGACGATGCATTTGTTTCATTTCCAGCATGGAAATACACTAAATGTCTTTGTGGCAAATGTACAGCTAATCTATATACTGCATGTGATCGATCGTACATTTCAAATTTTAAAACCTGCCACATAGCTTCTGGCGCACTGACATAGCGAGCCTCTAAATGAGATGACAGTTCATCATGTACTAACTCAGGGCTTTCGGTATTGTCTGAACTTTTAACGACTACAGTAGCTGCATTATAGCCTTTGTAAATATATTTGTAGACATATTTAATGGAAGTGCAGGCTTCTACATTAATGTGTGCATTATACTTCATGAGTAAATATGGATTGTATGTACCATATCTATTGTCGACGTTTTTTCCACGGCTAATGGCAGTTTGTCCCTCTCTTCTTCTATATAATGGATAGCCATCATAATTGGCATAAGTTTTGTCTCTATAATCTTTTGGAAATTCTTTAGTACATTTATTATTTTCCATACATGGTGACTGTGGATTAACATCTCCACACGGTCCGTGAATCATACGATGAGTTACAATCTCATATAGTCTACCATATAGTTCTGGATCTGGTAGTTCAGCAATAATGACTGAATCCACTTTGTCACCAGTATCTAACTTATCTTTTTCTTGAAGGATTATAAGAAGATGTTCATGTGGAATTTTTGAAATTCAATTGTATAAACATAAGCAAGACATTTGCCAAATAACTGAGTTATAGTGATGTCACGTATTAATTAATTAAATTTGATTTTGAAAACTCTGGCTACTAAATCTGGTCTATCAGAAGCAGTTTGGCCAATAAGTACATTTTGTGTAATCTCTGGCCATTGGGGATTACATGTAAATGTAATAAATAAATCTGGTTTGCCAAATTTGGTGACAATAGCCATGGCATCATTGTATCTTTCTCGCATATTGCGAGGAGATCCCTGGAAAGAAGATGGTAAAATGATGGCTTTGCCAGCTGTCATGTCTCTGCTTGTAGCAACCTCAGTGACATAATCGATTAATCCACAATACTGTTCTACACGTAGTTTATCTTGCTGATATTTTATGAAGTTTAAATTATTGGCCTCAACTTGCAAATATGAATCAATAATCCATTGTTGTGTTAGTTTTTCACCACATAAAATTGGATTGGATTGAATGTATATCGAATGGCAATTTGAGCTACTTTAAATTCAAGCATGGAAATATTATTTTGCACTCGTACTTTAGAATTTGGGTAACAGGGAAGGGTTAATTTTGGTTGCCAACCTGCTTCTCCGTGTGGAAAAAATATTGGATATGTCATTGGATCTAAATTTGTACTTAAGATACTTATATTAATGAAAGGTTGCTCCTCATTTCTGGGATATATTCTAATGTCTCTCTGAAATGGTGGTTCTCCTTCATCATTTTGAAACACCATTGCAATCTCATTTGATGATGGCAAATTATAACAGCGTTTATCAGCGTTTAAGCACCATATTGACCTTTGGGATTGGTAATTGATGTCTTTCTGCATTAAGTTGTTGTTCCGTTTCTACGTCTGCCAATTTTTTATAAGCTTAAGTGTAGGGGTTATTGGCCATAATTTTATCTAGCTCTATAAAAACACTGTATAAGCATTTTTTATTTTCTTGAAGCTGCATACGTTGGTCAACAGCTTCCATTGTATCTAGGACATATAGTTGAGCAAATTTTCTTTGCTCTCCTTCCTCTGGATGTAAATGAGAAGGACAATGGTAAATTTGGCCTTGGACTTTAAAGCAGTAAAGACCATGTCCTGGTACATTAGCAGCTAATGTTGCCCTCATAGATGCAAAGGATATGGCACTATTGTATGATCTCATGTTTGTTTTGAAATTTTTGTAGTTTGCAAAAGTAGGTTCAGTCATAATGTTTTGTAAATATGTTGGGAATTGCTGTCTTTCTGGAAGTTTGACCTTGCCTTTTTGACAGCAACTAATGAACTGGCCATCTCTGGGTCTTTCCTGTTTGAAATTATAAGCCTCACAAAACTGACAGAGAATATTTATGTCACCACAATTATGAACCTCTACTGCTAAAGACTTAAGTAAAGGACAATTTGAAGAGCATATATCAGTTTCAGTTTGTAATTCATCATTTGAAATGTTATATGATGGTTCAGGAACAGGTTCTAAATGCTTTTGTTTTTTTTGTTGCCTTCTTAGGTGTAGCTTTTATTTTTTCAGCTGATAGTCTTTTGCTTGCAAGTCTTTTGCATTATTTTTCTCATCGAATTTCCTTCTGCTCCGGCGTCTGCTGGTTTGCCCATCTTTTTTGTTGTTCTCTAGCTTGACGTCCTATCTTTTCCTGTTTGTTGTCGTTATCAGCCATATTAATCTGTAAATAAAAATAATGTATTATTAGTTTAGTTTGTGATTGTAATTTGTTTTGGAAGTGCTTGTTTGTGTTTTTTCTTACTACCGTATATACTCGAGTATAAGCCGACCAGAGTATAAGCCGAGGCACCCATTTTACCACAAAATACTGGGTAAAATGAGTGACTCGAGTATAAGCCGAGGGTGGGAAATGTGCTGCCTCCTGTGTCCCTCTTGTGCCCTCTGTGTCCCCCTCTCTCTCCGTGTCTCTTCTCCCCTCTCCCTTCCCTGTGTCTCTTCTCCCCTCTCCCTTCCCTGTGTCTCTTCCAACCTCTCCCTTCCCTGTGTCTCTTCTCCCCTCTCCCTTCCCTGTGTCTCATCCAACCTCTCCCTTCCCTGTGTCTCTTCCCCCCTCTCTTATCACCCTCCTCAACCTCCCTCCTCATCCTCAACCTCACTCCTCATCCTCAACCTCCCTCCTCAACCTCCCTCCTCATCCTCCCTCCTCATCCTCAACCTCCCTCCTCATCCTCAACTCCCTCCTCAACCTCCCTCCTCATCCTCCCTCCTCATCCTCAACCTCCCTCCTCATCCTCCCTCCTCATCCTCAACCCCCTCCTCAACCTCCCGCCTCAACCCCCCATCCTCAATCCCCCTCCTCAACCCCCCATCCTCATTCTCTCTCCTCAACCCCCCATCCTCAATCCCCATCCTCAACCCCCCATCCTCATCCTCTCTCCTCAACCCTCCTCCTCAACCTCAACCCCCCTCCTCAACCCCTCCTCCTCATCCTCAACCTCCCTCCTCATCCTCAACCTCCCTCCTCAACCCCTTCCTCAACCCCCCACCCTCAACCCCCTCCTCAACCCCCCCATCATCATCCTCAACCCCCTCCTCAATCCCTTCCTCAGCCTCAACCCCCTCCTCAGCCTCAACACTCCTCAACCTCAACCCTCCTCAACCTCAAACCCCCCTCAACCTCCCCACTCAACCTCCCTCAACCCCAATCCCCCTCCTCAACCCCCCTCCTCAGCATAAACCCCCCTCAACCCCCCTCCTCCACCTAAACCCCCCTAAATACCTCCCCCCTCTCCCCTCACTTACCTGCTTGTGCTCCGGCCTCCACTCCTTGAACCGGCGCGCATGTGACAGCACATGCGCGCCGCGTCATTAGCATATACCGGGTGCCGGCACCAGGTATATGCTAAAGACGCGCCACGCATGTGAGGGGGGAGGTATTTAGGGGGTTTTATATGTTGGGCACATATGGGTTGATAGATTGAAGTTATGGTTTAGTGTTAAAGGTTGCCGTAGGTAAAACATAATTGCTTTTTACATTTTAAATGTGTCAACAATATTTCTTGAAGGATTGTGATTTGTGTGCCTCATTGTTGTTGGTTTGTTGTTCTTTTGTTTGATTTTTGATGTTGACATTGCTGCACAGCAAAAATGTTTTGTTTTTTTGTTGGAAGTCTGATTGGAGGATGAATATCACTGGATCCAATGCTGCAAATCTTTGTGCGACAGTCTTCACGCAGTGTCTGTTGTAAAAGAGAAAGAGAAATGTTATTTTATTGTAATTTATTATTGACCAACAGCATGTTTTATTTATTTCCAAAGCAATGTGTTAGCATTTTTGTTTTCTTTGTTGTGTGTAAAATCCTATTGATTTGAGTGTGTGTGAGAAACCCTGCAGCGCTGGCTATAATTTATTAGTATGGTGTTTTGTTTAGATCACTGGTGTAATTGGATTCTTGTTTTACTGTAGTAGTTTGTTGGGCATAAAACATTATTTTTTATTTTGGAATTGTGTATCTGTCATCAGGATTTCTTATCCTATCCTGTTTTTTGTGAGCCACTTTTGAATTGATTGTTTTTTTTTCTGGTTTACATTTAGAGTTTGTTGCAGACTAAACATAAATGTTTGTTCAATTTTGTATATGTTATCAATGTTTGTTGGACTATCCTGTTTTGTGTCCACCACTTTTGGGATGCTCCATTTTGCTTCTGGCTGAGGGTTAAGCATTGTTGTAGTCTAAACAGGAATGTTAAGTTCCTTTTCTATATGTTGGTAATATTTGCTGTACTATCCTATTTTGTGAGTGCCACTTTTGGGCTGCTCCATTTGGCTTCTGGGTGAGGGTTAGAGGTTCTTGGAGAGTAAACAGGAATGTTAAGTTCCTTTTCTATATGTTGGTAATATTTTCTGTACTATCCTATTTTGTGTCTGCCACTTTTTGGATGCTCCATTTGGCTTATGGGTGATGGTTAGAGGTTGTTGTAGAGTAAACAGGAATAGGAAGTAGATTTTCTATATGTTGCTAATGTTTGCTGTACTATCCTGTTTTGTGTACGCAACTTGTATTTTAGTTATGGGTTGTGTTTAAAGTTTTTTTTCCTATGCAAGTGTATTTATTTTGGAATTGTATATGTGTTAGCAATATTTATTGAAGCGTGGTGTTTTGGTTTTGCTGTAATTTGTATTGAGGCTTATATATTTTTTTATACTTTTGATATTGGCGGGCAGGAAAGCTGGGATTTATGTTTTTGTTTTTACTTTTTACTTGTTATACTATACCTTGATTAAAGTCTTTTTGCTGTGTGAATGACAGAGGGTCCCCTACTGCCAATGTTGATCCGCCAGTCTTCAAGTAGTGTCTGGTTTGAAAGAGAAAGGTAAATGGTTAATTGTATATCCATTTTTTTGGTTTTGGAAAAGCATGGTCTTTTTCTGCATGTAATGTATTTTTGTATCTTACCTCTTCTTCTTCTTTCTTTGTATTGTTTAAAAGTGATCCCCTTTCACAGACCACGCTGCAAATTCTTGAGTGACGCTGTTGATGCAGAGTCTGTTTATTTTTTTGGCATTATTTCCTGTGAATCAATGTCACTTGAATATACTTCTTTGCTTTGTTTCAGTTAAGATGAGCTTGTTGTAGGGCCCATACACATATGTGTGTATTTGAAATGTGATTATACATAAATGAAGTCTTTGGTGTCAATCTTTCAAATGGGTATTTTTTTTCATGAGGCCTTAAAAAGAGGACTGGCTGACAACAATGCTGGATAAATGGGGAAGGTGAACAACACAGGTAGACCAATAGATAGCACAGGCAGGCACTTAGTCTTCAGCATTTAAGGAACAGGGTGTTATAGGCACAGGGACATAGGCATATAGGGATATATCATGACAAGGGGATTACACTAATGTGATGAAGCTGTTCAGGAAGGCTTCCAACCACAAAATGAGGCTGCGGAGAGGCACATTAGCACCAGGAATCCTCCTTGCAGATCCCAAGCCATTGCTGTTGTTTTTGTCGTAACATGTATACCAATAATGATCATGTGACACTATTGATAGTCTTAATGTAGCACTTAATCATAAATTACTGATATCTTATGGTTAACAACCCTTTAGTGTCACAATGTGTATGTATCAAAGTATTAACTCCCAAAACTAACTAATGTTGTCTACACATATTGGATATATTAAGACATTTGATTACTTTTAAATCATGCTTGTGTCGCTGGAATGCCATGGAATTATACAATGCATGAAGGAATACATATACAGGATGATGACCAATATCGTAAAACTTAATAGTGACGTAATTGTTATGTATGTTGATGTCCAAAATCACTAACCATGAGAAACACACAGAAACATGGATTACGGTATAGCAATATCATTGTTTATTGGATGCACAGAGCATAGTCAGAATATTAGACAATGCATTAATATCATGGGTGTGGTGTGGGCCAATCTGAAATGACAAAAGGCTGGAAAAAATGGCAAACACCTAAAGGGGTTAAAATAATACTGTATAATAATTGTGATACATAACATCTACTAGAGTTACATGTGGTCATTACACCACAGTAACCACAATCATGAATAAAAATCTCATCATTAAAAACTCCATAGAATAGTAGTAACAAGTAATGTGCAAAGCACCACTGCTCCATTACACAGATGCATTAAATCATGGATTATATAATCCAATTCAGTTACACACATAATATGTTCAGAAATGCAAACAATAAAGGAAAATGGTGGCTAAAAAAGGCAGGGAAGGAGGAAAAAAAAACTATCCAAAAAAATCTGTATATACAATACTGTGGTAAATACTGTAACTGCAACAATAAACCAACTTACCTGAACACCATCCACAAGCAGTGCACACCATTATGTATCTGTCATGAGAAATCACTTGCTGTCACCATGCAAGTAATGATGTGGCATCTCACAAGGAATGCGGAGCTGTGACGTGACCACAGCCAAAGGGGCCAGACTATTATCATAATCTCTCTATGATATTTTAATGCATGTATTAATGCTGCCTTGAAATGACAAGCCATTGTCCTACTTTGCTTGTTCCACTTCAAACTTAAAAACAAACAGGCGTTATTGAACATGATATATTATTATTTAATGGTGTGTGAGATCATTTTGCTGGGGGGATATCATTTATGTAATGATCTGTGTTTATATTGTATTTCACTCACATTATTAAGTAGCACTACTTGCAGATGAAGAGGAGGCCTTCATGGACCTGAATCGTGCCAAAAAAAGTTATTTCTAAGAGGAAAACAAAAATCGAGATTGCGCCATGTTTTCTCAAAGACATTCTTCAATGGCCATCAATTAGTGAAATGTTAAACATAACCCTACATGTCCATCTGCTTACAAAACATCAGCATCACATAGGCCAAGGTCCAACACTCTGTCGCCAGACTAGATTAGGTCAACATTTAGACCAATAGATTGTAACTGAGGAGTGCTGTTGAGGAGGCACAAACATATGCGCAGCCCCTAGGTCCTCCTCCGCCTAGCCACAGGGCCCCAATCTCCCGTTGCCGGCCGCCCCAGGAAGTAGCGGCAGCTGCAATAGCGAAGACATGGGGGGAGGGGAGGAGGGGCCGGGCTGCGGGTGGTCGGAAGATGCCTCTGGGGTGGAGGAGGTGGGGCTGGAGAACTGGTGTCTGCAGTCACTTGCTGGAATATGCTCTGGTCCGTCACCATCCTGAGCAGCCCGGCCAGGTATGATCCTCTACTCTGTAGCCAGGCTAAATTACTCTTGGACCAATAGATTGTCACTAAGAAGCTAAAATCGTAGGTGCAGCCCCTATCTCCTCCTCCACATTGTCATAGGGCCCCCACCCCCTATACCACTGTGCCGAGTACCTAGTAAAAGTAGGGTTGCCGGGTGAGGTATTCCCCGTGGAGGCAGCAGTACTATTGGAGGAGGAGGCATGGAGGGAGGCAAGAAGGGGCCAGGCTGCAGATGTGTGGAGGAGGCCTCTGAGGTGGAGGAGGCTGTGCTGGGAACCAGAGCACTAAATGTATATCTACTTGATATATGCTGCACTTATTTGTCACATATATGATGCAGCCTACCAACAAGAGTGATATGTAAGGTTCCTGAATTTGAGGAGTACTAGACAATCCATATATCCCTAGTGAAATCCAGGCTGCTGACATCTCACTCTTATTTTTGTGCAGTATTTCCATGTGATTATAGTTATCTATGGCTGTGTGGTGTACATGTGGTTTACATGTGGTTGTATATTGGTGTATATGTTATTCATTTGGCAAGGAGGCTGGATCGGGTGTAGTCACCAGGGCTGGAGCTCCCAGGATAGTCCCTGCCTCCATCATCTTTTTCAGCAGCCTCTCCCACTACTTATACTGGACAGTCACTCTAGGGCCATTACTTTACACTCTGGCTGCTCTGGCCTCCTCTTCCATCACTCTCCTGATCTTTGCCTTACTGTCATTGTAACAATGCCTTATCTCTATGTGCAAAACCAAGCTCCTTCCAGGCCTTGCCTTTCCTTCTCCCGATAATGGGTAATATGGATAATATGGGCACGGGCATAGATAGCACTGAATAGTACCACCATCTCCTCTGGTAGTTAGGAGCCCTGTGTTTGCATCCAGCCTCTTGTGCTCCCGACTGTGAACAGCGATTCACACCTGGCTGTTCTGACCCTGAGGCCTGTCCCGGTCCCTCCCCACCACTACCTCCCCACGATCAGCCCCCCCCCTCTGACCCTGAACTAATAATGTCTATCTCAATGGGGTCATCTCTTCCTATACCTCCCCTTCCCCTCCATAACTACCACGCCTAGCCCTCACCTGTCCCCTCCCACCTCCCATTGGCTCCTTCCCTCCCATGCACTCCTACCCTCCCTACTTCTACATTCTTCCTCTGCACTCTCTCTCTCCTCCATCTTTCACCCTCACTACCCCTCCATTCATCCCCTCTACTCAATCCCTCTACCACCCTTCCTAACTCTACCTCCCTCCTCTCTACTCCCCAGGTACCCTCTCTCTCCTCCATCTCTCACCAACAAAAAAGATAAGGATAAAACAAAATGTACATGTAGATACTTTTGAAGTAAAAAAAAAATTGTATGTGCTTTTTATTTTTTTATCTGATAGGGTATAGGGTGGCGAGTGGTGGTGTGTATATTGTGCGCCCTACCTATAAGTGTATCTTTGTGTATTATTATTCTATGTGTATATATATATATATTACTTGATTTATGTGTATTGTAACATTTAGTGTACAGTAGTATTTAATTTTAAATAAGTAAAACAGTAGAAACTTGCACTTCAATGTCTGACTCTTCTGCACTCTCTCTCACTCTAGCTTCAAAAACCTCCAACCCCTGGGACCTGTGTGCTAATTTGTAAAAATCTACAAGACAGTCAGCTGGGGCGTGACGTTCGCAAATATATACAGTATGCCTGTCAATCACTAATCCATTTCCTGTTTTTCATTGGCCCCTATGGCTGTGGTATAGCAAGAGTATCCATATTTTTTACTTGATTGGTGTAATTTTGCACTGGTGCCATAATCCTGCCCCTTCTCTGCTACCGACGAAAGATTTATGGATGTGATTTGAGTGCCGTAATATTGCGAGTGAAAAGACTATAATGTAACGTATGTAAAAAAAATAAAACTCCAGCAGCTGATTTTACATTATATTGCAAATTACACCGCTGAATTAGAATAGGGGCATAAGTTTGTTGCCCTTTTTTTTTCCTTGCTAAGTTGTATCAAAAGCTGTAAATATGGTGAATGTTACATTTTAAATCACATATTTTCTAGTAAGAACTGGCTCTTTTATATGTATCCCCTGCATAGAGGTTACTTGTAACAAACAAACAAGAAAGATGTGATAAACATTTTCTGCCCCGTTTGTCTAAATTAATTGAACAGTTTCTGCATGCCCTTATGGACTAAGAGGGATGAGGAGAGCCTAACATTTTAAACACATCACTACCATTAGTCATAGTTAAAAGTAGATTATTGAGGAATATATCTGCAGTTAAAATGCATTCAATTCAAAGCAAAGGCAACCTACATTAAAGGTTAGAGCCACTAGCAGTATCGCCCTGTTAAAATGTTCTGGATGTAAGGAGGTCCCTAAAGGCACTTAAAGGTCAACAACTCAGGATAAGTTAACTTGCCCTGATAATTAGGTTTCTGCTATATTAGATTAGCGGCCTGACATCTTGATGGACAGGTGCCCCACTCAAACCTAAGTTGCATCCCTGCTGATTGGACATCCCTATGTGTACCAAAGGATGGGGCCAGCCATGACTGGCCAGCAGATGGTCAGAGAAATGTATAAATATGTATGTTGAACAAAAATAAAGGTGTTACAGTTTGAATAACCTTAATTGTGAGTCTCATTCTAGGTATTAATCCTACATTTTCATTGGGATTATTGCTATGGATGCAGCTCTGCAATATAGTTACACCTGGTAACTACTAATGCCTGCTATCCTGACCTGCTCGTGGAGTTCCTAAGGTGATTATCCTTATACTGGCCCACCTCTGCTAAGAGGGGTGCAAATTATGATTCTGTTCGGTAAGTTTGGACTAGCTCCTTATCAAGTCCATAAAGGAAGCAGATCGTAACACTCTCCTTGGCAGAATTATGTTTGTGTGACAATCCAGTAATTACGTGCATTTTCATTGCCTGTTAATCACATTTACGAGTTGTCATCGCACTTTGCAAAGCAAAGCGAGGTGAGCCATCCAGTTGAGGCACATGGGACTTAGGCTGCAATGAGCGAGGAACGCAGTTTTTCTAACTCAACTGCCAAAATTAGTTCAAGAGCTTAACTCGAAAAACCTGCAAAATAATAAAAGAAAACCATAATAACACACTCACACACAGCACAGGGGGAGAGCCAGGAAGCCTGTGAGTGAGGTTGCAAGCAAATTTGAGCCATATTTGCATTTTTTCGTCAATTGAAAACTGGCTAAGCGAGGAAAAATGGCAGTCAAAACGTAAAAAATCTGAAACCAGATGAAAACAAGGCTGAGCAAAGCCAGGCACGCAGGACTTAGAAAGTATACAACGGCAAAGGCAGTAACACTTAAACGGCAGTAAGTGTGCTCCACGCAAACAATCAGCAGACACGGTGGAGAATGACACAGGGAAGGGACAGGGGGAGATGGTGGAAAGAGACACATAGCATTCCCAAGCAAAAAACTTGCAGATTAACGAACCATGAAATGAGCTGCCCGTACAGTAGGTAGGAGGAAAGGCCTGCGATGAGCACCGCAAGCCAACGACGCTCATTGCGAGCCCAATGATAAGCACCAAAGGCGCTCTTCATGGGGCTTGTGATGAGCGCTGAAGCTAATCATTGCAAAGCATGAAAGTTGAAGTACATGTGGGGAGAGGCTCGCAATGAGTGCCAAAGGCGCTCATTATGGGCCACGCGATGAGCCCCGAAGGCACTCAGTGCGGGGCTCGTGATGAGCACCGAAGGTGCTCAGAGGAGCAAAAGCCTCACATTGTGTGGCAAACAGCAATGCCAGCCTTACAATTTTATTCCCCTCATTTTTGATGGGCTATTTCCTAGTACTACTATAATACACAACACAATCTGCTTCTTCCAGGCTTAATATGAACCTAGTTCAAACATACCCTAGCGTAATCATGTAGTTCCTGTTCTCTGTGGCACAAAAGATGTCTTCTGAAGAGGTACAGGCAGAGAACACTGCATACAGGTTACTAGTGGCCCATGGCAAGACCACTCCCCAAGTCAGGATACAACACACAGAAATATAGTCTCACACTGTGGATATGTGGAAACGATCTCTCAACCTTTATTGAATGATCAAAATAACATATTTATACTCTCCAATACCACACCCTTGTGTACATTTGTGTATGTGTGATGTCAGCCCATCTGGCTTGCAACCTTGGGCTATCAAAGCTCTTGAGATCCAATTCACCAGATATCTATAGCTGGCTAGTAAAAAAACCTTTATGTTAAACTCAATCGTTTGCTTACGACTACTTGAAGTACATACATCTGTCTTGACCCAAGGTCTGAATGTGTGAGTGTGCAATGATCTGCAACTAACTTCTATGCAGAGCATTTTTACCAATTCCACATATGTTCTATATAACATTTTTCCTTTTATAATATACTAGCAACTTGCCCGTCACAAATGACGGCAATAAAATGTGAATCCTCTCTCTTGTGTCTCCTCCCCCTCCCTTTGTTTTTACCCCTTCATCCCCTGTGTGTCTTTCTCCCCTGCCCCCCATGTCTCTTTCCCCACCTCTCCCTCCCCTGTGTCTCTTGCCCCCCCCTCACTCCCCTGTGCCTCTTGCCCCCCTCACTCCCCTGTGCCTCTTGCCCACTCTCCCTCCCTTGTGTCGCTTTTCCCCCCTATGTCTCTTTCCCCAATGTCTCCTCCCCCTCCCTCATGTCTGTTCCCCCCATTTCCCTCCCCTATGTCTTTTCCCCCTCCTCTCCCTCCCTTGTGTCGCTTTTCCCCCCTATGTCTCTTTCCCCAATGTCTCCTCCCCCTCCCTCATGTCTGTTCCCCCCATTTCCCTCCCCTATGTCTTTTCCCCCTCCTCTCCCTCCCCTGTGTCTCTTGCCACCTCTCCATCCCCTGTGTCTCTTTCCGCCCTGTGTCTCTTTCCCCCATGTCTCTTCCCCCCTCCCCATGTCTTTTCCCCCTCCCTCATGTCTATTCCCCCCTCCCTCATGTCTGTTCCCCCCATTTCCCTCCCCTGTGTCTCTTCCCCTACTGTCCCTCCTCTGTGTCTCTTGCCCCCTCTCCCTCCCCTGTGTCTCTTTTCCCCCCTGTGTCTCTTTCCCCCATGTCTCTTCCCCCCCTTTGTGTCTGTTCCCCCCATTTCACTCCCCTGTGTCTCTTCCCCCTCCTCTCCCTCCCCTGCGTCTCTCCCCCTCCTCTCCCTCCCCTGTGTGTCTACCCCCTCCTCTCCCTCCCGTATGTGTCTCCCCCCTCCCCTTTGTCTCTTCCCCCTCCTCTCCCTCCCCTGTGTGTCTCCCCCTCCTTCTCTGTGTCTCTTCCCCCTCCTCTCACTCCTTTTTATCTCTCCCCCTCTCAATCCCCTATGTCTCCCCCCTCCTGTGTGTCTCTACCCCTCCTGTGTGTCTCTCCCCCTCTCATTCCCATTTCCCCCTCCCCTTCCTCTCCCCCCATGTCTCTACCCCCTCCTCTCCCCCCCTGTGTGTCTCCCTCCTCCACTGTGTCTCCCCCCTCCTTTCACTCATTTGTGTCTCTCCTCCCCTCACTCCCCTGTGTCTCTCCCCCCTCCCCTGTGTCTCTTCACCCTCCTCTCCCTGCCCTTTGTTTGTCCCCACTCCTCTCCCTGCCCCGTACATCTCCCCTCTCCTCTGTCTTCCCCCTCCTTCCCTGTGCGTCTCCCCTCCTCTTCTGCCGCCGCGCAGTGCGCTTGTGCGTCCCATTTGCACCATGCACATGCGCGTCACATTTGCGCAATGCACATGCTCGGCTTACGCCGTGCTATGCGCATGCCTGACCTGTTGCGCAATGTGCATGCGCATCTTACGTCACGCTATGCGCATGCAAAGGCCGGTGCGCAATGCTTATGCGCGGCCCATTGCGCGATGCGCAGTTGTAAAACTGCGATTTGTCGCAAACGTGACGAGGAATCTCACTTTGACAACTATTATATCTGATTATAACTAGGATACATAATGTACAGGCAACATATAACCACACAATAACATAATTCCAATGCAATAATATCATGCTCATATTCATAAATTACTGGCAATATGAGTCCTTAAACAATTAAATCATGACAACACAGTACTAATGTGAGAACTCACATCTTACCAAGTGAAGAAGATTTTCTAACACAGGGACTGGAGGGATTTCCTGTTTTCCACGGCTCACGTCTAAATACAACTTCTGCTTGCATTAAAGTTATTCTTTTTCAAGGGCTTATTTATCTTTTTTGGAAATAGCATGGAACAAAAAATATATTGTGTACTTTTTTTCTAGGGTTGTTTTTTATGTCCTGTCTTGGACAGTAGTTTTCCTTAGAGGTTAGGCTGACATTGTCATTCAGAATAAGGTAGTAAGATGCCACAAATGAGGAGCGATCTGGAATCTAGGAAGCAGTCTTCTGCAAGCTGTATTAGTGGTGTCAGGGATCAAGTGTTAGAGATTGGTGCCATTGTCTGCATGTAGCTAGGGATTTATAGTAACCATTAGGGACTAATGAGTCCCCAAAAGTAATCAGATAATCATATCCTTTTCTGCTCACATGGCTTAATCTAATTGTTCATATATACCCCACATGTCTTGGGACATTACATTCTTTGTGTGTATCCTCCCACCCAACCCTATCATCGACTCTTACACCCACTTCAACTGCTCTTCCCCTTTACCATCCAAAGTATACAGTTTTCTCATATATAGTCTTAAAAAGGTATGTCTTAAAAAAAAAACTTTCATTCAGTAGTCCCTTACATTTGCTGAAGACGTTCAAGAAGGCACTGATCATTCCACTGTATGTTATTTTATTGGCTGAAGATTTTACTTTAAATATAATTATAATTACTGCTCATTGGCTAATATTTCAAATATACTTTCAAAGTTGTTTATTCAGCGTTGACTTTGAAAATAAAAACACAAATTTTCAAATATCTTCTTGCAGATGCAAAAAAGTAAACTGTGTTTTCCTTGCACCTTTTACTATTGAGGCACTAAAACTGTGATTTCAGAACAAAGCTCAATTAATATGTACCAATTCTCCAGGCTCTCCAAAAGGCTAGGATCTCATGATATCACTGCTTGTGTATGGGTGTGCAAATCATTCCTCTGCAGATAAAAAAATCTTAAGCCTATAATTAGCAGTAAAATATACTATATTTATAGAAGTTTTCCAAGAACAGTTTATTCACTTGTACACACAAAAAAAACAGATGCACATTCACTTGCCTTGGTGAATTTATTTATGCTTTGAGGCAAAATTAAATGGCCCTCAACTTCCTACATACTTAAGCACCTGGCCATGTTGAAACCAGATAAGAGTAGTTGTTACTGGCTATAATGTGAGGGTGGAAGACAAAGCCTTCACAATATCATGTTTCACTAAAACATAGACAAAACCTGTTCTAAACTAGTAGTAGTGTACTTCAAATTCAATCTATCAGTATAATCTGGATCTTCACAATGTAAATGTATATTACTTTATCATATGTAAAATAGTAAAGGATGAAAGAGTGGAGAATGAGATCCTCTTAAATGGGGGCAACTGGATAATTCTCTGCCCCATTCTGTAGAGCTGCAAAATCTAGCAGAAAATGTGTAAAAACATTTTAATTTAAAGCTACTGTCACTGTTTTATAACAATTTTTAAATGACGCAGTATTATATTTTAAAACACCCAGCTTATTAACTTTGAGTCCATTTCAATTGCAAGCCTGCATCTCGCAGGATACAGGCTGTACTGCTGCGGGCTTGCTGCGAGCTCCCGTTCGTCTCTCATTCCGGATTTATTCAATTGAGCAAGGGCGCAAGTTACAGAAGTTAATAAATATGCGTTCCACCCACCCATGCATTGACTGTGTTGTATTTTCTTTCGAAGTAGCATGTAGGTCCCGTAGTTGGATGTTTTTGACTTAGAGAGTAGGCGAGTTGTGTGTATATTGCGGCTTTGTTAATTTTAATTCATCTAATTAGGAATTTACACTTCATCCTTGATTACACATATTTACAGATTACACATAATAGGAATTACACATAAATTAAAGAACACACATAGATACACATAGAGGTAGGTCACTCCATACACACACACCAATCCGATCCTCCACACCCCATCCCCCAACAGTTAATAAATACACATAATACACACATTTTTCCCTCCTCATACATATACAGAAAAACTTTATTTTATTTAACCTTATATTATTTTAGGGATTTCAATGGAGGGAGGAGAGGGGGGCGAGTGAAGAGGTGGGGAGGTGAGGAGAGGTGAGGAGAAGAGAGAGGAGAGAGAGGAGAGGAGAGGAGAGAAGAGAGAGGTGGCCCTAGGGAGTGGTGGAGGAGAGGATGAGAAGGAGGAGGAGGAGTGTTGGTGGAGGAGAGGAGGAGGAGTTGAAGAGGGAAGGTGGGGGAGGTGGAGAAGTAGGAGGAGGAGAGTGGTGGAGTAGTGGTGGAGAGTGGAGGAGATGGGTTTAGAGGAGGAGGTGGGTGGTGGTAGGAGGGCCCTAGCAAGAGGCACATCTAGATCAGGGACAGAAAGGGGAGGGTCCTGATCCGGGGGGGGGGGGTAGTTCAAGGAAGGGACAGGCCTCAGGGACAGATGAGGGAGCTCAAGATCCCCACCCAAAGCCGGGAGGGCAAGATGCTAAGGGCAAGCACAGGGCCCTGAACTACATGTACCAGGAGAATGTGGTCCTCCTTGGTGCCATCCATGGCCGTCCCGTGATCCTTGCGGGGGAAGGGAAGTCAAACCAGGATCTAGGGCCCAGGTATGGAAGGAGGTAGCGGCCAAGGTTACAGCAGTGGGCCCAGTGCAAAGGGGTGTGAAGTCTGTCAAGCACTGTTTTAATTACGTCAGGGCCAAGGGGAGGAGAATGATGACCAAGGAGGCCAAGCAAGCTGCAGCACCAAGTGGTGGCCCCCAAGTGACCGTATTCTACAACGAGTGGGAGAGGGAGGCAAGGACTTTCTCAGACAGGTGCCCGCAGCTGGACCCAGCATCCATGTCAGGTGAATATGACCAACATGCCACTACAAGTATATAACACACACTACACATGTACATGGTGACCAACAATGACACTGACATGTCAGCTTTATGGAATTAACAAGGAATAGATGGATGCATTATTAAATCCATGAAGCTGACAAATCACTCCAGTCATTTGTGGGCACAACAACAGTAATAGAAATAATGATAACTGGGTCATTTTTAAGTACTATATTTCTTTATTCTTTTTATTCTCAGACAGTCACGAAAATATAAAAACAATGTTAAAAAATCAATGTTGCAGGAACTCCTTTGTTGTTACTTGCAATTAATTATTTCACTTTTATATAAAGTTCAGTTTAGTGTGAATTGCTATATAGTAACATATGAATAAAGCAGTGTGGGTATCCAAGACTATTAAGTGGATTCACTATTAGCAATGAAAGAGGTGTATGATATTTCTTCTAAGATTTACAAGATTTGAATTTAAGTAAAGTATAATATAGTTCCTTGAACTCATCTAAAGTTTTATGTGAGTGACCATTCTCATTTGCACTTACTTTGTTTATCTGTGGGGATGATTATATCTCTATAGGTGTGTAATAACACTTCCACAGATAGATTGTCACGTTCTTAGTGTGTTATAATACTTTCTGAAACATCTAAATATAATCCTTTCCCATATCCTATCTAAGGCTTATATGGTAGCTGGCTTATGTCCTTTTATAAGTCTCTTTATGATATGTAGTATTCCAATTATATATTACTAGCGACTTGCCCGTCAAAAATGAACGCAATAAAATTGTAAGGCTGGGAATGCTGTTTGACACACAATGTGAGTCTCTGACCCTCTTATAATTGTTGTACTTATTTCTACATAACAAAAAGGTTAATAACTTTTTTTATTTTTTTTACATTTGACTGGTATTTCAACAACTGTTAAAAGATAATTTTTTTAACCATATTAACCTTTTTAATTGTCATGTATGCAAGAATAATGTAACAATGGATGAAGTTTGTGTGAATACATTTTTGTAAACCATTACATAAATGCTTTGCAACATGCAACTTATATTTGAAACATTAGTGAACCTTTTTTTTTTTTTCCTAACATTTTTAAATCTGAGGTATGATTGAGTGACATAACAGTAGGTCAACTTTGTATCAATGAGTATATTAAGCCATTACATAATGCTTTGTAACATGCAACTTCTATTTTAAGTACTGGTAAACCACATGGGTATTGAATCCAGAGGAAGGCAAATAGTAAAAAAAAATATTAAAACTTAGCCAATTGCCGGCGGGGCCACGCCCAGGAAGGGGTTAGTCTGTATGTGGGACTAGCCGGGCAAACATCGCCAAAGCTCTGCTAGAGTGTCGTTAAGGCTGTCCAAGCTGTGTATCTCAAACATGCTATGCAACGGCCTAATAGGCCTGAACCCCGACGCAACAACTCTTTGAGGCTGACCGCCTGAGGCCGGGTCCAAAACAAAGTTTATGGATATCTGAACCACACTACTGGGGCATAGCGGCCTAAAGTGCTGGTGGAAACTGACTGAGCCTGTGAGGAGAATATCCGGGGTGGTTCGTGAGAGGAGCCAGTTAAAGGAGACCTCAAACCATAAGGTGAACGTGAACTTGTGTTATGCCCCAGGTGAGGGAAGCCAGTGTGCCGTGCTGATGTATTCTACTGGGCACCGGGGGCTGGTGAGCATTTGCCGCTGAGAGGGGGTTTACTCCCTTATTACCATTGTGGGGACTGGCTTCAGGTTAATCCATCCCGCAGCAGGTAACGCTGCCAACGCCCTGTTGCTATGAAAGTCTGACGTTGCAGAGGGTGAGTGCATGTTTGTATTGCTTCTGCTGCAATTACTTCCAGAATATAACACCTGCATGTGAGGGCCAATTTGAATGATAGAAGTGGAGGAAAATAAGAAAGCTGCTGTGAAGTGTCCCCCATATGATGGGCTTTGAAGAATAAGACAGGAATTTTTTAGCCCATATAAATAGGACCATTGGGTCTTATTATCCAACATTGTCCAAGTTACACCTATTGTGACATTTCGCATCGGTCTCTTGAGAGGGGGTTTCCTCCCTTATTAACATTGTGGGGACTGGCTTCAGGTTAATCCATCCCGCAGCAGGTAACGCTGCCAACGCCCTGTTGCTATGAAAGTCTGACATTGTGGAGGGCGAGTGCATGTTTGTATTGCTTCTGCTGCAATTACTCCAAGAATATAACACCCGCATGTGAGGGCCAATTTGAATGATAGAAGTGGAGGAAAATAAGAAAGCTGCTGTGAAGTGTCCCCCATATGATGGGCTTTGAAGAATAAGATGGGAATTTTTTAGCCCATATAAATAGGCCCATTGGGTCTTATTATCCAACATTGTCCAAGTTACACCTATTGTGACATTTCCCATCGGTCTCATGAGGCTGGGGGGAACTTGATGGGAGAAAAGCGACTCTGCAAGCAAGATATATTATATATGCCGTTTTGTATTTAAAACCGTTCAGCAAAGAAGAGCAAGTTACAAAGTGGACTATCTGTATACAATTTTTTATACACTCCTATTCTCCCATTTCTCTTCTCTCTTTCCTTTGGTTTTTGATATAGCCCTGTGGTATCTATGCAAAGGTCTAAAGAACAACAAGCCCCTATGGGTAAAGGCTCTAAAAAAACATTACAAAACAATAGCTCAAAAGCTATAGCTAATTTTCTCTCTCCTGTAGATAAAGAGAATAGACAGTACAAGAGAGAATCATATTCACTCTCTCAGTCCACGTTAGACTTTTCTGAAACTCCTATAGAAGGTTATTATAGGAGATGAATCTGTGAGAGAGACCACTCCTGAAGAACCTCTAACAGCTTCAGCGTTAAAGAAAACTATGACAGCTCTTTTAATAGAGTTTCAGATATCCATCAGGGAAGAACTGATAGGCGAAATTAAAAATAATGCTAAGAATATAAAAACATTAACAGATAGAACAGAAAATGTAGAACAGATTCAAGAGGTTATTTTGAAGAATAATGATGAATTAAAGAGAGAGATAACGGGACTTAAAGAGGAGATCCAGACGCTAAAGAGCCAAAATCTCAGAATAGCGGAAGCTGAAAAACGATATAATATTAGAATCCGTGGTATATCAGAGTCTGTTACCTTTAAAGACCTCCATCAATTTGTGGAATCCTTTCTGTTAAGCTTAGTGGAGCGCCAGAGCGAGAAGCCTATAGAGAGATTATGAGTCCATATGAAAATCTTAAAATATTCCCAGATTTGACAGGAGAAATTGTATTTCAACGTAAGAAACTTCAATTTGTGACTAAAGTTTTGAGAGACAAACAGATTTCCTATAGATGGGGAAATCCCCCAAAATTGATTTTTTGGTATGAGAATCACAGATACATTATTAATGACACTTTGGAAGGGGAGAATTTCCTGACAAAATTAAATAAAAGTCAGTAATTATAGGTTGGTTCACAGCGGTTATTTAAATATGAATTGGAATATAAATATTAGATTGTCTTCAATCAGAATTTTTTTGTAAAGAGTAGTGTATATGTATTATTTTGTTAGAAAAAGAAAAAAAAAAAAAAAGGGAAAATAATTGAATGGTATTTTTTTGCTGCTAATTTAGAAGTAACATACAGATGGTACACTTTAATGAATTTAGATAATGGGGAAAATACACCATGTTTTGATTAATATTTTTAAATTGCTGTTTTACTACGGGAAATTTAAAGAGTAAAATATAAACTCACTAGCTGTTGGGTAATTTTTTAGATGTGAATATATATTTTCACTTTTTTTTATTATTAACACGGGGGAAACAATAAAGAAAACACTAACCTAGATAATGGGTAAAAATATAGTAGTAGTTAATAATGACACTAAGAAAATTTACTTTTATAAATTAGTGAGCAAAATACAATTCAGTAGTTGATTGCTATAAGGGAAGGGGTTCACAACTGGAGTAGGGAATTTAAAGGGAGAGTTCTGTTTGAAATTCTCTCCAATTAAAGGGAATAATATAAACATCTAGAGTAGGATTTAAAGCTTGGACACCCAAGATAGTAGTAAAAAACAGATAGAGGGTACAATAGAGCTTCGGCTAAGGCTTTCAGATGTATTTATCTGACATTGTTGCATCACAGGAGGGACTCTTCCTCTTCAAGGAGGACTGCCTCCCGATATGCCTCAATGAGTTGAGGAGGGATGAATTTTTTATGTTCGGTTTATGTATTGGTGTATATTTGTATTTGTGGACTGGAATTAAATTTATTCCAGGGGAACGGGGACTGACCATCATTTCTACTGTGATACAAACAGCATGTCATTAAAGATAGTAACGCAAAACGTTCAGGGACTGAATCATCCAGCTAAACACAGTTTTTTTCTAAAGAGCTTTCTGCAGCAAAAAGCAGATATAATCTGCTTGCAGGAGACTCATTGGTATGGAGCTCCAATTAAATTTTTTAATACACATTATAAAGTCGCATACAATTCAATGTATAAGAAAAAGGCAAGGGGTACCTCAATTTTTTTTAGTAACAAACTTATGGTCACAGAGGAATTTGTGGAAATAGATCAGGAGGGTCGTTATATAATATGGATAGGCACAATTAACCACCAAAAATACTCAATATTGAATGTATACGTGCCGAATAGATCCCAAATTAAATTTCTTAGTAAAATCTTAAAAAAGTTTAATAAACTGATACAGGGATCTCTTATCGTTTGTGGAGACTTCAATATGCTCTCAGACCCAACTAAAGATAGAAAATCTGAAAATCGTTTACCTCCAGACTCATCAGTTATAAGATTGTCAAAACAGTTTATTTCTCTGATGACAAAATATCATTTAATTGATGTTTGGAGAGTACTGCACACCAATGAAAAGGATTTTACTTGTTTTTCTCCAAGACATCATACATACTCTAGGTTAGATTATTTTTTTGTTGATATCAATACACTTAAAAGAACTTTGAGAGTTGATATTGGGCCAAGAGTGTGGTCGGATCATGCTCTAGTTAACTGGGAATTGTTTTCGAAAAATTCTTCCATTAACTCCAAATCTTGGAGACTTGATTCCTCACTCATTGATTCAGAGATAAGTCGGGATTATCTTAAAAAAGAAATTGATTTCTTTTATCAAGTAAACTCGGCTTCAGAAGAATCTAACATTACACTTTGGAACACACATAATGCTTTTATAAGAGGGATCCTGATTAAATTGCAAAGTCAAAGGAAAAGAGAAAGAGGAACTCCTTTGAGAGAATTATATATCCAATTATATAATCTGGAACTAAGAAATAAAATTAATCCTAATGCTTCTGACTCGATGTTGATTAAAAAAATCCAATTACAGATTAAATCCATTAATCAGATGAGAACTGATAAGTCTATATGGCTTTTAAAACAAAAAATTTACCATTATGGGAGTAAACCAAGTAAAATCTTAGCAAATAAACTTAGATCTCATGCTACTAAAAAAAGGGTTGATTATATTTATCACAATGGAACCTATCTTAATAACCCAGTCCAGATAGCAGAAGCATTTGAACAGTATTATTCTAGGTTATATAATTTGGAATTGGATCCTTCTTTTCAGAAGCCATCTCTGGAGGTCATTCAACATTTTTTGAAGGAAATAGATTTGCCGCAAGTTTCACCAGAGGAAGTTTTAAAACTAAATAATGATTTTTCTGAAAAAGAGATTTGTGACGTTATTTCTAAATTGAAGTTGGGTACGGCCCCAGGCCCAGATGGTTTTGGAAATCATTACTATAGGTCTTTGGTAACAACCCTAGTCCCCCATTTAAAAAATCTTTCCAATGAGATTAAAAGAAAGGGACATATTCCTTCAGAAATGTCAGAGGCTCTGATTATCACTATACCAAAAAAAGACACAGGTATATTGGAATGTAAAGACTTCCGCCCCATTTCACTTTTGAACGTTGATGTAAAAATGTATGCTAAAATGCTGGCGGATAGATTGAGTGAGGTTATTCACAAACTTGTATCAATAGATCAAACTGGATTTGTACGGGGACGTTTGGGCTCTGTCAACACCAGACGCATGTTGGATTTGATTTCATATTCTAAACACAAACTTCTCCCAACAGTGTTTCTATCAATGGACGCAGAGAAGGCCTTTGACCGGGTCGGATGGGATTTTATCAGGTGTGTACTCCAGAAATATGGCCTTGGCTCTTTTGGGTCTAAGTCCATTGGAGCATTATACTCTTCCCCATCCGCTTCGGTAATTGGAAATGGGTTTAAAACGCAGAGATTTGCAGTTACTAATGGAACGAGACAGGGGTGTCCCCTTTCTCCGATAATCTTTGCATTGATAATGGAGCCCATGGCGGTTTCTATAAGAGATAACCCCTCTATTCATGGAATTACAGTTGGTGGGATACAGCATAAAATAATGCTGTATGCCGATGATGCGGTTGTGTTTGTGTCTAACCCCATTGACTCTTTGAAAACTTTGCATGTAATAATAGATAAATATTCTAAAGCCTCTAACTATAAAATTAATATCTCCAAGTCACAGGTTTTGGCTCTTAATTTAGCCAGTCCGGAAAAAGATTACTTGAAATCCATCTACCAGTATAATTGGCATTCTAATACCATAACTCATATGGGAATCATATTTTATAATTCTATCCAGTTAATAATTAAAAACAACTATAAGGAGCTATTAAATAAACTTACGAAAATTGTTTACTCTTGGAGACCTTTGAATTTAACTTTAACAGCTAGAATAGCAGCAGCCAAAATGTCGCTTCTTCCAAGATTAAGCTATATATTTAGATCTATTCCTATACCTTTATCCAAAACTTTTATAGTACATTTTCAACAAATAATAGACAAATTTATCTTTCAGGGGAAAAACAACAGAATAAAGAAAGTTATAATTTCCAGAACATTTAGGAAAGGGGGACTAGCATACCCAATGATTCAGACCTATCATGATGCTACAATGTTTTCACATGCAGTCAAATGTATAGAAAGTTTGAAAGTGGCAGGTTGGCTGCAGGTTGAAAGATGTTCAGTAGTTAAGGATTCTTTAGGCTGGTTGATGTTTAGGAAGGAGTTAAAAAAAGAACTCTTTTTAGATGGTTCTGATATTGTTCGTGAAATACTTGAATTTTGGGATAAACATAAATTGAGATCTCAATTAATGCCTTTTCCTAGCCATATCCTTCTGATTTTATTATTAGAGAGAGAATTGAACTTATCATTTTTGGGTGGATGGAGAGCATTTGGCATTTGTTGTTTGAGAGACTTATATATTGGCAACTCTTGGGCTTCTTTTGAAGACTTGAAGAAAAAATTTGGGCTTCCTCATAAAAGTTGGCTTGAATATAATGAACTTCTGGCTGCGTTCAGAGATTCAATCTATTCTAGTTTTAAAGTTAGATCTTTAACTTCTTTTGAAAAACGAATGATTCTAGAAGATAGAAAGCACTTAATATCTAATTGTTATAACATCTTGCGGGAGGAAATGGATAAATGCCCTTTTAACAAATCTAAAATTTGGCAACATTCTTTTAATCTCTCTTGGTCAGAAGAAGAATGGTCCGATTCATTTATTCTCACAGATCAAATAATTAAAAATACATCATACAGAGAGCTACACTTTAAATTAAGTACTCAATGGTATTATGTTCCAACAAAAATGGCTCAGATTACTAAAAAAGATAATCTGAAGTTTTGTTGGAGGAACTGTGGTTTGGTGGGTTCACATGCCCATATATGGTGGAGTTGCCCGATAATTCAACAATTTTGGGAAACTTGTTTTGGGCATATTAGGAATATTTTGGGCATTACCATTTCCTTTTCTGTAGAAAATGTTTTATTTCACATTTTTTCGAATCAGCTTGCTCTGGACGTAATTGCGTTTTTACTTCAGATATTCATGGCATCTAAACTGTTGATAGCAAGGAGATGGGGTCAGTCTTCCGTTCCCTCTTGGGGTGAAATCACATATATGGTAGATAGAAACAGAAATCTTGAAAAATCTCTTCAAGAGCAAGGTCTTATAAAAATAAAACGTTATAAATGGAAAATTTGGGATCAATATAAAGATCTTTCTCGGTTATGATCTAAGTTTTAATATCTCTGGGACTTGGCTCCCAGAAATTATAATTTCTGGTATAAGTCCACAATATGTATTGTAAATGTATGTCTTGTCTTTTTCTTTTGTCGTTTTTTTTTTGCTGTGTATTCTGTTTTATATATTTATATTGTAATTGTCTACTTTTGATACCAATAAAAAAACAAAAAAAAAACTTAGCCAATTGTATCAAATGAGGGAAAAAAATAATTCCTTCCTGACCCCATTAACTGGCGATCAGACTACTCCCTGGATCAATAGTATGTATATAATTATACATTTTTTTTTTTTACAACAAATGATCATCCTGCTATTAACATGAACCCTTAATTACATACAATGTAGACCTTGGGAAAAAAAATTTTTTTTTAACATTACAAGCATGAAGTTAATTTATTAAAATGTAAACAGTAAAAGTAAGAAAATGCAACTTAACTGTTGTCCAAGTGGGTCCCTTAAAAAGAGCCCAGCAGACTTTTAATTTGTATATGGGATATAACCACTGTTTATTCTTGTTGTTGTTTTTTTCAGTTTCTGTTATTGTTGTAGGTTTTGAAAATTGGATATAGAGTTTCCTATGTGAAATAGTGGTCCTCTAAAAAGAGCGCCTAGTGACATCAAATTTCGTCCTTGAAATAAAACTACTATTCTCTATGTTTACAAAAACCTAATAGAACACAATGTTTTTGGTAAAAATGTGTCCATCCTGTAATAGATCACCTTGACTTGGGTTGTCTTAAATTGAAACTTTAATATCATCAGGATTTGTGTATCTTCAAAAAGCAATGTGCATAAACAGCTTCCTGTAAAAAAAATACCTACAGACTTAAAAGTTTGTCCTTGGGATTTATTTATGGTCATGGCAAATGGCATGATAACTGGAAATTGTCTCCTTTGAAGGACATAAGGCAAACCACTCTCACTTGGAACCAAATCAATTCTTGGTATAAAAATGTGTTCACCTTTATGGGTAACAGTCATAATTTCTGCATGTATGAAATTATATTTTAAATCCTGAACAATTAATCTGGTCCCATTACAAAGTCCTTTTTTGGTATTCATATTTCTCAATAGCATGACAATTGCTCTTTTTTTCAATTGCAAAATGTGTGTTGGCATTCCAGATGGGGTTAAAGAATTGATTAATTCTATACTAAAGTTAGATTCACTGTCTTTATCATCAGCCAGAACTAAATCTGCACTGTAATAATTTTTGGGGGGTTCTTTGATGATTTATAAAATGTCGTTATTTAGATTCAAGGCATCTATATTTTTTGATGTTAATATCACTTTATTTGCAATGTAGTAATCGTTGTTATTGATAGTGTTTAGAAAGATTGACAATATGAGTGATTCCTTGCAAACCATTTGTGATGGAATTTATACGGTATCATCCAGTAAATTATTTATTTGTGGATGTTTTCCTTCTCCAATTAGAATTAGCCAATCATTAAATTAATTTTCCCCTCAGATCTCATATTTAATTGTAATTTCAGGTGTGTAAAGATTTTTCACAGTTTACTTATCTTGATACATGTTTCAATGATGTCAGTCCTCTTTCCATGTGGTACAACAGGTAATGTTTGCCTAAAATGTCCTCCTAACAACATCACCTTTTGTGAGGAATTGACTCTGCTGGGTTTTGAACCCTGGTCCCCAGGCTGCTATACCTCTTCCCTACCACTGCGCCAGCCTGCCTGTTGTGAATTCCATTGAGACCTTATAAGCTTGACTCTGCTAACAACTGTATCAGTACCTAAGTCTCTTCAGCTGTGTCTGGTCAGGTTTCTGGTCCTTGGCCTATATAATGCACTTCCTGTCTATTGATCCTTGCCAGATTATTGTGGTTCCTGTTCCCTTCAATAAACCTTGTTCCTGTTTTCACCTACAAGTTTGCGGAACTGGATTATTGCTGACCTTGGCTACTGGTCTCCACAACTTTGTGATTTCTATATCATTACAGAATAATCTGGCCCTTTCATGGAGACCGCCGGGACAGATTCTGCATTGGCCCAGCAGGTTGCTTTATTTGCAAGAATTGTGCAGACCCAGGCACAGACCATCCAAGTGCTGCAGGACCAGGTAGCTGAACTGCAAAATAAATTTCAGTCAATGCACAGTGAGTATACCAGCTACAGGGCACGTGATGCTGCGGCTGCTACTGTTACACCTGCTCAAGAGGCCGCTTGCCCCTGCCAGAAAAGTTTGGAGGAGATCGCAAAAAATGTAGGGGTTTCCTAAATCAATGCTGTTTGCACTTCATGATGTTACCTCACCAATTTCCATCTGAAAGAGAGAAGGTGGGATTTATTTTTTCCTTATTCAAAGATGAAGCCCTGGCTTGGGGCTCCCCTCATCTGGAACAAGACAGTCCAGTCTTGGATGTGCCTAGTTTTTGATGACCCCAATCGATGTGCTACAGCAGAAGCCACACTCCTTCATTTGCATCAAGGGAGGCGCTCGGTGGCTGAATATGCTGCTGAATTCAGACAGTGGGTTGCTGATACTACCTGGAACCAATCGGCCCAGAGGTTCCACTTCAGAAAAGGTCTCTCAGAAGCTATAAAAGATGAGCTAGCTCGTGTTGATCTTCCTGCTGACTTTGATGCATTTGTGCGTTTGGCTATCCGTATTGATCGGAGACTTTCTGAAAGAAGATTGGAAAGACAGGGCTCTTTTAGACCAAGTACTACTCCAATTTCCTATTCAAGAACTTCTACTCCGATCCCACAAACACCTACAGACTCTGAGCCAGAGGCTATGCAGGTAAATCTAATAAGAGGGCCATTATCCAACGAAGAAAAACAGTGGTGACGCACTCACAATTTATGCCTGTATTGTGGTAGTGCAGGGCACTATGCCATCAATTGCCCTAGCAAATCCAAAAGAACAATAGCTATGGCGGCTGAGGGTGCACAGATTCGACACCAATCCCAGATTTCGGATCAACTGGATTCTGTCACACAACCCTTGTTTTCTCTGGCTCATGGTGAAGAGGGTATGTTGACTCAACATCCTCATTTTGTGGTGCCTATCACGTTGCAATGTGGCGATCGTAAAATTTCAACTACCGCTATGATAGATTCTGGAGCAGGCAGAAACTTTATGGACATTAAATTTGCAGCAGGAAATAGAATTCAGTCTATCCCTAATTCTTCACCTGTGTTAATGGAGACAGTTGATAGTTCTCCACTTACGTCAGGACCGGTTACACATGAGACTGTGCCCTTAAAGTTGACTGTGGAAGTGAATCACCATGAGGCTATCTCTTTCCACCTAATTTCCTCAACACAGTTTCCAGTGATTTTGGGGGTACCTTGGCTTGCTCTGCATAACCCACAGATTGATTGGAAGAACTTTGTCCTTTCCTTCAGAACACTGCTTAATGAATTGTCAACCCTCTAAGGTAACACCTGTTGCCACAACAATTAATGAAATGGTTGCTACAAACTTGACTAAGCTTCCTCTACAATATCGGGATTTTGCAGATGTCTGTGATAAGAAGAATGCTGATCAGCTTCCACCACACAGGCCTTATGATTGCCCAATAGAGCTGTTGCCTGGGGCTGCTATCCCATTTGGCCGTATATATTCCCTTTCTGAGCCTGAATTGAAAGCTCTTCGTGAATACCTCCAAGAAAATCTTGCCAAAGGCTTTATTCGACCATCTACTTCTCCAGCAGGAGCTCCTATTTTCTTCGTAGAAAAGAAAGATGGCAGCCTAGGGCCATGCGTTGATTACAGGGACATTAATAGCATCACTGTTAAAAACCGCTACCCCTTGCCTCTGATTCCTGAACTTTTGGAGAGACTCCGCTCAGCTAAAATATTTACGAAGCTTGATCTTCGGGGGGCATATAATCTGGTTCGCATAAGACCCAATGATGAATGGAAAACAGCTTTCAGAACCAGGTACGGGCATTACGAATATCTAGTAATGCCTTTTGGGCTGTGTAATGCCTCTGCAACTTTCCAGCATCTTATCAATGATGTACTACGAGATCTCCTGGATTAGTTTGTTGTGGCATATTTGGATGATATCCTAATATTCGCTGATAATCTTGAAAACCACAGAAAACAGGTCCGTATAGTTCTAGAGCGCCTTCGTACCCACCGCCTATACATTAAACTAGAAAAATGTGAGTTTGAACAAACAGACATTCAATTCCTGGGGTATGTAATAACTCCCAAAGGTTTAAGTATGGACGCAAGTAAAATTAAAGCTGTGCTGGACTGGCCCATCCCCAAGAATGAAAAAGATGTTCAGAGATTTGTGGGGTTTGCCAATTTTTACAGGCGTTTCATTAAGAATTTCTCTGCCGTTATTACACCGATCACTGAACTCACACGTAAGGGGACTCCTTTTCAGTGGTCCGATAAGGCGGATACCGCATTTTCCCGATTGAAGACTCTGTTTACCTCTGCCCCTGTCCTGGTACATCCTCAGCCGGTATTACCATTTATTGTGGAAGTTGATGCTTCTGATTCAGCTGTTGGTGCTATACTGTCTCAAAGGACTGGACCTAAGATGCTGTTACATCCGTGTGCCTTCTATTCCCGCCAGATGGTGCCAGCAGAAAGAAACTATGACATAGGGAATAAAGAACTATTGGCTATAAAAGCTGCCTTCACCGAATGGAGACATCCAATTACTGTCCTCACAGATCACAAAAATCTGGAATGTATTCGATCAGCTAAGAGACTGTCAGCCAGACAAGCACGCTGGTCCCTATTCTTCTCAAGGTTTAATTTTTTGGTTACATACCGTCCTGGCTCCAAGAATGGTAAGGCGGATGCCTTGTCTAGAATAGCTGACCCCCTCCATACTACCATAACCAAGACCACCATCTTGCCAGAGGATATATTTATAGGAGTTACATCTCCTTCTGATCTGATGTCTCGCATTAAAAAGGGCTACGCTGAAGACCCAGTTCTTCGTAATCCTCCTCGTGACCTCCATATGACGATGCGTAATGGGTTTTGGATTTTTCAACAACGTCTGTTTGCTCCGGAGTCAGTGCGACTGGACCTTTTACGTCTCTACCATGACTCAAAACCAGCAGGTCATCCAGGAATCCGAAAGACACAAGAGCTACTTGCCCGATCCTTTTGGTGGCCGAAGTATCATGAGGATGTTAAGAATTATGTGTCCTCTTGTGATGTGTGTGCCAGACATAAGACTCCTCGCTCATCCCCTGTTGGCTTGCTTCAGCCTCTTCCGATTCCTCATCGTCCCTGGGGATCTATATCCATGGACTTTATTGTGGAACTACCTCCCTCTAAGGAACACACTACCATTCTTGTTGTTGTGGACAGGTTAACTAAGATGGGTCATTTCATACCAGCTCGTGGTCTCCCTTCAGCTAAACAGACGGCTGACTTGGTTATTCAGGAAATATTTCGCGTGCATGGAGTGCCTGATGAAGTAGTTTCTGACAGGGGAGTGCAGTTTACGTCTCGTTTTTGGAAACATTTTTGTTCTAATCTAGGTATTAATGTAAATCTGTCGTCAGCTTTTCATCCGCAAAGTAATGGACAGACTGAGCGAACCAACCAGACTTTGGAGCAATATTTGCGGTGCTATATTAGTTACCTGCAGGATTACTGGCTGGATTTTCTACCCACGGCGGAGTTTGCCTATAACAATGCCCCACACTGCTCCACTTCTTTGAGCCCATTTTTTGCCAACTATGGTTACCATCCGACCTTTCTAGTCAGTTTCCCAATTACTACTTCCGTTCCTGCTGTCGCTGACCGGCTAACGGCCTTACGTAATTCCCAAGCACTGTTGAAAGAGACTCTTTTGGAGGCTCAGGAATGTTACAAAAGAGCTGCTGATAGGCATAGAAAGGAGGCCCCAGTCTATCACGTTGGTGACAAGGTGTGGCTGTCAACAAGGAATCTCAAGCTTCGGATTCCTTCTCATAAATTGGGTCAAAGGTTCATGGGACCTTTTGAGATCATTGCTCAGATCAATGCTGTCACTTTCCGTTTACAACTCCCGAATTCCATGAAAATACATCCAGTGTTTCACGTTGCACTGCTTAAACCTTTTCATGAAAACACTTTCCCTGGCCGAGCCCTGCCTGCCCCACCTCCAGTCCTTGAGGATGGTGAGGATGAGTACGAAGTGGACAAAATTCTTGACTCCAGGATCTTCCGTGGCAAGCTTCAGTATCTGGCAAATTATTATCCATCACTTCTTTTAATAATCTATCAATACATTGCAAGGCATGACATGACATCATTGTTGCCTCATCTATGATAACAAATGTACTTCTTTTTTTTTTTGCTGGTAAAGCATTCAGTCGAATATCTGACACTGATGTTTCTAAAATGGGAACTGACAGTCTAAATCTACTATGCACAGTTCTGCCACCTTCTAACAAAAGTGCGGCAATTCCAGTTGTTGCAAATGGAATCGCTATTTGACCCTGTGCTGGAATGTAACTCATTAAACAATTGTACAGATACGTTTTTCCTGATCCACCAGGAGTCATCTGTAGCATTTGTGATGGCATTAAATGCTTGCAATTCTAATGTATTTAAAGTTGCAAGTTTTTCTTGTGTTTTTTGTTTTTGAAGTTCAGTGTCATAATCAAAGTTAATGTCATCCATAAGTCCTGGATCAGGCAAATTAAAACTTGCACAATTTAATCCATGAGCAAGAAATATTTATTGAATTCCCATTAATGCTTTTAAGAGTGCAATGGCTTCATTGTAACGTTTTAAGAAGTCTTTACACATATTTAATTTAAATATTTCCCACAAAGCAAATGCATCATTTACATTGCAAAAGATGCAAATTAATGCAAATTGTTCTCTCATTTGCTTTGGCATTTGACATACTGCTGCTTCTTTCAGACACCTCTCCCTTTCTGTATCATCTGCTATGAAGTTTTGATGTCTTGCAGCTAATAGGAAAGTATCATAAACTATGCGTAAATGTTCATAACTTTATGCACCGGGAACACCGGGAAGTAATCTTAAACTGAAACGTTCAATGTCTCTTGGGCTGACGATATAAATTTGTGGGTACATTTTAGGGGTATCTCTTTTTCGTTGTCGCCATTGGGCATTTACGAATACATTTTGATATGGAATCTCAATGTATAAAAATTGTTTGGCCTTAGTGTCCTGGCAGTTTAATTGAAACCAAGCAGTAAGTGTTGTTTCTCGATGTTCACTTTGGGCTAAGGCAGTTCTTTCATTGCCTGCAGTAAAGCAAACAAATTGACTTTGTAGCAAATGTACAGCTAATCGATACACAGCATGTGACCAATCATGCATCTGGAATTTCAGAAGATGCCACATTGCTTCTGGAGCACTGACATAGCGAGCATCTAAATAATTCGAAAGTTTGTCATGTAAAATTGGATTTTCCTTTTCATTTTGTGCACCTTGCACAACAACAGTTGCTGCATCATATCCTTTGTATATATATTTATACACATATTTGATGGATTTATTAGAAGTGCAAGCTTCCACATTTATGTTTGCATTGTACTTCATCAGCAAATGTGGATTGTATGGAACTACATATATATTATAGACCTTTTGGCCACGGATAATAGCTGTTTGTCCTTGTCTTCTTTTATACAAAGGGTATCCATCACAATAAGCATAAGTTTGCATTTGAAATTGTTTTGGGAACTCTTTTGTACATTTTTTATTTTCCATCAATGGTGAATTTGGATTGATATCTCCACATGGCATATGAATCATTCTGTGTGTTACAATCTCATAAAGTTTTGAATATTTTTCTGGATGTGGCAATTCAGCAGTAATTACTGAATCCACCCTCTCTGCTGTAATCAATGTATCTTTGTCCTGCAGGATTAAAAGTATGTGTGCATGCGGTAGGCCTCTTTTTTAAAATTCAATGGTATAAACAAAAGCCACACATTTTCCAAATAACTCAGCTTTAGTTATATCTTGTATTAATGAATTGAGTTTTATTTTGAATACTCTTGCCACTAAATCTGGTCGGTCAGAAGTATTTTGTCCAAGATTCAAATTTTCCTTGATCTCTGGCCATTGTGTATTACATGTGAATGTAATGAATACATCTTGTTTTCCAAATTTTGTGACAATAGCCATGGCATCATTGTATCTTTCTCACATATTGCGAGGAGATCCCTGAAAAGTGGATGGCAAAATCATTGCTCTTCCAGCTGAAATGTCTCTGTTAGCAGCCAATTCAGCGACATAATTCATCAGTCCACAATATTGTTCTATGCGAAGCTTGTTTTGTTGAAATTTGATAAAATTTAGATTATTTGCTTCGACTTTCAGATAGGAATCAATAATCGATTGTTGTGTGGGTTTGCCCCCACATCAAATAGGATTAAAATGATCCTGAATAGCAGGTTATGCCAATTTATATTCAAGCATAGAAATATTGCTTCTAACATGAACTTTACTATTGGGATAACTTTGCAATTGTAATTTTGGTTCCCATCCTGGCTCACCATTTGGAAAGAAAATGGGATATGTCATTGGATCCAAATTACAACTTAATATATTTATGTTTATAAAAGGTTTTTCTTCATTGCGTGGATATATTCTTATATCCCACTGAAAAGGTGGTTCACCATCCTCATTTTTAAAGACTGTGGCAACCTCATTTACTGTTGGTAAATTATACAGTCTTTGATCAGTATTGTGATCTCTTTTCAAAACCATATTTACTCTTGGTATTGGCAATTTATGTATTTGAGCATGTTGCTGTTGTTCTTTTTCAAGCTCTGCTAATTGTTTTGTATACTTGACTGTATGGGTTGTTGGCCATCATTATATCCAGCTGTTCAAAGACTATGCGCAAACACGGTTAATTTTCTGGAAGCGTCATCCGTTGTTCAACAGCTTCCATTGAATCTAAGACATATAACTGTGCAAATTTCCTTTGCTCTCCTTCTTGTGGGATTAAATGTGAAGTGCAGTGGTGAATTTGTTTTTGAACTCTAAAACAATAATGTAGCACCCTTAGAAACAAATGAAATTGCACTGTTATGAGACCTGGTATAATTTGGAAATGTTGGATCCCTCATTATACTTTGTAAATAATCAGGAAATGTGCGTCTTTGTGGAAATATTACCTTTCCTTTCTGACAGCAACTAATAAAGTCTCTGTCAGTTGGTCTTTCCTTAAGAAAATGATAGGACCCACAAAACTGACAAACCACATTGAGTAATCCACAATAAGGAAAAGCACTATCCTGAACTTCCTCAACATAGATATCACTACATCTTTCTATATCTACATTGGTGTCATGTGTATGAACATTGGTGTCATGCGGCAATATTGTTTCATTAGGCAATGTTTCACAGCCATTTTTTGCTTACTTTTTCTTTTCTTTGAAGCTCCAGCCCACTTACTTTGTGCTTTCTTACTCATTTTTCTTTTATTTAAAAGTCTGTCGGTCTTCTTCTCTTAAGCGTTGGGACGGTGCATCTCTCCACCTTTGCTTCCTTTCCATTGCCGCTCTACTTTTGCGTTCAATCCTGTCTTCTCCGTTGTCCGCCATTGATATCTGTAATTGTAAATACAGGTGTAAGATATAATGTTTTTCTGTATTGTACATATTGTTTTTATCTACCCTCAATGCAAAACCTAAATAGCAGTAAGGAACAATTAAAATGATTTGAAAAAACATTTGTAATTGTTACGTAAATGTAATGAATCCATTTTTTGGGCATACATTAAAAAGGAAAAAGCTGCACATATATTGATAAATAAGTAAAAAAATTAAAATTTTCATAATTAATTATGAAGTCATTAATAGATGAATAAACGTTCATGAATTAATCAATAACTCATCAATGGTAAACCTAAAAAGAGGTAATTATGTTTTTCTAAAGAAGGGCAAACACAAAGAGCTATGAGCAAAGTATAGATCGGCCTTAAAATAATGTGTAATTTTCTGATTTTTTAATTAATTAAAGATAAATCAACTTCTGAGGTGTAATTTGGGTTCTTTAAAAGGTAATTAGGTACGCAGATTTTTTAAAATTATTAATGAATAATTAAATATTAAATAAATATAGGTTAATTAATTAATCATTAACTGTCATCAATGCAAAACAAAAAGGGCATCATTAAATAATATACCTGTGAAATTGATCTTAATGCAGATGAAATCCTGGAGAGCTTACTCTCTGTCTTCAGGCAGGTGCAGAGATGAGGAATCTGTAAAATGACATGAAAATAATTTTGAATGTTTGTATTCAATTAATTCCTGACTCATTGAAAGTATGATGTTTAATTGACATATTTGAGGGATACTCCAGACATCCCCAGACAACTAGAGGCCCAATGCATACCAACAGAAGCATTGTCGGTATGCATAGATGTTGAAGCACTTTACAGCAGCATTCCTCACAAAGATGGGATAGAAGCAGTAAAACATTTCCTACAAGTGAAAGTGAAAGTGACTTTGAGGAGTTCAATAAACTTCTACTATCCCTCTTGGAGTATGTCCTGAAGCACAATTACTTTACCTTTAATAATTAATGGTACCACCAGCAACAAGGAACAGCTATGGGGACACCTTGTGCCCCAAGCTATGCAAACTTGTTTATGGGCCGGTTGGAGGAAAATGTGTCTTTAATAAACCTTCTCCATATTCACAGATAACATACTTATCTGGAGAAGGTTTATAGACAATATTTTCCTCATATGGACAGGAACCAGACAAGGCTTGGATTTATTTATGCAACTTCTGAATGAAAACAAACTAGGCCTAAAATTTACCTTTGAGACCAACCAAGCTGAAATACCATTTCTAGACCTGAAAATAAGAAAGGATGTGGAAGGAAATATTATGACATCTACTTTCAGAAAGGATACAGCATCGAATACATTGCTCAAATGGGATAGCCAGCACTTTGAGCCTTTGAAAAGAGCAATCCCAAAAAAGGCCAATATCTGAGAACACAGAGAAACTGTAGCTCAGATGCTGATGTTCAAAGTGGAGGCTGAAAAGTTAAGAGAAAGATTCAGATCCAGAGGTTACCCAAACAGAAGTTGAAAAGCAGCATTGAAATATGCAGTTGCAATAGAACAGAGCTGCTAAACACCCAATTGTCAAAATCTAAGAAACTGCTTTAAATATTTAAGTGCTTTGAAGGTCCTATCCCTGTCAGGCAATTATACGCACCCCAGATATCTAAGTGCTTTGTAAAATGTACATATTTTTTTATCCATTAGAAATATATATATATTTGTAAATGTTATTAATTAATAGTTCCAAAAGCTATGTACATTAATGAGCAGTAAGGCAGATAAATAAGTTCAGGTTAAAAATGGTTATTATTTTTATTGCAGTGTAAAATGTTAAGTTTTTTGTTTGTAATGATTACTAATTATCAATCAATTAATATATTAATATACGTTAACTACTCAAATAAATGTCATCAATCGAAAATAAAAAGACTTAATCCTTTTTTCCTCCATAAGAACATAATTAAAGGATATACATGTAAACGTGATCTTTATGCGGTTGAAAGGCTGCAAACGTCACTCTCTGTGTTCATTCAGCTGCGAAGATGATGTAACTGTCAAATGACATGAAAAACATTTGTAATGTTTGGATTCAATTAATTCATTAATCATTAAGAGTATCATGTTTAATTGGCAGACATGTAAAACATAAAGGGCGAAGCATGGATATATTCATAAAGAAATGCAGTATAAAATATGAAATGTAGCAGGGGGTAATATACATATGAGGCAATCAACAGCAACACTGATATGTCATTACTTTGTAAAATATACATATTGTTTGTGGTTAGTTTAATTTTTTTGTTTTAATAATTACTAATTAATAGTTAATAAAGTAATGCAGATATCTAACTTCAAACTGAAATCTATATTTTTTATTGTATTGTAAAATACCAATATTTTGTTAATTATTACTAATTAATACATTAATGTACATTATTATTCAATTAATCAATCAATGAATACATGTATTACAAAGAGCTAAGCATTAATATATTCATAAACTAAAGGCATTGTAAAATATACAATATTTGTTGTTCATAATGATTATTAATTCATAAATAAATGTACATTAATAATGAATCAATGAATAAATATATTACAAAGAGCTAAGCATGAATATATTCATAAACTAAAAGGCAGTGTAAATTATAAGTTTGTGTCTACATTTTTTTAACTAAAATTATATATATATTTTTTTTAATAGTAGTTAATATATTAATCATTTATTAATGATTAGCAATATAAATTAATATACTTCTCTTATTTGTAATTAATATCCAGCAATCAATATCCTGAAGAGCTAACAATCTCTTTGGATTTTCCGGCAGTAGAAAACGTCCACTCATGCCGTCATCACCTGAGGAGAAAGTGTCGGCACTGTGGCAAGTGTGCCCTACATATGTGATGCATGCGCAAGACAAAACTGTTGGTTTAGGCGGAAATGCCACCATTTCAGACTTGTAATGTGTAAATGTGTAAGTTAGTGTTGTAAAATGGCGTCAATAGTGCATGTCTTACGCTGCTTGCAAGCATTTTGCGTCCTTCCTATCAGTGTGTTTTTCTACCTCGTACGTCTCTGGCTGTGTTTTGCGCGGTTCAGGGTCGTTTTTCTACCTTGTACATCATTGGCTGGGATTTTTGCGCGGTTCGGGATCGTGTAGCCTTGTTTTCATTTATTTTGGCAACCATTTTTTTTCTTGCTTAGCGGATTTTAGACTGCCGAAACTGGTTAAATTCGGCTTAAATTCGTGTGCAACCTCACTCCCAGACGTCCAGGCTGTCCCACAGTGCTGTGTGTGATGTTTTGCATTTTATTTTTTATGTTTTTCGATTTGCATGGTTCGGCTGTTAACTTCGTATTTTTCCGAACTTGTATTTTTTTTTCTAAGTCCCGCGTCTCGTTTATTTTTTTTTCTAAGTCCCACGTTCCTCAACTGCTTGCAGCCTAAGGCGATCCCGCGTTTCCTAAGTGCTTGTAGGCTAAGTCCCGCGTCTATAGTTTCAGGTACTAATAACCTGTCACGTAATTCAAGTCAATTTCTTGATTACCATCTCAGAGAATTTGGCACAAGTCTGCCCTCATATTTGAGGGATACTCCAGACATCCCCAGACAATTAGAGGCCCAGTGCATACCAACAGAAGCATGGTCGGTATGCATAGACGTTGAAGCGCTTTACAGAAGCATTCCTCACAAAGATGGGATAGAAGCAGTAAAACATTTCCTACAAGTGAAAGTGAAAGTGACTTTGAGGAGTTCAATAAACTTCTAGTATCCCTCTTGGAGTATGTCCTGAAGCACAATTACTTTACCTTTAATAATTAATGGTACCACCAGCAACAAGGAACAGCTATGGGGACACCTTGTGCCCCAAGCTATGAAAACTTGTTAATGGGCCGGTTGGAGGAAAATGTGTCTTTAATAAACCTTCTCAATATTCACAGATAACATACTTATCTGGAGAAGGTTTATAGACAATATTTTCCTCATATGGACAGGAACCAGACAAGGCTTGGATTTATTTATGCAACATCTGAATGAAAACAAACTAGGCCTAAAATTTACCTTTGAGACCAACCAAGCTGAAATACCATTTCTAGACCTGAAAATAAGAAAGGATGTGGAAGGAAAAATTATGACATCTACTTTCAGAAAGGATACAGCATTGAATACATTGCTCAAATGGGATAACCAGCACTTTGAGCCTTTGAAAAGAGGAATCCCAAAAAAGGCCAATATCTGAGAACACAGAGAAACTGTAGCTCAGATGCTGATGTTCAAAGTGGAGGCTGAAAAGTTAAGAGAAAGATTCAGATCCAGAGGTTACCCAAACAGAAGTTGAAAAGCAGCATTGAAATATGCTCTGAGTTGCAATAGAACAGAGCTGCTAAACACCTAATGCATAAAAAATATGAATTATCCAATTAAAGATCAAACTGTAAAAGATGAAAATGACAATGAATCCAATCTCACGAGATGTATAATGACATATGGATATGACTCTGACGGACAAAACATTGGCATCTCTGTACTAGTGATAAAGATCTGAAAAATACTCATACTACATTTGAAGAGAAAAAAGCTGAACCAACAACCTGGCTATAACCGCTAAAGGGAGTGTTCAAATGCGGGAGATGCAAATTCTGCAGATACATCAAGCTTTTAAAAACTTATATAAAGTTGTTCCAACTTAGTATATATAATTGGTATACTATATATCACAAAGAGACATAAGCCAACTACCATATAAGCCTCAGATAGTATATGGGAAAGGAGTAAATTGAAGTGTTTCACAAAGTATTATAACACACTAAGAATGTGACCATCTGTGAAAGTGTTATTACACACCTAGAGAGATATGATCATCCCTACAGATAAACAAAAGAAGTGCAAATGAGAATGGTCACTCACATAAAACTTTAGATGAGTTCAAGGAACTATATTATACTTGACTTAAATTCAATCTTGTAAATCTTAGACAAAAGATCATACTCCTCTTCCATTGCTAATAGTGAATCCACTTAGTAGTCTTGGATACCCACACTGCTTTATTCATATGTTACTATATAGGAATTCACACTAAGCTGAACTTTATATACAAGTGAAATAATGAACGGCAATAAAGGGGTTTCTGCAACATTGTTTTTAAACCATTGATTTTATATTTCCATTGCTGTCTGAGAATAAAAATAATAAAGAAATATAGTACTTAAAGATGACCCAGTTCACATTTTTATAATATATTTAGTAGTGTTATGCACTAATGGGAACAAGTTCCCCTAGAGGTATTTCTTACACAACAACAGTAATCCCCCAATAGAGAGTCTATGTATTGGTGTGCCCACTGCAGCGCATGCAGTTACAGCCTGCAGCCGGAATCAAGATAGAGTTAGGAGCCAAGAACAATCAAGATCATCAACCAAAGAATAGATCATATCTAGCAAATGATAGCTAATCTGAGTTGCAATTAGGTGAATCATCCAGGTTCAAGCCTAGATGTCAGATAGTTAGGAATGAACACACAACAATTTATTATTAATAATACTAATAACCCTCATCAGGTCACGCCCCAGGGACCTTTATCCCCGCCACCAAGCCAGTCTGCACAGGCGGAGATGCTGGCCCTCATGCAGCAGCAGATGGAGTGTCTCCAAGGGATTCAAGCCAGCATCTCCGCCAATCATGCAGAGGTCATGCGCAGCCTGCAAAGTCGCAGTAGTGTTGAAGAGGAGGCACCACCTAATGACTGGATCATACCTGGCCGGACTGCTCAGGATGGATGTGGACAAGAGCGCATTCCAGTAAGTGACTGCAGACATCATACAATGCGCTCTGGTCCCCAGCCCCACCTCCTCCACCCCAGAGGCATCCTTTGTTCACCCGCAGCCCGGCCCCTCCTCTCCTCCCCCCATGCCTCCACCACTGCAGGTGCCGCTGCCTCCTGGGGGATGCCTCCCCCTGCCCCCCCACCAACACCACCAGGGAGATGGTGACCCGCCACGGGAGATTGAGGCCCTATGGCTAGGCGGAGGAGGACCTAGGGGCTGCGCATATGTTTGTGCCTTTTTAACATCACTCTTCAGTGACAATATATTGGTCCAAATGTTAACCTAATCTAGCCTGGCTACAGAGTCTTGGATCTTGGCCTATGTGATGGTGATATTTTGTATACAGATGGCTACCTCCCCTCAAATGGTCCGTGAGCCTCTTCTCTGTGGACACATAGGGTTCGGTTTAACATGTCACCAATTGATGGTCACTGGGGAATGCTGTTGAGAAGAGATGCTGCAGTTCTGATCTTTTTTAAGGCCTTATTTTGTAGGTGTATTTTTTACTTTTTTTAAGTACAATTCAGGTCCTTCAAGGCATCTTCTGCATCTGCAAGCATTGTGAAGGAAATTTTGAGGTTTAAGGTTTTGCCATTGCCTCTCAGGTAGATATTCCTTCGATGATAGCCCCCCTTAACATGTAGCTCCCACAATTTTAAAGCTAACATACAGCCAGATATCTAAGACATGATTGTTGGTGATTGTAGCTTAAATGTAGACTAATACCGCTATGGCAGTGGACTTGCAGAGTCTCACAATGGCATGTTAATGACAGCCAGCATTAATATATGCACTAGTGAATCATGTGATCCTGAACTCAATATTAGTCTGAGTACAGATCCTTGGGTCTGATGTAAGTAACATTGCATCTGGCTGCTGACCTTTGTGTCCTCTCCGTATTAATGGGTATTTTACCCTATTGCTGATATCATGGTTATCATTTAGCATGTGCTAACAGCTGTATAGCTGATGGATGTGAAATCAATGTTGATGAACAATATCATATGGAGAAGGTGATAGGACACCTTGACTACTGATGCTGGTCACAGCTAATGCTTGCAGATGGGAATCAGATTAGTTGGTATATTGTTACAGTATTTAGCACTTTTTTTTTTTTTTTATCCTCCTGCACCTTTTTTTTTTTTTTTAAGATGATCCTTTTTATCATCAGATTCCGGTTGCAGTGGTGTAGTGACCACATGTGACCCTGGTAGGTGCTATGCATCATGATTATTCTACACTATGACATTACCCCCTTTAGGTATCCCCTTTTTCCCGGATCCGCCCATAGCACACCCATGATATTAATGCACAGTCTTGTTCATTTCTGAATGTGCTCTATGTATGAAATCAAGCTTTGTTATACTGTTATCACTGTCAGTGTGTTATCAATGTTTGGATGTTTGGGACATCCACAGACATCACATTTGTGTCACATCCCTATATATCAGTAAACTAATGAGCCGTAGTTACTATGTAATAGGTGAATACATATAATAATAATAATAATAGTAATAATAATATCATAATATATCATTATATTGTAATATATATCATATATCACAATAAAGGGTTAATACACATGCAAAGTCCAATTTGTGATACTGTGTAGTATCAACATTCTCCGGAAGGCCTGATAACAATATAACAGATGATAATGTAAATTGATTGATAGCAACGCACTTAATGGGATGTCACCAAATGGGTATACATCTTGGCACATGGCTACCAGCAATGGTGTGGGACTTTCCAGGATGGACATAGCGGAGATGTAGGTGAGTGGGCTGTTGCTCCACGTGCCTCCTCACAGCCGCCATCTATTTTTTGTCATCTTTTCTGATGGCTTAGAGTAGATTAGTGTGGTGTATGTTCCCCTGGTCCCTTTCTGGATTGACAAATGGTGGTGGTGAAGTGGCTTGTGTACCTGAATGAAGCTGTAAACAAAGCCATGTAGGTCCACTGTAGGTGGGCAGGTCATAGCAGAGAGGTCAGACAAATCACAGTCCACTAGAGAAGGAACTGGAAACCCACTCCAGTATCTTTGGCATGCAAACCTTGTGGAAAAGCACAGGCAGAAACATAGCTAAATGTGCTGCAGTCCATAGGGTCACAGAGAGTCAGACACAACAGAGGGACTGAACAACCAAATCTAAAATGTTCCCCTGGTTCTCGATATATGCCATGTGGCGGTGTAATTTGGCCACTATTTGTTTTCCAGATGTAGATGTGATGAATGAGATGTATATGAGATGATCTTTGTATTTTTAGGGTCCACATTAAAGCCTCTGTGAGTGAGCAAGGATTAAAATGCCAGCCATTTTCATGTATTTGTGTTGCAATTTAATGAGGTAATGTGTCTTTAATAGCTTTGAGCGTCTTGCAGCATGAGTTTTTATATTGGTATTTGCATGACCATTACAACATATGTAATTCTAATGTCATTCATTCCTTTGGCCATATTTTAAAGTGCATTGGTTTGTTTTTATTGTGTTTTGCAGTGTCCCAAACTAGTCTTGCGGGTCCTATTTGGAATCTATAAGCTTTGTGCCACAATTGGCGGTTTGCAGGCTTGGCTGTGGGTGCGGCCTTGAGGAATCTTTGCAATTGAATAGCGATTTACGATTTTAGCGATTGGAACTCTTCAGTACGTGAAAGATTAAAGGCTTTGAGAGGCTGTAAGTTCCAGGTTTAACAAACACAAAGTTTTCAAGCCTGTAACACGTAAGCCGTTTTTGTCACAAAAAAATGCCAACTGAATAGCAAATTAGTTTATGGGCTCCATTACGGGCTACTGTAACTTACAATTGCTCAATGGAATGAGGCATATAGTCTTTGAAATGTTGAGCTTGAGTTGGTGGGCGGACATCTAGGAGGATTTGCTTGAGGGGCAGTTGGCAATGCGTGCTAGAAGAGAGGGGGTTAGATCTGGGGTGGTTACTGTGTCGAAGGCAGCAGAGAGATCCAGGAGAAATAGAATAGAGAAGTGACCCTTTGACTTGGTGGTGAGAAAGTCATTAGTTACTTAGTGAGAGCTGTCTCTGAGTCGCACAAACAGTTTTGGAGACAGGGAAGTAAAGAGATAGGCAATAGATTCAGATGAGCTTTTCTTAAGAATGGGAGCAATTTTACCATGTTTTAACGGTGATGGAAACTTGCCAGCTTTTAGGGAAAGGTTAAATATATGTATGAGAGCTGGAAAATTTAGTAGCGAGGGAGGGATAAGCTGTGATGGAATAGAATTCTGTGGCCAGGTTGTAAGGTGAGAGGTTAATAGTAGAGTGGAGACTTCATCCTCAGTTACAAGGTCAAAGGAGTCCATAGTGAATGTGGGACTGGGGGAAGGGTGAAGACTGGGTGTTGTCGATTTGATGAGGGGAATGAGTGTGTGAGCAACATTGAGAGGATAATTAATTTTGAATGTTTTCAAATTTATGTTTAAAGTGGCTGGCAAAGTCTTCAGCCATGAGGCAGGATAGGTCAGGAGGTGGGGATGGTCATTGGGTGGGAGGAGAAAGTTAAATGTGGCAAACAAATGTTTGGGGTTGGAGGACAGATTTGTTATTAATTATTAGAAATAGTATGGTTTGGCAAGATTGAGGGCAAAGAAGTAGGAGTGCAAGATAAACTTGTATTGGATGAAGTCTACTAAGGAGCAAGATCTTCTCCATAGTCGAATAGCAGTGAGAACCTCTGGATGTAGCGTGTTTGTGTAGTGTGCCATGGTAGTGGATGTGAGCGAGAGCATCTGCTTGTGGTTATTGGGGCCAAGAGGGTGGCCCAGGTAGGCAAAAGATCACAGCAACAAGAGATAGGTGAGAAAAGGGGGATAGTGTGAACTTCAAAAGATAAGAATCAGAGGGAGGGAACAAGGGGTATAAAGTGAAGAAAGTAAGATGCACACACCACCACTTTGTTTGTTCCCGGGTCTAGGTGTTTGACTTAAGTGAAAGCCACCATATGAGAGTACCGCATGGGAGGCAATGTCTGATGGAGAGAGTCAAGTTTCAGCGAGAGCCAGTAGATTGAGGGAGTCATGAATGAAAGTGGGTTTATTGCAAATAGACTGTGTATCTCCATGTATGACATGTGATGGGTATCAAATTTGCAACACTGGGGGCTGTGTGTAGCTGACAGCAGGTGGAAATTAATGAGGGGCCTGGGTTAGGGGATATATCTCAAGCATCCAGCAGAAGAAAGAGTTAGAGTGAGAGGAGATGGGTGGAGATGGGAGAAGGACCTAAAAAAAGTGTTTCTGCTTTTGAGCTTTTGGGAAGGGATGGTATTGTTTCTGGAGGAAGCAGAGGAGCTCATGGGAACACAGAAGAGGAGGGAAGGTGGGGTTTTATATTGCTGGAGACACGATGTGGAAAAACTGCACACGACAGTCTGAGAAAGAGGCAGAAGGTTATAAGGAGGTAGAATGTGTGAAGATGTAAGGAAACAGTGTATGCACAAAGCAATTAAATAAATGAAAGTAGAGGTGAAATGTGCTTTTTTGATTGTTCATGTCAGAGGTGATATATAGTTTAAATATGTTCAGTCCTGTTTTAAGTCCTATATAATTTCAATTGCAGGTGGATATGAGTGAGGGAAGGTTGATCAGGTTGTCTGTAATGGATGTGTAGGTGACAATGTAAAAAGTGATTTTTTATTTGCTTCTTCAGATATTACTGACTAATCAGGTGCAGGTTATTTGTGTGTTTCAATAACGCAAAACAGAATGGGGGTAGGGGGTCAGGGAGGGAGGGGAGTGTCATGAATCAGCCAGTGGCCATATTGGATTTGGCGTGAACTGTGCCCGTGGTCATTTTGTGACTGGCACAGCCATCCTGTGACTGGCAGCAGTGGTCACAATGGGAGCCATATTGGGACTGGCAGCAGAGGCCACACCCAGTGGCCATATTGTGTTTGGACAAAGTTCATGGCTCAGGCGGCAGCCATATTGGGACTGGCAGTATTGGTCACACCCAGGGGCCATCTTATCATGCATGAGCTGTTATCTTCCACATGCTGTGGAAGAAAAGGTTTGGGGCCCACTTGTTATTGTTATATTATGTTATGTGATTTAGGGGATGAAAACTGTTTGTAGGCCATGTAAGAGAGGTGTCACCTAGCATAACCGTTAATAAAGTATAGTTACGCATAAAGCGGTTCTATCTTAGGTGCGCCTTTACGCATTGCCTCAACCAGGGGTTCACGGGATGTTACATGTTCTATAGTATTATATTGTATTGAATTGTAGAGTGGCATGGCTGGTGAGTGATGGGAACATATATGAAAATGAGTAAGGAATGTTTCTTAGGCTAAATACCATCCCCCATGTGTGAGCAATAAGCCAGGAGCTTGCCCATATGGTCCTGAAGGTAAACACTTGAAATGATAGTAGTCAGGAACAATAGGGTCCCTTACAGACACTGAGGCACCATAACCCCAGGGGGTCTACAAGGATTCCCACTCAGAGAATCAGGGCAAAGTCCAGAGGGCAGGGAGATGTCTCTCTCTTGGGAGCTAGAGCCAAATTAATTAGTTAGCCCCACCTAGTGGGTGGACCTGGGGTGGAGTCTCATGGTTCCCCGACCCAAATCCGGTCAACAGACCCCAGCCAGAGAGTGGGTCATGATAACTGGTGGCAAGTGGTGGGAGACTCTAGAGGAAAGGACTGAGGATGGAACAGCAGTATGAGGACATGTCCTCAGCAGAACTGACCCAGTGGAATGTTCCCGGGGTGGGGTCAGATAGTCCATGTCTGCACCCTGATACCCCAAGAGACTTAATCCCAGAGGAAGTGGGAACTGCTCACAAGCTAGGGCCAGATAAATTAAGTCTGCCCTCAGAAGTTCTAGGCAAAGGGTGTTGGCCAGAACTGCTAATGGAGCCAGAGGCTCGGGATGATTATGTGATGGACGGTGGGAAGGGAGCCTTAGAGGCCAGGTTGGGTGGAAATTATGAGATTCCCCAGCCTGCATCAGATAACCACTGTCTGTACCCTGACACCCCAGGGTAGTTGTTCCCAGAGGTGCTAGTGAAGCACGGAGCCCAGGAGGGCTATGTAATAGACTGTGAGGAGGGAACAAAGCCGGTCTCTAGCTGCAGGAAACAGGACCTCACACAGTAAGAGAGTGCCAGGGGCACCAAGAGCCAGGCAGGGGCAGAAAGCGTGCCAGCCTTGGCAAAAGCATTATGGGTGCAGAGTGGCACCATGAAAGAGGGTGTACCAAGTGGGGAGATACCCTGGATAACCAGTGTCCAGGAGTCCACTGGATCAGACACTCCTCCAAAGACCCAGTTCAACATAAAGGACTGGGATAAAGTTGCTCAACCCAGGGCAATGGAGAAGTGTAAGCACAGCTTGGGTGGGAGCAGCGTAGCTCCCCAAGCGGCACCGGAAACAGCTGGACCAGAGGAAGAAAGCCATGAGGAGCTGTCCAAAGCTACAGTCCAGGAGGCAGCAGGAAGGGACCACCCAGGTCAGAGCATCATCATGGATACAGGGGGTCAGCACAGCCGTATGTACTTTTCTACAGAAGGTGTGTTGTTGACCTCCCAACCGTAATATGCTTTATGAGGGGGGTGCTGGACTGTCCCTTTGTGGTTCCATAGGCCCAGAGACTGTTTTAGAAACCCCAGCCCAGCTGTGGGGACTGGCTGAGGGGAAAGGGGTTGCCCTGAGACAGGGGTTGTTTTGTGGGGCTCCCCAAGATACTGTTTTGCCTCAGAAGGGGGTGCATGGGAAGAGCAATTTGCTCTATACAGTGGGGGCAAGGCCAAGAGCTGGGGGAGGCCTTTTCTCTGGACCTTGGGACAGACAAGAACTTGCCTAGCATGCAGCGGGCCTGGCCATACCAGCAGATTCAGGACTATCAGCGTAGCTGGGAAAATTTTGGATGTTCCCTGCCACGCTTGGGGAAGGAATGTCATGAATCAGCCAGTGGCCATCTTGGATTTGGCGTGAACTGTGCCGGTGGCCATTTTGTGACTGGCACAGCCATCCTGTGACTGGCGGTCACAATGGGAGCCATATTGGGACTGGCAGCAGAGGCCACACCCAGTGGCCATCTTATCATGAGCTGTTATCTTCCACATGCTGTGGAAGAAAAGGTTTGGGGCCCACTTGTTATTGTTATATTATGTTATGTGATTTAGGGGATGAAAACTGTTGGTAGGCCATGTAAGAGAGGTGTCACCTAGCATAACCGTTAATAAAGTATAGTTACGCATAAAGCGGTTCTATGTTAGATGCGCCTTTACGCATTGCCTCAACCAGGGGTTCACGGGATGTTACATGTTCTATAGTATTATATTGTATTGAATTGTAGAGTGGCATGGCTGGTGAGTGATGGGAACATATATGAAAATGAGTAAGGAATGTTTCTTAGGCTAAATACCATCCCCCATGTGTGAGCAATAAGCCAGGAGCTTGCCCATATGGTCCTGAAGGTAAACACTTGTAATGATAGTAGTCAGGAACAATAAGGTCCCTTACAGACACTGAGGCACCATAACCCCAAGGGGTCTACAGGGATTCCCACTCAGAGAATCAGGGCAAAGTCCAGAGGGCAGGGAGATATCTCGCTCTTGGGAGCTAGAGCCAAATGAATTAGTTAGCCCCACCTAGTGGGTGAACCTGGGGTGGAGTCTCAGGGTTCCCACGTAGGGAACCTGCATGATTGGCCAGAGGTCATTTGGGGCTGGCTAAGGGTAGCCACTCCCCCTATCCTTGAGTGCTGTGTTTAAATATGTTGTTCCAAAATAAAACGTTCATAATTTTCATCAAGACGTGGCGTGTAGATGTATTATTTACCCGGAGACATATGCTTGCAGTAAGATTTTTAGACTTACTGTCAATATTGCTCAGTCTAACCCAAGGCTGAGACATGATGTTCCTGTGATCAAAGCTACCTAGGTCCAGAGTCACCCAAATCCGGTCAACAGACCCCAGCCAGAGAGTGGGTCGTGATAGGGAGAGCTTCAGAAATCAGGAGAATTAAGATGGATTCTGTAAAAGCAAGAGGGATGGTGTTACCGGGAGAGGGAGTAATACAATGTGAAAGGAGACATAGGGGGGATAGACAGATAAGAAGTTGAAAACAGTACGTCTCATTCTGTTAAATTATAATAACAGACATACATATTCATAATGAACAGTAGCATAAGAACTGGAGGAGTGGGAGAGCAGCATAGGCAGAGCAACAGACAGGTTTTGGTGGTAGGGGACTCTTATTAGGCAAGTAGACAGGGTGATTTGTCACCCAGATCCCAGCAATCGACCAGTTTGCTGTCTCCCGGGTGCTTGGGTTTGGCATGTTGTGGATCGGATGGATAAATTATTGGGAGGGGCTGGAAATAAACCGGCGGTCTTGGTACATATTGGTACCAATGACAAAATTGGTGGAAGACGGAGTGTCCTAAAAAAAATGATTTTAGAGAATTAGGGAATACGCTTAAAGCAAGGACCTCCAAGGTAGTATTTTGTGAGATACTACCTGTGCCACATGCTAGCCCAGGGAGACAGAAAGAGCTTAGGGAGGTTAATGTGTGGCTAAAAATGTGGTGCAGTAAGGAGGGGTTTGGGTTTTTAGAGCACTGGGCTCACTTGGGTACAATCTCTATAGCAGGGATGGATTGCACCTCATTGATGAGGAAGCTTTTGTGCTAGGGGATAGGATGGTAGAAAGGCTGGAGGATTTTATAAATAGTAGGTTGGGGGGAGGGACTAGATGAATGTAATGGGGTAGAAAGTGTAGAGGGGATAAGGGATGTATTAACTACTCATGGGGAGGAGATGGGGGAGGGTTAGTATAGTCAATAGGAGGTAATACTAAGTAACTTGAGTGCAGAGGCAGACACCACCAAACTACAAATTCATAACATAAGATGTACAATATGCTTGCTAATGCCAGAATGTGACACAGGCCTTCTGATAATTAGTGACCAGGAAAAGGCAGATGAGCTAAATAGGTTATTTTATTCGGTATATACAAGGGAGGTACCATTTAATTATTCAAGATTCACTCAACACTGGGTCGCTACCAGATAACTGGCGAAAAGCAGAGGTGATGCCTATATTTATGAAGAGAGCAAGAGCAAATATGGGAAATTATAGACCTGAAAGCCTCACTTCTGTAGTGGGAAAGCTTTTAGAAGGGTTAATAAGGCATAATATACAAGAATATGTCTATTTGAACATAATTATAAGTAGGTGCCAACATGGATAGGTCATGTCAAACAAATCTAATTAGTTTATATGGGGAGGTTAGTAGGAACCTGGATCAAGGCAACTCAGTGGATGTAGTTGGTTTGGATTTTGCAAAGGCTTTTGATACAGTGCCACATGGAAGAATATTGTGCAAACTAACGGGTACAGGAATTGCAGTAAATATCTGCTCATAAAATGAGAGCTGGCTTAAAGAAAAGAAGCAACTGCTTGTGATAAATGGAACATACTCCGATTGGACTAATGTGGTAACTGGGGTTCCTCAGGGTTCAGTATTAGGTCCTCTCCTTTTTAACATGTTTATTAGTGACTACATGTTTATTGGTAATTAAATCAGATAATTATGTACTTTCCCTCCAAAGGGATTTACATAAAATAGATATGCAATTTATGATCTTAATGGAGCAAATATAGGGGCATCTGATATTGAAAGGGATTTGGGAGTACTTGTGGACAACCACCTAGGTAACAGTGCTCAATGCCAAGCAGCATCTTCAAAGGCAAGTAAAATATTAGCATGTATTAGGAAGGGTATAGAAGCAAGGGAAGCAAATATAATTCTGCCACTATACAAATCCCTAGTATACCCTCATTTGGAATGTGGGGTACAATTTTGGGCACCACTTCATAAAAAAAACATTTTAGAGCTGGAAAAGGTACAGCGAAGGGCAACAAAACTAATAAAGGGAATGGAAGGGCTAAGTTATGAAGAAAAACTAACCAAATTAAACTTATTTTCTCTAGAAAAAAGGTGTCTAAGTGAGGATATGATTACCCTATATCAATACATCCAGGGTCAGTATAAAGATTTGTCAAGGGAGCTTCTTGTGCCAAGACGTTTTCAAGTGAAAAGAGACCATCCTTTGAGATTAGAAGTAAAAAGATTCCACTTTAAAGAAAGAAAAGGGTTCTTCACAGTAAGGGTGATTAATCTGTGGAATGCTCTAACAAAGGAGGTGGTGACAGGGGATTTGATAGATAACTTTACAAGGGGGCTGGATTTCTTTATAATTAAAGCGGGCATTCAGGGCTATGGGCTATCCTGGAAAATTAGACAGAGAGTATTGATCCAGGGAGGAATCCGATCACCAGTAGCTGGTGTCAGGAAGGAATTCTTTTTTTTTTGGTCCCTTTGAGACGATTGGCAAAGTTTCACTTGTTTTGTTTTTTTTCTGTTTGCCTTTCTCTGGACCAATCAACTAATTAGTCAATTGATTAACAACTAATCCGCATATTGCTGATCAGAGGAGATCTTAAAAGTTTGAACTTGATGGACTGAAAGTCTTTTTTTCAACCACAATTACTATGTAACTATGTAACTGTAAAGATGGGTTCTCATTTGCATGTAAATTCATCAGTAGCTCTGTTTGTTGGTTTTCAGTGATTAAGAATTCAGGAGATGAGGGATTGCTAAAATGGAGTCTCAGTAGTATTACTTTTCCAATAATTCCTAATCTGCTTGTATCCTGACTCTATATTCTCTTCCAATAATGTAGTTGTCACAACCCTGAGATTAGGGCCCTGTGCCCCCCCACACCACCTGCTTTTAGTTTACAGAATTCCTCTAGGTTGTGGATTTTGGGGGTTACTCGCTCGGTGCCAAGCCTGCGTAGTCAGCCCAGGAACATCCAGTCCTCATGAACACAGGAAAGCAATACTGACCCCAGTGGTTAGGACAGAGTTGGAGGCAGAGTCCGTAATAATAATTCCAGTGGTTAAAAGTATTATATTTCCTCAGAATGAAACACACACCTAAAATGATGTATGTTTAACTGACCACAGCATTTTTTGATGATACAGAATTTATCAACACTCAGTCCCAGCATGTCTCATTCCCACACCGCCCCCTAGAGATGGGTCAGCCCCTATTAGGTCTTACCTCCCGCTCTGTGTACCTGGCAGGGGGTCTTTTGATGTCTGTTTGTCCAAGAAAAGAAACAATTCACACATTAATGTTAGGAGTTGTCAGGAAGCCTTCACCACAGGAAGGGTAATTTTGTAAACACATCCTTACAGCCATGGTATCTCGGTACCCCCATCATCTCTATGTCCTGTTGTCCACCCTGTCCACTCAAACTTCTGCCTTACAGGGGGACAATTAGCAGGCGATTATTAGTTAATTCTTAAGACAATGTTGAAATATGTTGCATTACTTATAAATGCTGCCAGCTCCTTTATGAAATACATCTTTCAACCAGTCATATTAAGCAAGTCACTAGCAGAGAGCACATTCTGAACACATATAATTTATTTAAATATTACCCATGCAAACAACTTGTCACATTCCATACCAAGTCTCATGTCCCCTCAGGGCCCACAATAGTCCATAGTCCCAAAAGTTCAGTGGTAAGTCCTTCTAGGCATAACAGTAGTAATATGCTGCCCTGCTTATCTTCCCTATTCTGATATGGTCCTAGTTTTTTTTGCACACCTTCTTTTTCTCCTCTCACAATAAAACCCTAAGCTGCTGCTATCCTGCTTCTTTGTCATCTATTAATAATGTCATACTCTATTGGTAATCTGTCTCTCTATCTTATCCCAATAATACCCTAAACTGTTATTACATTTCCTCTGTGTTCCAATAATGTCTTACTCCTCTGGTGGTCCTTGTCTTCCTCTAACATTTCAGATATCAATTCTTCAATCTCAAATACTTGAATTTCAAAACTGAGATCATGTCTACTTGCATTTTGATCTACTGTTCCATTACAGTATATTCAAGTAACATTCATCAGCTGATCAATAAGGGTTTATTAGATCAAAGTACAAGTCAAATAATGTATCTATCTAAAAATTACAGAATTTTTACAAACATGGGAAAATATATTAATGAAATGTTCCCATCAATTAATGACATTATTAATAGTTACATAGTAATTAAGGTTGAAAAAAGACTTTCAGTCCATAACGTTCAACCTTTTAAGATCTCCTCTGATCTGCAATATGAGGATGTGTTTTTTAATTAATTAGATGTTAATTAATTATTAATCAACAATTTATTATTATTTTTTTAAATTATTATTGACGTCAATGACGGCAATAAGATTGTAAGGCAGGTAATGTTGTTTGTGTGCAAAATTAATTTAGTTGGTGTTCCAAGATCCTTCGGCGCTTATTGCGAGCCTCGCGCTAAGCATCCTTCGGAGCTCATCGCATGGCTCGCAATGAGCGCTTTAGGCACTCATTGCGAGGCTCTTGGTTGTTTGTGTGCTATGAGCAGCATTGGTTGTTTTTTTTTTGGTATGGCAATGAATAATGAATAAAATAAGAAATTAATATACTTTACCTCTTGTGAATTAATATATGCAGCATTGTGTTGAAGACCTGGCAATCTGTTTTCATGTTGCTGCAGCATCAGTGCTGTGGAGCTGCTGTGTAAGTGTCATGAATGTGTGCAGTGTGTAGTGTAATAGTGTGCGTGTGTGAGGCAAATCCGTTAGGGTAGCTGTGTACTTCCCGATTGTGTAAGTTAGTGTTCTAAAATGGCGCCTAATGTGTGGTATGCGGCTGTGGCCGATTTTGCGTCCTTGTTTTCGGATATCGTCCGACTTTTTCGGAAAATCCGTAGGTGTTTGGTGGTGTTTTGCGTGTTTAGGGTCCTTTAGCCTCATTTTCGTTTTGTTCGGTGGCCATTTTTTCTCACACTTAGGTGATTTTCGGGTGTCTAAACTTGGTAATTTGGAGTTAAGTCGAGGTGTAACTTCACTTGCAGAGGTCTTGGGTGCCTTCCCTTGCTGTGGGTAACCTTTTTATGTGTTTGTTGTGTGTATTTATTGTGTTTGTAATGTTTTTCGGGTCGCACAGGTTGCGTCCTTGTTTTCGGAACTTGCAAGTCTTTTTCGGAAAATCCGTAGGTGTTTGGTGGTGTTTTGCTTCTTTAGAGTCCTGTAGCCTCGTTTTCGTTTTTTGCGGTGGCCATTTTTTCTCTCGCTTAGGGGATTTTTTTGGTGTCTAAACTCTTTTATTTTGAGTGAAATTGAGGTGTAAATTCAGTTTGAGGTCCTGGGTGCCTCTCCTCCCTGTAGGTAACCTTTTTATGTATTTGTTGTGTGTATTTATTGTGTTTTTAATGTTTTCATGTGCGCGGGTTTCAGGCGAGTAAAGTCGTATTTTTGCAAGGTCGTAACGCGTCTCATATTTTTGTGTTGTAAGTCCGTAAATTTTGCGAGGTCCGTTGAAAGGCCTATAGTGTCAGGCAGAATATTCTGTTGAAAGGCCTATAGTGTCAGGCCAAAATAGCATTACACAGAATAGTCAATATGCGAATCTAACTTTAAGAAAATGTGTTCATACCCTTCTATCCAACATTTGGGATATGAACAATTCATTACAGAGACTTAGTGGGTTTAATAGTAATTCAAACACAAGCAGCCTTATTAAATTGCGATTCAGTAAATTTAAAAGGGCTCTATTTAAGCACACATAATATTTTTTTACAGAAGTTTTTAGTTAATGAACTTCTATCCAAAAGCAAGGTCTAAAAACTTCTGTAATAAAAATATGCTATGTACCTAAAAATAGAGCCATTTTAAATGTACTGAATCCCAATTTAATAAGGCTGTTGGTTAGATAGTCTAGATGCAGACTCTTGGTACACATCAATATCTCATGAGGAAATCTTGGAAGTTACAAACATTTTTTATCTTTTTGTGAAACCAAATACATTAATCATAATTTTTCTGTCCTGAAACTATTTGTAACTCAGCCACAATTATATTCTATTTGATGGAAAACTTTACCATCAACAACAAGGCATGGCTATGGGGATTCCTTGTGCCCCTAGCATTGCTAATGTATTCCTTGGATGCTAGGAAGTAATTTCTAGTTTTCTGAGGATAATACAATATACACAGACAGTACTGAATTATGGATTTGTTTTATTGAAGATGTGTTATTTTTATGGAAAAGGGATGAAAAAGAATTACTAGAATTTATCAAAGTGTTGAATAACAACAAAGTAGGTATTTGCTTAACTAATGAACACCGCCAAGAACAAATAACAATTCTGGATCTGCTGATATTTAAAGATACACGAGGGGAAATAAAAAAACAACAATATTTTGTAAACCTACTGCAAGTAACAGATTGCTCCTTTCTCACAGTCACCATCCAATAAGCTCAATAAATGCAATTCCAATTGAAAAATACATACTTTTAAGTAGGGAACTTAGCAGTGTTGAAGAATTTAAACTGCAAGCTTTGATATTAAAATCAAGATGTTTAGGTCAAGGTTGTTCCCATAATTGCCTAAAAACGATTAGCATCTCTTTAAAGAAGCGTATCACCTTCCACCCTAACACACTTATCACCTCTCTCTCCCTCTTTTAACACTCACTATACCTTAGATTCTAAGTCTGCGAGTTTCTATCCTAAGTACTTTGGGAATTCACCATGGACATTGGATTCCTAGCTCAAAGACAGGGCCCTCCTTGCTTTGCTAAATATTAATCTGTATTTATCATTGTCTGAACCTAATTTATGTACAGCGCTACGGAATATGTTGGCGCGTTATAAACTATAATAATAATAATAATAATAATAATAATATTAATAATAATAATAATAATAAAGCACTGAACCAAAATAGAGATGAGATATTGAAAGATAATAATACAAATGGACAACAAAATAATTATTTATCTAGGTAAATGTAATGCTTGAAAATTCAAGAAATCAGTTCAACAATGGAGAAATTCTGGCAAATCTTAAAAGAGGATACAGATCTATGAGAGATTTTCAGTGATCAAGTAACTACACTTATGTATGTGCCACCAACTTAAAGGTCATGTTGGTCCAAAGCTATTTTAAAGAGGTAATACTGAAACATGGCTTAATTATGCCTCTCCACCTAAATTTGTCCTTTGTGGATGCTGTAATGCATTCCATGTTTATTGAAAAATCAGATAATTTCGGGACTCCTTGCAGCATACAAAATTTTATATTAAACAGCGTATTAAATGCAATTCTTGTGGTGTAATTGTGGAATTATTTACATAGGAAAAACTAAAAGTCAGCTCAGACACCAAGTTTTGAAGAGTTTTTGTGCTTCCATTATCTAACAATTGCACTCATTTCCCATGCCATCAAGACAATTCTCTAACAATATATATGCTGGATAATAGAGAAAGCAAGAGATTTCTAGAAAAAAAACATTTAACACTGATCATAGACTACTTTTAAGTAATTACAAAATGTAATTACAAAATGTGGCAAGTTCTTAAAGAGATGGAGGTACCAGACCATCTCATCTGCCCCTGTAGAAATCTGTAGAAGAAGCCACGATCATAACCTAACATGGAACAACCAAATGATTCAAGATGAGCAAGGTGTGCAACAAGGTTGTATATTGTCACCTAATTTATTTAACTTATATGTGAAATACATCATGTGTAAAGCTGGGCTGGACGAATCCAAAACAGGAATCAATATTGCTGGAAGAAATATCCACAACCTCCGATACATGGATGATATTACTCTGATATCTGAAGTGAGGAGGAACTAAATGACCTATTGATGAGGGTGCAAGAAGAGAGTGCAAAAGCTGGCCTGCTGCACAAGATTAATAAGATGAAGATCATGGCAAACAGCAATCTCAGTTCCTGGCAAATAGATGGGAAAGAAGTAGTAACTTTAGTTTCCTAGGCTCCAAGATCTCTGCATCTGGGAAGGAAAGCTATGGCACTATCAACAAAGGTCCGCATAGTTAGAACTATGGTATTCGCAGTAGTAACAGATGGATCATAAAGAAGCTCTTTAGGATTGACACGTATGAATTATGGTGCTGGAGAATACTGCTTCGAGTCACTTGGACTGCAAGAAGATCCATTCAATACTACAGGAAATTATTGAAACACAGAGAAACTTTTGCAGAAGGTGGACCCATGCAAAAGGTGGTCAATGAGCCTTTGGAATGTGGAGGGGCATTTTGTATCCCAAGAAGATATAACCATAAAATGATATTGTGTAAATGCCAACTTCTCTCTAGTGGTCTTAGCATATGAGATCTGCCAGTAGTCCTTAGTCCAGAGTGGTCACATATGTTGCCCATCCTAGCCTATTTAGCAGTTAACCTAACTGTTAACTCATCTGTTAAGTTAATCTAACCCAGGGCATTAGGTAAGCATCAGTAGTCAGTCTGTCATTTAGCCGCCTATAACCTACACAAAACCAGGGGACCTCATTCTTCTTGGGGACAAGCATTACAGGGGGGACCCGAGTACTATATGATGGCTCAATGACAACTAGCTCTAACACCTCATTCCGCTCTCTCCTTATATTCACCTTCAGTTATTATATCTCTTCCCAAACTTACTAGGCTTGGCAAATGGGCCAATGATATCTACAGCCACTCGGGGGCAGGGCCAATAAAAAAAGAGTCAAACATTGGTGAGTGTGGCGATTGCCCTGGTGCCCCACATAACATCGACAATAGCTAGCAGAACTGCCCTGAACCGCTTTGGGACAACCAGCTGTCTTAGCACCCTCCAAAGCTATTCATGACTTGATCACTCAATACAACAGGTTGTCATCCCAAATATATCTATACCCTTTGGGTCCTGTGTACTCAGTGACTGCCCTAGCCCTAATCCCCTCTAAAGCAGGATCCTGCTTTATATCCTGCTTAAACTCAGTTGGTTCTCCCCATGACACTATGACAATGCATCCCCTGTTATGACCCCACAATTTTCATGGCTTTGCCCATGCCCCAGTCAATATTAACCTGGGCTGAGTGGATGGATAGCTGCTGGCTATCAGCTAGCACAATATTCACCCACTTCTTCAGGACAGCGGAGAGACTCTCCAGGATCCAGTGTCAGTTAGGCCTTCTGAGAGGTATGCTGTTCACTGTAATAGGCTGGATGTGGCAACTCCAGAAGTACTCTGCCAGCAACTTAACAGGGATACAAAATACTTCTGTTTGGGCCAGACTCTATTCCTTCCATGGATCAGCTCTCTTAGTTTGATCAAGCTGAGCTCATCATACTAGAACATCTTTAATGCGGCTTCTCCGGTCTCTAACACCTGGCCTTTCCCCTTGATAGTACAGATCCCAGCCTTGCCAACAGTTTGTTACAGGCAGGGACCAGCCGGACTGCCCAATGTATGGATATCACCAGTTAGTCCCTCTCCTCTAAGTTGTTGTGTTTCAGAGCTAGGGACTCCCCTTGAAAGGGACTTGCTTCATGATTTGTGGAGAGCAGGGATGCAGTTCTCGAATGTAAATGCAGATTTCCCTGGTGGCTCTTTTCCACACCTCAGAAATAAAGCTGACAGGCTTGTATACTTTCAAAGGGGGAATGCACTTTCTTGAAACACACAAGGAATTATATACATGGTGAAACAAAAAGGTCCCGGCAATTCAATTAGTCAGGGTGCAGAATAATAAAAGATAATGTAATTAATATAGGAAGGCCAGCTAGACTAATCACTCAGCAAGAGGTCTTTCATGCTTAAAGCCTTATTTTAGTTTCAAAAGGGCATCTGTCCTTGCAAACAATAATCAAAAGATTATATGAATTACAACACTACACAAAACTACATATGAAAAAAATGTTGGTCACACAATACCCCAAACACAAAGAAACAGGAGGTATTCACTGGAATGAGACTCTTCAGACCCTAGAAAGTCCAAAAAGGGAAAACCTTGGTTATCAGAGGGGTAGTCCAGGGATGTCATGTACATCATGTGCTGGCCCAGTAAAGACATTCCCTTGCGGATGACTGGACGAAGATCATTTGGGGAAGAAAGATAAGCAAGTACCAAAGTACTTCATTACAGACTTCTCCCCCATCAGGGCAGTCGTCACATACAAATAATATAAAAAAATTACATCATCAATGATATTACTGATGATATGACATTAGACCCCCTAGGATGTCACTTAATGGTAAAACTATTGTTATAAATAACTTTTTGATGTATCAGTCAAAATACAATGAAAACATTGATATGTGAAACTAGTGATAATGACTGAAAAGGAAATTATAAGAATACATAATATAGTGTTTTGACATAGACAAGGCCTGGGACTGTGTTAGCCATGGAACAAAATACATCAATTTAGTTGAGGTGATCCATGTCAATGCCTAACTTTGTCAGTCATTAAAAAGGTATCACCTATGCCAAACTATTTGCTGTCTTTTGATTTAAACTTCGTTCTAAGACCTATTGAATAAAAACATAATGCTAAATTCATAGATTTCCCATTTCCAGTGATAAAAGTTGAATGAAGTTTGAGTTGTATCTCATAAGATATAGAAAAAAAATAAACATCCTGTTAACCTTCAAACTTTAGAGCAGTGGTTTACAACCATCTCCTGATATTTAACTGGTATTTGTGCCAGATGCTATAGAGTCAGTCTATAGCATCTGGCACAAATACCAGTTAAATATCAAATTTAAGTCAGTTATATTGGTCCTTCTTAATCATGAATTAATATATTCTACGAAATGCATTAATTGTATACATTGACTAGTTTGTCATGGGTACATACTGTATATGTATATTCATGATGTACAGTTTATAACATTCTCATATGGTACATATGAAGTATATTAGTAATAGGTGCTAGGTTCCCAAACATATGATTGATGGTAGAGGTGGAAATGACAGGGGATATAGGCATTTTTTCAGCTGTGGTCCTGTATAAATATGTTGTAGTGGAGATTCCCGTTGTGAGTACCTGGGGACCCACTTCTTACCCCCTATCCCTAAATCAAGATATAATCTAACTACTAATGTGAGCTATGTGGGACTTATCCCACTTTATTCCCACCTGCCTCTTAGTTTATTGTCAGCAGATGATGAAGCCTTAGACACAGCAGCAAATGTCTGTTGTAGCAAGCTGAACGGATGTCATCAAAACGGTACAGTGCTGACACTGACCCGACGCATATGTTTCGCTTCCTGCTTCAAATGGGATCAGTCTGGTTTGAAGAATGGAGCAGCTATTTATGAGGTGAATAATCATGGTGTCTGGACAATATTAACTATTTATCTTTTATTTATAGGTGATGTGAAGATCAAGAGGTCCTGTGAGGATATGCGAGATAAAGAATAGCAACATAAATAAAGCAACATGACTATATCTATCTTAATTATTAATCTAATCAAAGTTCAATCAGACAAAAGGGTGTGGAAATATATCTAATTGAGTTAACCAATTATCTCCCCTTATAGTATAAATGTAATAAAGTTAATATTTCAAATGGAGTTAATACTTGGAATATGTATGATAAATAAAGTACCAGTCCGTGCGCAAGACTTTCATTAAGCTATGGGCATTTGGATTGTGTAGCTTCATAATCAGTCATCATCTTGATGTTTGTGTGACTGCTTTTTACTTTTGAAATTTAATAAAGGATATATTTTATTATATCTAAAATTGAGTTGGTCCTCATTTTTCAATTCTAAATCAATATATGATAAAATTAGGTTGCTACATGGGGTTAAATTCCTGTCCAGATATAAAGGTGTCTTTTTCTGCAAACATTTTCATACTTGCCTACCCTTTTATGCCCATTCAGCAATGATCAGCGAAGACCATGTCCTCTTCTGCTCTGGAAAAACAGGCTATCCAAAATGCTTGCAGGTTTTTGGCCGTTTCATTCTTGAAAAGCGCCAGTGGTCCTCATCCTCTGGTCCATTGAAAAGGGCCTCCACCTAAAAAACCATGAAGTCCTATAAAAAATTAATTGACCTAATGATTTTTGACGTGCTTTTCTGGCTTAAATACAATTTTTAGTAACTTCTGATTATTTTAACCATCCTGAATGCTGAGTTTGATAGACGTTTTCCAGTACTATTCAGTCAATGAGCAAAAATGTCTATGTAAGCCGGAAAAGCGCGGCAGAAATCATTTGTGGCAAGGGAGCTTCTCATATTTTCTTTATAACACAATTTTTTAGATTTTTTTTAGGTGGAGGCCTCTTTCAATGGGCCAAAACATGTGGACCACTGGCATCTATCAAGATTGATGAGGACAAGAAGGCACAAGCAACTTGGATAGCCCATTTTTCAAGGCAGAAGGATATGGGCATCCCTGATTATCACTGAATGGGTATAAAAGGGTAGATAAGTATAACAATTTTATTTCTTACAGGGTTCATTTTGTTGTTGTTATTTGGTTTTTGTTTAATTCTATTAACTATAAATCCTTTTTTAATTATCTGTATTTTTTGGTTTCAATAATTTGTTTTTATTTTTATGCAATTTTTTTTTATTTATTTATGTAGTGTTTTTTAATATGAACCCCTGGATTTTTGTACTTATGGTGACATGGCGTATTTTGAGTACACCAATGGCAAATAGGTGTTAACTTGTAGGTACAATATGTATCCATATGGACCTCCATGGCAACAGGGGTTCATTTTAGGTACAATGAAGGCCCTTTAAGGACCCCCATGGTAATAGGGGTTAAATGTTAAGTATCATGGGGATATTTAATGGGTCCCTATGGTTATATGGGTATAGATTGTAAAAATATCATAATAAAGAGAAAGAGGCAACTATTTACCAAGTCCGATCCACTTTCATACAAAAGAGAACATTTTGTCATATACTTCTCCTTATAACTTTCTCACTTCAAAACAAAGTTCAAACACAAAGAAAATATGCCTCTGAATTAAAGGCCCCAGATTCATCCAGACAGGATTACATATAGATCCATATATAATTACTTAGAGGACCTGAGTTCCAGTTAGTTTGTATTACTAATTTATTTATTTGTGGTAAGTTTCATAAGAACCAAGGCTTATTGTGTATTATATTCAGACTAGAAGTCCACAAGTATATATAGGGTTGACCATCTCTATTATCTCTCCCTAAATAACAAAAATAAAGGGGGAGAAGAGCTTCATTACAAAAAGTAAAAATATCTTTATTAAGCATATAATAACGACGATAATAAAAAAACAGCAACTAAAAATAACTATTTACAAAGTGTGAAAGCAGTATTGCATATAAATTGTGGCATATATACACCTGAACTTGGAAAGGGCTTAATTCAAGGTAAGCCTTAGAAAATACCACAAACAAATAACTGAGTATGGGGGGTTTATGCTTGATCAGATAAAAGGTCTGCATAGAAAAATCAGATATTATGCTAACTAAACAACCATCTTATTGTATCTGTAATGATACCAGTATCATGGGAAATATATAGTAGACTCTTTCCCTACAAGGTACTATTGTGGTAATTTTCAAGAACCCACTATTTGTCATCTAGGGGTACAAATAGTAATATCTTAATAATTACCTGATTAACTTATAAAAAATAAGGTCACTTTATTAATGCAGGTATTTTTAATGCCACAAATATTGGAATGTCAGAATTCAGCCCCAAATATTGTCTTACAATGGTAACAATGCCACTATAAGGACAATATAACAACAAGGATGGACTAAATGTCCTGATTATATCCCTTTAGTTTTTTTTGTGTGGTTCTATATTTATTATTCCCCCTAATTCCTCAATTCCATTATAGAGTTAATAAGGCATTCAGTTATCCACATAAAGTATCCAATCTCTAACATTGGAGACAGCACTATAAAGGTTAACACTACAAATGACTGCAATTTTCTACAGGTACATTTTTTTATTCCCCCAGACTCCTCAATCCAATTATATGGTTAATAAGGCATTCAGTTATCCAGGCAGCCCACATAATGTATGCAATCTCTAAAAAAGGAAACAGCACTATTAAAGTTAAACCTACAAATGTCTGTTATGTTCTAAAGATATATTTGTATTGCCCAAGATTCCTCAGTCCCATTATAGGGTTAATAGGTCATTCAGTTATCCAGGCAGCCCAATCTTTAACATGGGAGACAGCATTATAAAAGTTATCCCAACAAATGACTGTTATGTTCTAAAGAGATATATTTGTTATATTTCCCTGTATTCTTCCATACCATCATAGGATTGATAAGGCATTCAATATTCCAGGCAGCCCACATATAGTATTCAATCTCTACCATGAGAGAAAGCACTGTAAAGGTTAACCCTACAAATGACTTTTATCACGGTTTGAAAAACGCCATTTGTCCTCTAGATTTTAGGAGTGAAAGGCTATACTCATCAGTCCCTGAATTAGTTATGTCCTACAAGAGATTGGACACAATCATGGGAAACTCAGGATCGCAGCAGTTACTGCTCGTGGGTACTATTGTGGCAACTGCAGCTACCCAATACACACTCTGGTGTCACCAACCAGCAACGTCAGCACAAACGAACAACCCAACTGGGGTTACTTAAAGACTGTAAAATATGCTGTATGCTTTTTTTTTTCCAGCTGTGAGTGACTTATTTTTAAAAAAATGTCTGACTTTCCTTAGTAAATCAAATTACTTATATGCTTTTTTTCAGTTTATTATTATTTCCTTTAATTGTAACTCGCCAACATATTTAGTAGCGCTATACAGGGGTAAGTTGAAGACAAAACAATATTAACACAATGAAGAAAACAAGAATGGAGGACGCTGTCTTTCTGGAGGACACAGTGCTTTCACTAAAGCACATAAGATTGAAAACCTGCAGACTTATGGACACATAGATAATGTGTATTAACTAGAAATATACATCCTGAAGTCAGAGTGATTAAATTCAAACAATGGCTTTAGTACAGTTAAAGAAAATATAAGACTGAAGACAACAAAAATATACACAGAAGTATTTCAAACATTCTTTAAATGTACAGGTGGTCCCCGGGTTACAGACAACCCGACTTACAGACGATCCATACTTAAGAACGGAATCCCAAGGTTTTTTGTATGTTTGTTTTTATGTTCTGTTTGTTTGAATTAAAAGATAGAGTAACATGGTTTCTGTAACATTTTAGTACAGTACAGGGGTATTATTATTATTACAGTATTACCATCTATTATTATTATCATGTATGAGCTATTATAATATTGTTTTTATCATTATTATTGTTATTCATCAGGGATCCGAGTTACATACAGATCCAGTTTTAAGACGTTCTCAGAAATGTATCTTTAACCCGGGGATTGGCTGTATATTAAGCTTGAAGGGCAGAAGTGTCAAATCAACCAACATGCCTCAAAAGAAAGCAAGCAGAAGAAGTGGTCTTCATATACCCAATATAAAAGTTAAAATTCATTATACACATTATTTTATTACTAATATATTAATACCTTTCACCTGTTCATTGCCAGGTTTATTCTTTTAAACTGAACACTGCTGTTTGATATATTTAGCACTGTTGTACAAAATATTTCATGAATAGTAAGCCTCATTTTATAAATGAATGTATTATACAAACGTTAAACATATAGACTAATTTTTAGGTAATATTATCCATTCATTGAGCTGTAGCTAATTTTTCCTTTATTACTGGTTCATCCTTGTATAGTGTGCAAGGTATTCAGTAGTTGTGCTCATGGTTTGCAACCTAGATTCAACCCAATCTATTCTCTCAAATATTGTATTTATAATCCACCCAGTTCTAATGTTCTCTGTACATAAGACACAGAGAAATACTGAGCGTAATTATTATCAAACCTTCTGTGAGCATGTTAAGACAAGATTCAAACAAACAATAAAACAAATAAATGTTTCCTTTCTAGGATAAGACATGTATGACCCATTGAAATACAACTGTAAATCTATCTACCAATACATGAACTCTATATGCACTCAGCCTTTTCGAGAAAGGTACATCATCATGTCAACAACCTTAGTCCAAGTGCTCTATAGTCTTATAGTAGGAAGAAACCAAAAATGATTGTTCTTCAAAGACGAATTCCTTTCTACAGCACAAGCACTGGTACCACACCATATTTAATTCCATTTTTGAGTATTATGGTTCCTTACTCAAGGATACATCATCAATAAACATATGCAGCCTTATGAAATTGAGATTCAGTAAATTTAAAAGGGCTCTATTTAAGCACACAGCATATTTTATTTACAGAAGTTTTTAGTTAGTGAACTTCTATCCAAAAGCAAGGTCTTCACTAACTAAAAACTTCTGTAAAAAAAATATGCTGTGTGCTTAAATAGAGCCCTTTTAAATTTACTGAATCACAATTTAATAAGGCTGTAGACATGTTTAAAAATACTACTTCATAAATCTTTCCGGCCATTATCATCATTACATTTTATTTTCTCATCTTACTAAAGCTTTATTCTTACACTAAGTTAGTTGTAACATTCTTTAAAATTAATCTCTATACTTTTTTATGCAAATATTTTAACTAGATTAATTAAATGTATCCTTTTCAATTCTTCTCAATGTAATTGTCATGTAAAATTTACACTTTACTTACTTCTAAGAAGCCACCCAAATAAGTGAAGTTTTACATAGACTACAGTTAATCTTAAAATTGTAAAAATATAAATAACTTGCTATAATCAGAATAAAAATGTTACATAAGCTACTGTAGCAATATTGACGGCAACTTCATAACCTACAATAAAATTTGATATTTTTTGCATTTTATATTTAGCAGATGCTTGGTCACTGAACCATGCATTTTGTTTACATCAGAATGGCCCAAAGGTAACCAGTAGCAACACTGATTTTATGATTTATTTTCATCTGTTCTAAGATTGAACAGTGCAAAAATACAATATATTTTTGTTTCAAATAACAGAATAGGGAAATTGATTTGAATGTACTATAGCACAGATCAATGCCATTTGAAAATCACAACTCACTGTAGAAAGCTTTAGTTAACAAAAGATCTGCACAGTGAATATTCTATAACTTTTGTTGTAAAGGGCTCAGTATGAAAGGGCTCAGAATGCGGCCATTGTGTTTCCTTTTTTTGGAACAAACTCAAATGATAATAAATGCACATCTCACAGAATGTTATCTGTATAGGTGCTTTTCATATTTTAACACTGTGTTTTTGATGTTTAAAAGAAACACTTTTGTATGTAGAATATAGGCCAAAAAAGGCACTATAATGCTAAACGTTTTACAAAATACTCCAAGGAGGACTTGATTATACTCCTCAAAGCCATCCATAACAGGGCTCATAGATTTAGAAAGTGAATTCTGGTCAGAGGGCACATATGTGGAGAGAGGTAGAGTAATGCCCAGGAGGGCCCACTGGATTTTTGGGGACTCTGGACTATTTTGGGCCCTGAGGGGAACCTGGTACCAGAACACAACTCCTTCCCTTTGCCACCAAGAACAATGCCCAACCCCTGAATACCCAGACTGTGGTTGTCATGTTGGCCCAAGATGGATAATGTTAATACAGATGTTGTATGTGTGTGGTAGCATAATGTGTTATTGCAACACCTAGTGAGTCCCTTAGACTGTTTTGGACTATTGCACTGGTGTGTGCCCTGGGCTAACATGGATTAGCTGTGCAGTCCCTTTCCCTGGGAAGATGTCTTCCAAGCTTGGATACTGGGACTGTGACAGCCATATTGTTATTATGTGCCATGTTTAACGATACAAATAGAGATTAATAATAATAATAATAATAACTGTCTTCCCTCTTTGATATGGTAGGCCATGTTATGATTTTGTATTTGTGTTACTGGGTTTATTAATGTATGGATGGTACCCGGTTATGTTTGGTCTCTAAATGTTGCATTTATTTACCCCAGGAAGTTTAATAATGTGTAGTACTGGGGTCCCTGAGGAAAGAGTGGTCCAGCTACTAGGTTACCTGGTTGTAGGGTAGAATGTTTTCAGCACAATAAGATTGGCCCTATATATAAAAGGAGTTAAACAGACACAAATTAAATTATTGTTGTGGTAAACTACCTCCTCAAAAAAATCTACAACACAAACTAGGAACAGGCCCCCTGCTGATGAGAGGCAGTAACCTTGAAACAGATGTACTGTACGTGGGTAGGATTCCAGGCTTGTGTATAATACATCCTAAGCTTTGCTCAAAGCTGTGTAATACAGCAGGCATATGCTTAAAGGAAGACAATCTAATGGATTACAAGAGCGAAGCCTTTGTGGGCAGATTTGCGTGTCCCTGTCCAGGTTCCCAGAATGCAATGTAATAACTGTTTTTCTCGGAATTCTTGGCAGAAAACAACAGGTTACATGTCAATCAATTAGCGTTTAGAGGTCCGATATGCGATCAGACTCGCAAACCCGCAAAATACAAAATACTAAAAATTAACGCTGATACGGTTTTAGTCCATGTGGGTGGCCTGATATCTATTGACTCATTGATTCCTGAGATTAATATAACCCTGAATTGAAACATAACAAAAAAATTATTTTGATTGCCGATTTGAAAGCTTCAAACTGTTGTGCAATTAATTCTAATATCTTCCATCACTTTCCCGTCATTTAAAGTGCAGTATTAATTTTTTTATTTGCTTTTACAGTGCTACTGACATGTTTTTAACCCCTTTGTGAGTCCTCTGTATTACTCAAAGGATTTTGATCTACATTTGCCGTTACGGGTGTGAAAACATTTGCAGGCTTGCGGAATAGTAGCAATTGAAATGCTATTTGCGATTTTAGCGTAACTCTTGTAGATAGGAAAGTTCAAAGGCTTAGATGGCCTGTAAGATAGTTTTGACAACTGCAAGGATTTAAAGCCCTTAACAGGTAGCCCATTTGCAGCTGGCAAAAAAACACCAATTGAATAGCAAAATAACTTACGGGCTCCATTACGGGCTACAGTAACTTGCAATTGCTCAAATGAATGAGGCCCATGGTTTCTTGGTTACAATGTTTATGCTGTCATAGATTTAATAAAGAGGTTTGGGGTAATTTTATACAGTAGAAATTATATATTGGTGCTAGAAGAAGGCCCTTGGATATGCTTATATAATATAAAGTTAATTCAGTCATGTAAGGACAAAGGGTTAAGTTTGTAATTTATTTATGTGGATATACAACTACTGAGGGTTGCCAGCCATAAAGGGGGAAGTAAGTCTATAGTCCTCTGTAAAATTAGATCTTGAAACTAGAGATGTTGTTTAAAACACACCTAGCATCAGAAGTACGGAATAATTACCAGCTTTATTATAAAGCTGAAAGGCTATCTATATTCGTTCTTTTTCTCACTCATTTTAAGATTACAGTTCTCGGGGTAGTGGATGAATTTGCCGAATGACCACATGATGGCGATGGATTTCACTAGCACAGTTTAATCCAGAGAATTAGCAGAAGACCATATATGATATTCTTGTACGCATGGGTATGTGTAACTTTGAGAACTGGATCTCACTAGTTTTCCATGTGGCAGAAGGAATCCTTTGTGTGGACAGCTGACGAGTGAGGGGACTTTGAAGGACATGTGACCTAACTGACCAGTAAGAAGTAAAGGACATGAGTATGGGGGTGAGATTAAAATATATATTTATAAGTAGGATTCCAAGCTGTTGTGCTCTCTCTTGCACTCTTCAGCTCTTGGACTCTTCCTCTCTATGTCTTCACTACACTGTGAAGGCCTGGTAAAGTATCATACTCTCATACACACAGATGGACATAATTGGTAGCTTTAGAATGCCTTTCTGCTAAGTTAAGAGATGTTGTTTCCATAGTATTATCATGTATTATTAATGCATTTGTATTAATTATTGTGTTTTAAAATAAAACGCACATTTTGTAACCATAAATCTGTAACGCCTCTTGAATATATATATATAATGTTGTTATCCGTGGAAGGCAAGAATCTCATAGGATGAGATTAGAATAATTATTATAATCATAATTAATATGATTATGAATAATAATATTGTAATTAATTAATTTAACCATTTATAACATGGGGGTTTGGCTATAGAACTGGGGGATGGTGTTTTGTGATTTCTGTAAAATATCTCTGAAGCAAAAGAATAAACAATCAGGCTGCTTGTACTAATCAAGGGTACTGGTGTTGTTATTGTGTCCTAACCATTACTGGGGATCTTAAACACAAAAAGTCCTGATCTAGAGAGAGGAAATTGTGGTGCGCATGGTTCCCCAAATCTTAGGGTTGTAGCAATATTATTAGAAGTTTGTTCTGTTTACCATACGGAATATAGTTCTGCATGGTCTTGTTACTCTCCTGACTATGCTTCTTGGAAATGTTATATTTTAAAGTTTTGAAACTGACCTACTGTGTCAAAAACCTCCTGACCCTTGCTATACCCATTCTCCAATCTGCCTAAAGCATATACATGCAATTCATTCTTAGGATAGTTCTCAGGATGCATATGCAAGAAATTCTTGCATTCCTTTGCTGCCTGGGATGGGAATACATTTATCCTTAGGCCACACATTTTATGTAGATAGAATGGGCAGACTAAACAGACTTTTTGGTTTTTATATATATATTGTAAGAAATTAATATATATTTTCCATAAATCATAAGTTCTTTTGGACAGGTCAATAAACAAGCAGGCAAATAAGGTATACCGTATATACTCGAGTATAAGCCGAGTTTTCCAGCCCTTTTTTTAAGGCAAAAAAGGTCTCCCTCGGCTTATACTCGAATCACTCTCTTGAGGAGGGAGGTTGAGGAAGGGGTTGAGGAGGGAGGTTGAGGATGAGGAGGAGGGGTTGAGGAGGGGGGTTGAGGAGAGAGGATGAGGATGGGGGGGTTGAGCAGGGGGATTGAGGATGGGGGATTGAGGATGGGAGGGTCGAGGAAGGGGTTGAGGAGGGAGGTTGAAGATGTGGAGGAGGGGTTGAGGAGGGGGGTTGAGGAGAGAGGATGAGGATGGGGGGGTTGAGGAGGGGGATTGAGGATGGGGGGTTGAGGATGGGAGGTGAGGAGAGAGGGTTGAGTAGGGGGATTGAGGATGGGGGGGTTGAGGATGGGGGATTGAGGATAGGGGGGTTGAGGATGGGGAGGGAGGATGAGGAGGGGGTTGAGGATGAGGAGGGAGGATGAGGAGGGAGGTTGAGGAGGGAGGTTGAGGAGGGAGGTTGAGGAGGGAGGTTGAGGTTGAGGAGGGAGGGTGAGGATGAGGAGTGAGGTTGAGGATGAGGAGGGAGGATTAGGATTGGGGTTGAGGAGGGTGATAACGGAGGGGGGAAGAGACACAGGGAAGGGAGAGGGGAGAAGAGACACAGGGAAGGGAGAGGGGAGAAGAGACACATGGAAGGGAGAGGGGAGAAGAGACACAGGGAGAGATGGGGACACAGAGGACACAAGAGGGACACAGGGGGCAGCACATTTCCCACCCTCGGCTTATACTCGAGTCACTCATTTTACCCAGTATTTTGTGGTAAAATGGATGCCTCGGCTTATACTCGGGTCGGCTTATAGTCGAGTATATACAGTAATTAAAAAAGATATATTTTACATAAATCAGGATACGGTTACACAATGGGTTTAGACAAAACAAATAACAGACAAATAACAGACTTATATAAATTCTACATTATGTATTATAAAGATAGAGTATACTACCCCCTATGGTCAGCTTTTGAAGTTCACTCTCCAATGTCTTGATACAAACACACAATTGTAATAACCAATTTTTAACACTAGAGCTGTATATAAAAAAAGTTAGTTATAAAATACACATTGAAGTCATGTTAAAAATTGCATGTATATAAGCCATATTTTACAATATGTCTCATTAACAACACTATTACATCCCTAGCACTTTTTCTGTAAACAAGATTTTCCCAAATAAACCAAAAATCATTCAGCTTCTTCTACAAATCATGTGCTTCTACTTTATGCAGGGTACTTCATCCAGTATTTCATACTATGGAGCAGTATGTCTTTCCCATGAAACCTTTCACCCATAATTTATATCATTTTTTTTTTATTTCTTTTTTTTTTTTATTCTCAATGGCTTTGACACCTCTCCGTCAGTCAGTATAAAAAAAAAAAACTATATATAATATATATATATATATATCACATATAATAGTTATCAAACTGCGAGACGCCGTCACACTTTGCGTGGAGCGCCGTTGCACTGAGCCAATGAGCCTCACGAGGTAAGACGTTAACACCTAGCACTTGGGCAAGGAGCGCCGAAGGCACTCATCGTCTGCGAGACACGCATAGCGACTTAGCTGAAAAACATTTCCTAAGCGCAGGATCGCCATGGCGTGCAAGCTGTTGACAAACGTGGGACTTAGAAAAAAAAAGATACGAGACGCAAAAAATTACGAGATTAATGGCCAAACACCGAAAATGAAAAAATAATAAAACCACACTAAATACACCCCAAAAAATTACAAAAACATCACACACAGCACGGGGCAACAGCCAGGACGTCTGGGAGTGAGGTGGGACACAAATTTAACTTGATGTAGATGATTTTTGCCACTCGATAATCGCCTAAGCGAGGAAAAAAATGAATGAGGCTACACGATCACAGACCGCGCAAAACACTGCCAAAAGCGGAGCACTTTACACATCACACTGCAACCTACAAAATACACTATTACAAAAGCCGGAAGATGCTCACGAGACGCGTTAATAACATTACGACTATACAATGCGGCTTTACACAATGAACCAACGGCTTTACCTTGCGCACGCAGCCTATTTAGAATGCACACTTGGAATATTCATTACACTTTATAAGCAGGGCACTAACACTCACAATGTATATTCTATGCAGACGGAAAATACAAACAGATTGTTATCTCTTCAGCCTAGTGCTCGCTGCATATATGAATTATAATTAAAGTATATTAATTTAGTTAATAAATCATTTATTGTTACTTAACTACATATACATAGAAATATATACATAGAAATATATATATATATATATATATCTTTATCATGACTCATGAGGGTGCTCAGAGGACCAAAAGTACACGACAGGAGAGGCTCGCTATGTTCGACGCGGGCACTCGGCCCCCCAGGGCCTCAGGCGTGCCTCATAGCTCAAGGCCTCTACTGTCGGCGCGCCTTATATGCCAAAAAAATCGGCAGCACCATTTATCAAGTGTCGCATTGAGAATATAAACAAAGAAATAATAAAAAAAAACTTTTGATTGGCAATGCAGCACCAGATCAAGACCCCAGTGAATTGCGCCGGTTGCACTAGTGGTAGATCCACAGTGCTGGGAGTAGAGTTGAATTGCAACACTCAAAGCCATAGTTTTTTTTGTCTCTTTGAACATTATGCCCCCCAAATTTTTGGGGGCTCCTACACCTATGAATGTCAGTTAATGAGAAGAAAGAAGAAATATTGTTTCAGAGGGATTACAATGTACTATATTTACATGCTGTAAACCCCTTTTGCAATGTTCTCTTAAGTGGGAGCAAATTGTCACTTCAACAATATAAAGTCCAAACTAGTTCTTTCCATGTTATTTTTCATAAATGTTTTAACTAGGCATATTAATTAATTTTACCTCCTCAATATAATGTTCATAGAAAATTACACTTTACTTACTTTCTACAAGAGTTCCAGAGCATGAGATTATGACCTTCTGCAATCTTTCTATCTATTGCCTGAAGTTGTGGGAAGAGCTTTAGGTATATCTACTTTTCCCTGTTTTTCTAATCTACCACATCCTGCTTATATCAGAACACAAATTACATTGATTTATTCTTTACAATGTGACAAGGCACTGCCGCTAGCACGTCCAATGCCCTGTATTAACCAACTCTCCTAATGTAGGAAAGCGCTCGAGGCTTTTAAATAGTTAATTACTTTATTAATGAGTAACAGCCAGAAAACACAATTATCAAATGGTCAGTCCAAAATACTGGCTTCTTCCAGTTACTCACTGTGAAACTGTAGTCACTGGCATCTCTGAGACTCTGCCCTTCCTGGGCGAGCACCGTCAGGGTCTTGGCAACCAGAAAAGAAAAAAAACACTTTCAGTCTGCAGCTCCTTTAAATCTCCAACTGCAGGATTCACTGCTCGCAATCATACTTTAGTCCAACAAACAGTCCCACAACATGGTATAGGCCACACTGAACACTTTCTTCTCAGTGTCTCTCATTCCTGTTGTGTGTATATTCCAGGCCACACTGAACCCTCTCTTCTCAGTGTTTCTCAATTTGATAGTAAGCTTCAGGTAGCCTCTCTTACTGCCTCTCTCTCTCTGTGTACACTCAGAGCTGTTTCAGGCTCTGGTTCTCTCTTTCCCAGTTCAGATTGACCTCTTGGGGAGACCCCGCCCATGCATCTGTGTGAGCTATTTAAGGCTAGAGTCAACACTTTCCTTGCTGGTCTGCTCTCCACTGCACCTCCACAGTGATCTCTAGGGGGCACTCTGTCACACATCCTCCCCATCAGCTTGACACCATGGGGTTGATACACCATGGCCGTGTATGCGAGCTGACGCATCCTCTATACCAGGTTGACTGCCAGCTCTCTGCACTTTCCGTCACTTAGGCAGCAATGAGACTTCCTCATACAGCTATTCCTCGTTTAACTCTGTAGATAGGTTCCAGGCAATAGGAGTGCTAAGCGAAACAGCTCTAAACGGGGCAGTTTATCATGGGGAAGATAGGGGAACTCATGAAAAAGACACACAATTTCAATTAAAATGTAATATTTTTTTTGTTTTACATGAACTTCAAAGAAACAGCAATCATAATACTAACACAAACTGACCATTAGCAGAAATGTAAACTTCAAATTATTGATGTTGAAGTTTCTGGGTCACCCTGGATTCTGTTTTCTTTGGACAAAAAACAAACAAACAATGTTATAGTGAATCAGAGGGTTTTCATCTTATGCATGGGAGGACTCTTCCTCTGCTCCCAAAGAGACATCGTTGTTGTCTTCCTGGAATGTACTCTGGCATCATCCTGATATACTTAATTTTAGTAGCAGCTTGTCTGTCTTCCATTTCAGGCTTTTTCCGTCCCACTGGAATAGACTTTGTCTGTACTTCTTGCTTTACTTGTTCCCCGTCTTGCCTCCCCTTATCCATAGCTCTTTGTTTTAGAGCGTTCTATGAATATTTTACAATTTTATGAGGACACATCACCATATTCTTCTTCTTATGTCCTCTCAGGGATGATGTGTTTTTTTTCAAAATCTCAAATCACCAGACTATTTTCTTCTTGGTCTTCTATATTTGATGAAGAAACTGGAATCCTTATTAAAGTAGAATAGTCCTCTGATCTAAGAACCCTGGCTACAATCAATCTCTCCTTTCTCTGGCTTAGAGATCTTTGTCAGGCACCTTCTTTCTTTAGTATTCTCCACCTCAGGAGTATTCACCAAGGACGGGTGACTGCGTCTGTCCAGGTCTCTTATGAAGGCCTCTTCAGGGCTCTTACCCATATTATTATTATTATCTTTATTTATATTGCGCCAACATATTCCGTAGCGCTGTACAGGGGTTGAGTACATAGCAGAAAACAAATTAAACACCTTGTAAAGAATGGAGGGCCCTGTTTTTGAGCATAAAATCAAATGTACATAGAGCTTGTTTCCAAGGCACTGACACAAGATTGAAAACTCGCAAGCTTACAATCTAAGGGCCCTATTAAATTCTCCCTCGTAGTTCTCTCGGTGCTCGCAAAAGGCAGTTTTCCTGCTGTTTGCGAGAACCGAATCTCTCGCAGCCTGCTTTACGATATGACTGCGAGAAAATGGCCGAGAATAGGCTCCGAGAGAGCTACGTAGCCTTAAATCTATGCACGAGTCTCGCATATCGTAAGAATCCCTACGTGGACAAAAAGTCCACGCAAGGGATCCGAAAGCCTCTACGTGCTGCCTCGGAACAGCCCGAGACAGCAGCGTGAGGCTCCCCCCTGCACCCTATACACATCCCCATGCTGCAGGGGTCTCTATCAGGACCCCTGCAGCACCCCCACATTAACCCCTTGCAGCGGGGGTCCCCGATCTGCATAGATCAGGCCCCCCGCTGCATTTAAAACTTTTAAATTCCCCGCCGCGGCTCCTTAAAGGGACCGCGGCACACTATTAGCCAATCCCGGCCGCGGCACTTAAAATTAACCCCCCTCTATGCTGGGGGTCCCCATCGGGACCCCCGAAGTGTCCCCACATAAACCCATTGCAGGGGGGATCCCCGATCTGCATAGATCAGGCCCCCCGCTGCATTTAAAACTTTTAAATTCCCCGCCGCGGCTCCTTAAAGGGACCGCGGCACACTATTAGCCAATACCGGCCGCGGCACTTAAAATTAACCCCCCTCTATGCTGGGGGTCCCCATCGGGACCCCCGAAGTGTCCCCACATAAACCCATTGCAGGGGGGGTCCCCGATCTGCATAGATCAGGCCCCCCGCTGCATTTAAAACTTTTAAATTCCCCGCCGCGGCTCCTTAAAGGGACCGCGGCACACTATTAGCCAATCCCGGCCGCGGCACTTAAAATTAACCCCCCTCTATGCTGGGGGTCCCCATCGGGACCCCCGAAGTGTCCCCATATAAACCCCCTGCAGCGGGGGGCCCCGATCGGCACCGATCGTGACCCTGCTGCAATTCAATTTTAAATTTCCCGCCTCGCGGGTCCTCAAAGGACCGTAAAGGTCCTGAAAGGACTCGCACTAAAAATAATAACCCCAGGCAACTATAATTACCCCATTAACTCATGATGGTCAATCCAGACCACCATAAGGCCTAAATTAACCCATTAACTCATGGTGGTCAATCCAGACCACCATAAGACCTAAATTAACCCATTAACTCATGATGGTCAATCCAGACCACCATAAGGCCTAAATTAACCCATTAACTCATGGTGGTCAATCCAGACCACCATAAGACCTAAATTAACCCATTAACTCATGATGGTCAATCCAGACCAGCATAAGGCCTAAATTAACCCATTAACTCATGATGGTCAATCCAGACCAGCATAAGGCCTAAATTAACCCATTAACTCATGATGGTCAATACAGACCAGCATAAGGCTCTATTTAACCCCATCAGTCCCATAAGGGTATATTATTACCATTATGGGCCTGTTACAACCCAACATTAACCACATAAGTGCCATGATGGTCCTCAAGGACCATCATGACACTAACTACAAACACTACACTATAACCCCCAATAAACCATTTAATCTAAACTAACCCCCCTCTACACTAATCTATTAACACTTACACTACCTACCTACACTACCTACCCCCTAATAAACCTCCCCAACACTCTAATTACAAAAAACAAAAAACCTACAGTACAAAAAACAAAAAAACCTACAGTACAGAAAACAAAAAAAAATTACAACCCCACCCCCCACTACAGAAAACAAAAAAATACATTACAACCCCACCCCCCACTACAGAAAATAAAAAAATTACACACCTGAAAAGGAAAGACAGATAAACACAATACAATACATACATATAATACATTAAATACATTACATACAATACATGACATTACATATAATATATTAAATATAATATATTACATATAATATATTACATATAATACATTACATACATTACATACAATACATGACATTACATATAATATATTAAATATAATATATTACATATAATATATTACATATAATATATTACATATAGTCCTAATCAAATACCCCCTATCTATCTAACATACAATCTATTTAATTTAAAATAAATCCTAACTATATCAAATACATCCCCCTATCTATCTAATATACAAAAAATCCTAACTACATACACAGACCCTTATTCTAAACTAAAATAAAATAATTACAGTCCTAACTACATACACAGACCCTAATTCTAAGCTAAAATCAATAAATTAAGACCACTTACCTTTAAGATGTTGCTTCAGATCACTAACCTATGGGTCAAACAAAAAATAAAAATTAGTACAAAACATTAACATCAAATAAATAAACATTCTATACATTCTAAATATTCAACTCACCTTTACAGCATGTCCAGTCACTGTTTATCTCTTCCGGCGCGGCCCTGTTAAAAAAAAAACACAATACATGAATACATGAATACAATATATAAACAATAAATAAAATACACAAATAAACATCTAAATATACATTTAACTTACCTCCCCGCGATGTCCCCGGCCTTCTCTCCTTCAGCCCCGGCTGGGCCGCGGAACCATCCGCGCTCTAAAAAAAAAAAAGAAAAAAAACTAACGGAGGTCTGCACTGGCAGACCTCCCCGACGCTACTGAACCTCCCGGAGTCGTTTCCGGGAGGAAATTGGCATTGGCGGCTTGTGATTGGCTGAAAAAGCTGTCTATCAATTTCAGCCAATCAAAAGTCGTCAATGTGTGAGCCAATCAGGATGGGATACACCCCAATATCCCACCCTGATTGGCTAAAACACTTGTCTATCTTTATGGGAACCAATCACAACGCTCAGATGCCTTCAGCCAATCACTATGGGATACACCCCCACGGAGTGATTGGTAGAAGACATCTGCGCATCCTGATTGGCTCCTACATTGACGACTTTTGATTGGCTGACAGCTTTTTCAGCCAATCACAAGCCGCCAATGCCAATTTCCTCCCGGAAACGACTCCGGGAGGTTCAGTAGCGTCGGGGAGGTCTGCCAGTGCAGACCTCCGTTATTTTTTTTTTTATTTTTTTTTAGAGCGCGGATGGTTCCGCGGCCCAGCCGGGGCTGAAGGAGAGAAGGCCGGGGACATCGCGGGGAGGTAAGTTAAATGTATATTTAGATGTTTATTTGTGTATTTTATTTATTGTTTATATATTGTATTCATGTATTCATGTATTGTGTTTTTTTTTTTTAACAGGGCCGCGCCGGAAGAGCTTAACAGTGACTGGACATGCTGTAAAGGTGAGTTGAATATGTAGAATGTATATAATGTTTATTTATTTGATGTTAATGTTTTGTACTAATTTTTTTTTTTGTTTGACCCATAGGTTAGTGATCTGAAGCAACATCTTAAAGGTAAGTGGTCTTAATTTATTGATTTTAGCTTAGAATTAGGGTCTGTGTATGTAGTTAGGACTGTAATTATTTTATTTTATTTTAGAATAAGGGTCTGTGTATGTAGTTAGGATTTTTTGTATATTAGATAGATAGGGGGATGTATTTGATATAGTTAGGATTTATTTTAAATTAAATAGATTGTATGTTAGATAGATAGGGGGTATTTGATTAGGACTATATGTAATATATTATATGTAATATATTATATTTAATATATTATATTTAATATATTATATGTAATGTCATGTATTGTATGTAATGTATGTAATGTATTATATGTAATATATTATATTTAATATATTATATTTAATATATTATATGTAATGTCATGTATTGTATGTAATGTATGTAATGTATTATATGTAATATATTATATTTAATATATTATATTTAATATATTATATGTAATGTCATGTATTGTATGTAATGTATGTAATGTATTATATGTAATATATTATATTTAATATATTATATTTAATATATTATATGTAATGTCATGTATTGTATGTAATGTATGTAATGTATTATATGTAATATATTATATTTAATATATTATATTTAATATATTATATGTAATGTCATGTATTGTATGTAATGTATGTAATGTATTATATGTAATATATTATATTTAATATATTATATTTAATATATTATATGTAATGTCATGTATTGTATGTAATGTATGTAATGTATTATATGTAATATATTATATTTAATATATTATATTTAATATATTATATGTAATGTCATGTATTGTATGTAATGTATGTAATGTATTATATGTATTATTGTATTGTGTTTATCTGTCTTTCCTTTTCAGGTGTGTAATTTTTTTTTTTTCTGTACTGTAGGTTTTTTTGTTTTTTGTACTGTAGGTTTTTTGTTTTCTGTGCTGTAGGTTTATTGTTTTTTGTAATTAGAGTGTTGGGGAGGTTTATTAGGGGGTAGGTAGTGTAGGTAGGTAGTGTAAGTGTTAAAAGATTAGTGTAGAGGGGGGTTAGTTTAGATTAAATGGTTTATTGGGGGTTATAGTGTAGTGTTTGTAGTTAGTGTCATGATGGTCCTTGAGGACCATCATGGCACTTATGTGGTTAATGTTGGGTTGTAACAGGCCCATAATGGTAATAATATACCCTTATGGGACTGATGGGGTTAAATAGAGCCTTATGGTGGTCTGGATTGACCACCATGAGTTAATGGGTTAATTTAGGCCTTATGGTGGTCTGGATTGACCATCATTACTTAATGGGTTAATTTAGGCCTTATGGTGGTCTGGATTGACCACCATGAGTTAATGGGTTAATTTAGGCCTTATGGTGGTCTGTATTGACCATCATTACTTAATGGGTTAATTTAGGCCTTATGGTGGTCTGGATTGACCACCATGAGTTAATGGGTTAATTTAGGCCTTATGGTGGTCTGTATTGACCATCATTACTTAATGGGTTAATTTAGGCCTTATGGTGGTCTGGATTGACCATCATGAGTTAATGGGGTAATTATAGTTGCCTGGGGTTAATATTTTTAGTGCGAGTCCTTTCAGGACCTTTACGGTCCTTTGAGGACCCGCGAGGCGGGAAATTTAAAATTGAATTGCAGCAGGGTCACGATCGGTGGGGGTTTATATGGGGACACTTCGGGGGTCCCGATGGGGACCCCCAGCATAGAGGGGGGTTAATTTTAAGTGCCGCGGCCGGGATTGGGTAATAGTGTGCCGCGGCCCCTTTAAGGAGCCGCGGCGGGGAATTTAAAAGTTTTAAATGCTGCGGGGGGCCTGATCTATGCAGATCGGGGACCCCCCCCTGCAATGGGTTTATGTGGGGACACTTCGGGGGTCCCGATGGGGACCCCCAGCATAGAGGGGGGTTAATTTTAAGTGCCGCGGCCGGGATTGGGTAATAGTGTGCCGCGGCCCCTTTAAGGAGCCGCGGCGGGGAATTTAAAAGTTTTAAATGCTGCGGGGGGCCTGATCTATGCAGATCGGGGACCCCCCCCTGCAATGGGTTTATGTGGGGACACTTCGGGGGTCCCGATGGGGACCCCCAGCATAGAGGGGGGTTAATTTTAAGTGCCGCGGCCGGGATTGGGTAATAGTGTGCCGCGGCCCCTTTAAGGAGCCGCGGCGGGGAATTTAAAAGTTTTAAATGCAGCGGGGGCCTGATCAGTGCCGATCGGGGACCCCCGCTGCAAGGGGTTAATGTGTGGGGGCTGCGGGGGTTCCTATGGACCCCTGCAGCAAGGTGTTCATGTGAGGACACTTCGGGGGTCCCGACAGGGACCCCCGCATTGAGGGGGGGTTCATTTTAGGTGCCTGGGGGGGGTTTGGAGTACCCCCCACGGCAATGCTTATGTGGGGGACTGCCGCGGAGGTCCCTTTTAGGACCCCCGCAGCACTTGATGAGGAGTGGGAGCCTGCGATATCATCTCGCAGGCTGTCACTCCTCATGTACATTTACGCAGTGTAGATACGTACGGCCCTGCTGCGTAGCTCACACGTTGCTCGCAGCAGGGCTAATTTAATAGCATTGTAAGTTAGAGAAACTTTGCAGTACGTAGGGCTTAAGTAGAAGCCTCTTATTTACGAGGCTGGAATTTAATAGGGCCCTAAGGGTTTATGTGTGATATAAGAGGGTGACAAATGCAATTGAAAGCAATTGGTTCAGTAAAGTGGAGGGGTCTGTGTGTTGTACTGTAGATTGTGGGTGGGAGTTTTATTAAGCTGTGGAATGTTCAGTTGTACATGTTAAGGCTGAAGGTGATAAGATTTTTTAAACAGGTGTGTGTTTAATAATTTCTTAAAGGTTTTGAGGCAGGAAGATAATCTAATCTAAACTTCTGTTCTTTCTGGGAGTCCCTCCTCAACCTGACAGGGGACCTGTACCCTGATCTGGGGTAGAGATGAACATGCTGTTCCTCAGGATTGCATCTTCCATCATGGTTACCCCTGGTAACACCAACTTTGTTAAGGATTTCTGCTTTTAGGTTATCACAATTCATTGCCTTTTCTTCAACCATGCACTTGTATGCTTCCTGAGCTTCACCAGACAAGTAAGGGGCAATTATACTGACCCAATGCCTTTCGTGCCACTCCTCCCTAGTGGCAGTTCTCTCAACAATTGTGAGATTTATTTCCACATCATTATCCTCAGTCATCTCTAGCAGAATTTCCCCGGCTTTAACTCTGGCCGCATCTTCTATTTGTTTCGCCAAGGTTGCTTGGTTCTGAGCTAAATGGATTGCCCATTTTTCTGTTGCTCTCTTGTTGAGCAGATGTAGCCTTCTTTAAGGCCTTTAATAGGTCCTCCATATTATAATGTGGGTTGTCTTAAACACAGACAAAAGAACATCCCACCACTGCCACCACTGTGACAAGGCACTGCCACTAGGAGGTCCAGTGCCCTGTATTAACCAACTCTCCTAGTGGAGGAAAGCCCCGGAGGCTTTTAAAATAGTTAATTACTTTATTAATGAGTAACAGCCAACAAACACAATAATCAAATGAACTGTCCAAAATACTGGCTTCTTCCAGTTACTCACTGTGAAACTGTAGTCCCAGGCCTCTTTGGGACTTTGCCCTTTCTGGGTGAACACCGTCAGGGTCTTGGCAACCAAAAAAAAAACACTTCCAGACTACAGCTTATTGAAATCTCCAACTGCAGGATTCACTGCTCTTAAGTAGACTTTTGTCCAACAAACAGTCTTATAGTCACAACACATACAGATTGATTTTATTTAAAAACATGTGCGGGTTTGGGAAACTGATCAATTGAATAACAATTTGAAATTTTAGCCATCCTCACTCTTGCAAAAGTTAAAGATCAAAGGCTTCAGGAGGCTGTAAGTAAAGGGTTTAACCCTTCAATTTTTTCAAGGCTGTAACACATAACCCGTTTGAAGCCAGGAAAAAGATGCCAATAGAATAGCAAATTAACTTGCAACCTCACTTACAGACTACAGTAACATGCGACAGCTCGAATCGGGCTCAAAGTTCCCAGACATTTGAAACAAAGCTGCCTGTGATAGAGCCAAATGAATTATTAATGTTATGTAATGCTAATTTAACTAAGGTTTTCAAGGGACATGCCTCCTGAAAATTAAGTGGTACCTGAAGAAAGTTGCAAACATCAGAGTAAGTTTTTTATTGTTTATTTTGGAATTTCTTCATGCACAAAAATGTTATCATACACTACTGATATACTACAGGATATTTCTCCCTGTGAAGGGCACAAGTGAGCTAAAAGAGGTTGCTCTCAGAGTGGCTTATCATGGTCATAGAACTAATCTATTAAGGTTGGTTTGTTCTCTGATGAGCGCCTCTGACTTACCTTTTTTTTTGTCTATACAAACACTACTGTGTTTATAATGAAAGGGAAAGTGTTGTTAGGTATTACAATTAATAGCACAACATTCTCAAGCTCGCAAATCTACAATATAAAATATTTTTTTAATGTTTAATTTCCATGTTATATCGATCCTGCCAATCAATGTGTTAATACATATAATGGAAGTCGCATGGATTAGAATATTATATTTACTGATTTATTAATATGTAATTATTTCTGGAATGCGGGTCCGATACCAACTCGTAATTAAAACCTGTAAGGAATTGAAATCTAACCTCCATTTTTCTGTAACGTAATTATGACAATCTCTTTTACCATTGGCTCAGTCTAAACCCATAACTACGGGTTTGACTAATTGATCACATGCGCAAGAATGGTTTACAGGTTTGCGTCTCTGGCCCCTTGGTCGCGGCATGGTTGAATTTAATAGCTCAGTAACTCAGGAGAATTTCAAGCCTGCAGGCTTTGCGGGTGTGCCAGTCCTGCTACGGGCTTCGAATTTAATATGACCCTTAGTTTGCACACTAAACATTGTCATGCCTGGGGCCTGACTGGACTGTTTTACACTATGACCTAGGCCTGACTGGCCAGAGTTACCCTGTTTTTATTATTATGGTTATGTATTTTTTAGTGCTTATGGTTATAATATGATTACATTGTTATACTGTATGTATCTTGGTTTATGCTCTGTATAATATTATTACAGATTCTGCAGGCTACTGCATCAGCCAACACTCAAGACCGTAGTCTAATAGATAATCCTTCTACAGTTTTCCAATAAGCAGGAGCAGACTCCCCCGGCCTCACATGGGCCTTGAGCAGATAAGCAGATAGTCTGAGTAATTAGAACAATTGTTTAAAGTTAATATAATCACCAGGATGAGCTCAGAGGTACAGGGGTTCCCAGTAAGCAGATGGCAGCCTATTATTTTACAATGGTGTTATCTGGGATAACTCACTCAGCCCACCTAAATATGATCAACAGGATGAGATATGATCTCATCAGAGGTACAGGGGTTTCCTAGTAAGCAGGGGGCATCCTATTATTTTAGGAATGGGGCTTACTGATTGGCCAGCCTGTTTGCCATATTGCCAATTAATAAAGATATGTCAGTGATATCTACTTACATAGACATGGTGTAAGTGTCATTCTGTGCATTAATCCAAATTCTAATCTGGTCTGTTGAAGCAAGTTACTGGGCATGGTTCCTGTGTATGGTCCATCTTCTGCTATCAGAGGTGTACAAGGACCACACGTCTCTGCTGGATGGGTTTGAACTAGGCTCTTACCAAGTCATGAAAGTTGCAGATCATGATAAACATGTACTAGTTTTTGTTCCTACCTTGTCCACTTAAATATGATTTTTCTTAGTATTAGTAACATCTGTATCTCAAAGATAGCTCACCTTACAATTATCACTTCTGAACCCCATCAGTCCAGATCACTTAATAATAACAACTATGATTCTCACGCTGTTGGTATGATTTAACATCAAAGAATATAGCAGGAGTGTGGCTACAAATACTACATTGCACCATATATTTTACTAAAACACACCATTTCTCATTACATTCTACCTCTCGACTGCGTGGACGCAATATTCCTTCCTCTGTCTCTATTTCGCATTATATAATTCTTGCTTTCGGTTTGAGAAGTTATAAGAAGTTAAATTTAGGTAAAGCACAGTCGTTCAGACTTTCAGAGTCCGTTTCAACCCATGGCAAAAAGGAGTGCTCCAAAAATCGAAATCCTTAATTCATGCCACTGGTGCATTGTTAATTTATGGATCCCATCCAAAATTCTTTTATTTTCTTTCTCTCACCACCACTCAAAGCAGACATTTTTAAAACGATACAGCAAGAGCAATACAACTGTTTATTTGCATCTTTCAGTGGTTTTCCGACTTTCCATGACCTTATGGACCGTAACACACCAGGACATCTTTTTGTCCATTGTTATGCTGATTCACATGGTAATCATGGCAGAGATAATGGAGTGGGTTGCCAGTCCCTTCTCCAGTGGGTCACAGCATACAGCTCCTGGTATTGCTAGGTGGTCTCCCTCCCATCCCAGTACTGACCATGCCCAATCCTGCTCGGGTTCAGGGTGGTGTGACCTCTTGGTTCCCTGATTTGGAATCAAACCCAGGTCGACAGATCAAAAGCACTACATCCTAACCACCAAGGAGTCCTTAGTTACTTCCATTTATACCTACCACATGGGGGTTGAAGTTCCGTTACGTAAGTCCTAATATGCTATCCAGGTATTTTGTTCCAAGGCCGAGTCACTACCCCAAAACAGGACATAGTCATTAAGTCACTTTGTACCACATTCAAGTCCTTCTATGGCCATTCTGGCTAAAATCAGCTTTTATCCCGGCTGCACAAACTATCCAATCCTTCTAACAATAAAATGTTATATTATTACCAACAGGTCTATAATTGATGATGAGTCGTTCACTTCTTTCTCTACTGAATTTTTATTATGCACAATGATATTCTCTTATACTATACAGCTTTGTGGGTATTCATAGTTAAGATGTGGCTATTTGCATTGCTGGTATCTTTCTTTGAAGAATCACATATTATAATTGTCAAACTGCGAGATGTTGTCGCGCTTCGCAAGCTCGCAAGAACTGCGTACCTTGCAAAGCGAGGGATGCAGTTCTGGCCGCAAAAGCGGACCCTCGCGAAGCGGAGGTGGAGGCTCTACGGCGCCTCACTTTGTAATAAAACCCCCCACAAAACCATTAACTTGCAGCACTTAGACCTCTCCTTCACCTGTGTCTCTTTTTCCCTCCTCCTCCTTCCCCTGTGTGTCTCTTCCCCTCCTCCTCTAATTACCTTGTGTATCTCTTCCCCTCCTCCTCTCCCTCCCTTGTGTCTCCCTACCTCTCCTCCTCTCCCTCATTGCCTTCAAGCCAACATTACGAGCCGCGGGACTTAAAAAATAAATGGGGGCCAAAAAAAAGAATGAGACTCCACGACCCCAGACCGCGCAAAACACTGCCAGCCATGTACAACTTAACCCCCACATAAGAGATCTGAGATAATCTCGGAACCCCACATTAACCTCTTGCTACGGGGGTCCGATCGGACCCCCGATGTGTGCCCACATTAACAACATGCTGGGGGTCAAAACATATATTAACCTCATGCTGGGGGTCCCCATGCGAATCCCCTAACATTGTCCCGACATTAACCCTTGCAGTGGGGGTTACGATCATGTCCCCCACTGCATATAAAAGGTGTCAAGTCCCTGCCGCGGGTCCTTAAAGGGCCTGCGGCACACAAATAGTTAAGGCAGGCATCTGGGGTACTTTAAGTACTCCCGCCGGCAACTAAAATTAACCCTGACACTCAAGGGGGTCAATACAAACACCAATAATCCCTTAATTAATCCTGACACTGATGGGGGTCAATACAAACCCCCATCAGCCCTTAATTAACCCTGTCACTCATGGGGGTCAATACAGACCCCCATAATCCATTAATTTACCATGTCACTCATTGAGGTCAATACACCCCCCCATAAGCCAATACTTAAGCCTATCAGTCCAATAGTGGTCTATATAGACCCCTATAGGACACTAATTAACCCATGTAATAACACTATAAGTGCCATGAGGGTCATCCAGGACCCTCATGACACAAAGTGTAAGCACTACACTATTAACCATAACTATACCCCATTAACCCAACCCTGGGCCTATTTAATCCTAACAGTACACATTTAACCTTAACAGTACCTATGTAACCCTAACTGGGCCTATTAAATAGGCTTTGATGGGGTTAAACACAGTCTCTTATGGGGGTCTATACAGACCATCATAAGCCTCTGTTTAACCCCATCAGTCCCATAATGGTATATAAAGACCCTTATGGGGCAGGACCCTCGTGACACTAAGTACAAACACTGCACTGCACTATACCCCCCAATAAACCATTAAATCTAAAATAACCTCCCTCTACACTAACCTATTAACACCTACACTACCTACCCCCTAATAACCCCTACCCCACTAATCACAAAAAATAAAAAAACAGCATTACAAAAAATAAAAAAAATCTACATTACAACCCCCCCACTACAGAAAATAAAAAATTACACACCTGAAAATGAAATACATACAAAATATATACATTACAATACAAATCAAATACAATACCCCCCATCTAAAATACATTAAATCCTATCTTTGTGTAATGAGGATCCTGGATGACCCTCATGGCACTTATAGTGTTATTACATGGATTCAATAGTGTGCTATAGGGGTCTATATAGTTGAGGCACCCAGTACACTCACATTGTGTGACACACAGCATACCAACACGTTATTGCCCCGTCATTTTTGACAGGCAAGTTGCTAGTTATCATATATTCAGTTTAGAGATTCTTAGTACCAAGCCCTGAGTAATACCTTGCCTATAATCCAAGGAAATAAATTACGGAAGAACATGGATACATCTATCATTGCATACATAATAATGCCTTATCCAGCTACTTGATGATGTGAAGTTCAACTTTATTTCTGCCTTCAACTGTTTTTTCAAGAATAAAGGAACCACAGCATTGGCTACATATTTGGCCCCCTGATTCTGCCTCTATTTTTGTGAAATGAAGGTTATTTATAGCCCTGTAATTATAGTCTGAAAAAGCATTTCTTTATGTGTGATGAAAGGTAATACATTTACATTCTAGCTTCAATACTGTACAATTCACTTACCAAATAGATAGATTCAAGTGTGTCTGACAAAAAATTCAAATGTGCAGCTTTTTATCAGGGAATATATTTGCAGAATGTTCTGTTTAAATGAAGTGCATTCTTAGATAAAAGTTAAGATTTATAAATGCATTATACCTTGTATTTTAATATATAACTGCACCATTTGATAAAGAGGCAGGATAAGTAAGTTGATATAGTATACTATTTTTAAGTTTATATAGTATAATATTTTTTCACAAAAAATGTTTTTGTTTGTAAAGATATTGGTAGAATGTAGCTCCTTCATAATATTTATTCTTGGAGATTGGTTTTGTACTTGATTATAGGTATTCTGTCTGAATGGCTATAAATACTGTATGATTATAGGTACCCATGAGTTCATATTTATTTATCTATTGATATGTAGCTTTATATATTGTTTTGCAAATTCTAAGTGACCCTTGCTTAATATGTGTACATTGATCCTACCTGAATATGCATTCATTTGTATGCTTACAGGTGAAGCTGGATAAATATATATGTGTTTATATTATAATCATGGTGGACCCTGGGTGAATATATGTAAATGATTATTATTTTAGGGTGCCCTGGCTGAATATATATTTAGAAAATAAAAATATGGAACCATGGAGGAATTATGATTATAGAGGACCCTGATTAAATATGTATGTGTTTATAATTATAGGTGAACATGGCTAAATATGTATACATTCATATGATTATAGGTGACCCTTGCTGAATACATTAATACAATAATTGACAACTGAGGTTGAAAATGTATATAATAATGGTCCTTGGCTTATGACCCATATATGTCTATAGGAGACCTTGGCTGAATATGTGTTTGTATGAGACACTGAATACATATTTATATTCTGTATAACTATGATGATTGCAGGTGATCCTCTCTGAATATGTATACATTAATGTGATTATAGGAGTCCCTAGCTGTATTTGTGTACATATATAGTATTATGCAAATAATATAGAATTATTTAAATATATACATATTTATTTGATTGCACAGGACCATGGCTGAATTTATATATACTTATTTTAGTATATATTTGTATTATAATTATAGTGGGACCTTCGTGAATGCTGATATAATATTAAGAGGCCCTGGTCTAGATATTTAGATTATATGAGTAAAAACGATCCTGACTGAATATGATTACATTTATATGTAAGCAATCCAGTGGCAGATCATGAAATGTTAAGGGGGAAAAAACTCAAATTCCATCCTGCACCCAGATATTGGCAATTGGGTTCCTCCCTGGATCAATCCTCCTCCTCTAATTATCCAGGATATGCCCTTTTTATTCAAAAATATATCCAATCCCCTTTTAAAGTTTAGATCCGCCGTAACAACCTCCTTTAGTAGATAATTCCACAGTTTAACTACCCTTACTGCAAAGAACCATTTTTCTTTGTTTAAGGTGGAATCTTTTTACTTCTAACCTCAAAGAATGTCCTCTTGTCAATTAAAAACCAATTGGCTAAAATGTTCACTTTACAAAGTCTTATATTGATTCAGCCCTGAAATACCAGGCATCTCTACCCTGAACAGGAGAAACCCAAACCCTAGACATTTCGGCCTGAATTGGGCCTCATCAGTAGGGTGTAGCTGATAACTCCCTAAGGCACAGTGAGCAAGGGGCCACGTCTGGGGTCCCCTTTCACCTGTAGGGAGACAAAGCCACTTTTGTAGTGGCAGAATTATATTTGCTTCCCTTGCTTCTATACCCTTCTTATTACATGCTAATATTTTACTTGCCTTTGCAGATGCTGCTTGGCATTGAGCACTGTTACATAGGTGGTTGTCCACAAGCACTCCCAAATCCCTTTCAATAACTGATACCTCTAGATTTTCTCCATTATATATTATAATTGTCAAACTGCGATTCGTTGTCACTCTTTGCGACAAATCGCAGTTTGACAACAATCTGATCGTAAAGTCGATCGGGGCGCGCAAATGCGCTTTGTGCGGCGTCCCCACACACTCACTGCATTCCCAGCCACTATCTCCTCTCACCTCGGTGCTGTCAGTGCCCCCCAGGCCTCCTTCTCCATACACACTGCTCTGTCCTTCCCTCATATCCCCACACACTCATTCTCTCCTCTGTATAATCCCTGTCCATCGGCAAGCCTTCTCCTCCTCAATAAACCCTGCTCGCTCCTTCCCCAGTCACTATCTCCTCTCTCACCTCAGTGCGGTCACTGCCCCCCAGGCCTCCTCCATACACACCGCTCTGTCCTTCCTTTCTATCTCCACACTCCCTGGTTCTCCGGTCACTATCTCCTCTCACCTCCATGCTGTCACTGTCCCCTCCGCAGGCCCTCTTCAGGCACTTCATGTTGATCCGCAGCCCCTATATCCGGTGTGGGGTTGGGTTGGATCCCTCCGGTCCGGCTCCCCCTCCTCCATAGAAGGTCACCCGGCTCTTCTCCGCTTGGCTTCCACTTCTTCCTACCCACGGCCGGCCCAGAAAGTAGCCCCACACTTGAGGCTCCGGGACCAGCCGGTGCCGCAGCCACCATCTTTATCCGGGAACTATAATAATATTCTGCTTTGCGGGGCACTTTTGCATAGTAGTCTGTGTGATGGGAAGCACCTCACAGAGAGGGCTGGTTTGGTTGCTTGGTTTTGTCAAACACCCTTAATTAAACTGCTTTGTTGGGGTCACTGCTGACGGTGGGGTTGGGTTGGATCCCTCCGGTCCAGCTCCCCCTCCTCCGTAGAAGGTCACCCGGCTCTTCTCCGCTTGGCCTCCACTCCTTCCTACCCACAGCCGGCCCGGAAAGTGGCCCTGCACTTGAGGCTCCGGGACCAGCCGAGGCCCCAGCCACTATCTTTATCCGGGAACTACAATAATATTCTGCTTTGCAGGGCACTTTTGCATAGTAGTCTGTGTGATGGTAAGCACCTCACAGGGAGGGCTGTTTTGGTTGCTTGGTTTTGTCAAACCCCTGCAATTACACTGCTTTGTTGGGGTCAATGCTGACGGTGCATTGCGAGCAGAATGCCTTATGTACACAAATGATCGGTATTGGGGTCCCTGATGGCAGGGTAAATTGCTCCCTGTGTGAGAATAATATCTTCTGGTTACAAATGCAAACATTACATTTGTCTACAGGGGACTCTCATAATACAAACTATATCACTTTTGAGTTGTTATTTTTGTGTCATGCGAGCCAGCCAAACATTGTTTTTTTTTTTTTTTGCACTAACTTTGTCCATGTTCTACATTTATTTATATACATCTATGTTTTGTCCAATAAGATGCGTCTCTATCTCTCTATCTATATCTATATCTACATATTATAATTGTCAAACTGCGATTCGTCGTCACGCTTTGCGACAAATCGCAGTTTGATAACGATCCGATCACAAAGCCGATCAGGGAGCTCGCATTGCGTGGCATTAGCAGCGCATACGTAATGCACTGCATAAGGGGAGGGGGAAGACACACAGGGGAGGGAGAGGGGGGAGAAAGAGACACAGGGGAGGGAAAGGTGGGGAAGAGACACAGGGGAGGGAAATGGGGGGGGAGACACAGGGTAGGGGGAGACAGGGTTAAAAGATACGGGAGGGAGAGGGGGTAAAAATAAAGGGGGGGAAGGAGACACAAGGGAGGGAGAGGAGGGGGAGGAGACACAAGGCAGGAAGTATAGAGGGGGAGAGACTCTAAAGGCGCTCATCGCGAGGCTAGTAAAGTAGAGGGGGAGAGACTCCCATTGTGTGGCAAACAGCATTGCCATGCTTCACTTTTTATTGCCATCATTTTTGACGGACAAGTCGCTAGTTAAGATTATAAATTGCATGACTATTTTCCTTTCCCAGATGCATAACTTTACATTTATTCATATTAAATCTCATCTGCCATTTAGTTGCCCATTCCTCTAATTTATGCAAATGCCTATGGAGGGAAAGTACATCATTTTCTGATTTAATTACCTTGCACAACTTTGTGTCATCAGCAAAAATTGAGTCAATACTTTCCAGTCCTACTTCTAAGTCATTAATAAATGTTTTAAAAAGTATAGGACATACTACTGAACCCTGAGGTATGTTTTAAGTATGTTCCATTTACAACAACACTTTGCTTCCTGTCTTTTAACCAGCTCATAATCCATGAGTAGATATTTACTGCAATATATGTATCCCCTAGTTTGCACAATAGTCTTCCATTGGCACTGTATCAAAAGCCTTTGCAAAATCAAAAAAAAACTACATCCATTAAATTGTCTTGAAATAAGTTCCTACTAACTTACTTATAGAAACAAATTTGATTTGTTTAACATGACCTGTCCCTCATAAATCCATGTTGACTCATACTTAATATATAGTTTGAACAAGATTATATTAACCCTTCTAGGGGCTTTCCCACTACAGAAGTGAAGCTTACAGGTCTATAATTTCCTGGATTTGCTCTAGCTCCTTTCTTAAATATAGCAATCACATCTACTTTTCTCCAGTCATCTGGTAGAAACCCTCTTGAAAAGTTAGATATAATGATTTGGCTATTACAGAGCCCAGTTCCCTAAGTACACTTGGCTGTATTCTACCAGGACTTTATTAACATTTATTGTTTCAACCTCTTTTGGATTTGTTAATATGTTCATCAAATAATTGGTTAAGATAGTCTCGCCCCATTATGTTGCAGTGTCCCAACCACTGGTACCTCCATTGTGTATACCGAAGAAAAGAACCTATTTAGCTCATCTGCTTTTCCTGGTCACTAATTGCCAGACAGACTACTTCACATTGTAATGTTCCTATAGCTTCTTTCCTGGTCTTCTCCACATTAATACATTCAAAAAATACATTTTAGGGTTAGTCTTACTTTCCTTTGCAACTAACTTTTCATTTTCTATTTTAGCCAGTCTAATAGCTCTTTTGCAAGCTTTGCTGATTTCTTTGTACTCACAGGAGATTCTTTTCACTCTTTTTTGTATAAATTAAATGCCTGCTTTTTTGGTCTTTAAATCATTACTAAGCCACATGGGATGTGATTTACTCCTTTTACTTTTATTTCCACATGGTGATAAGTATATATATTTAGTATGTATTTTAGCATTGTCCATTTATGTTCAGTATTTTTAGCCATCAGTTCTATGTCCCATTCTATACTTTGTAATGCGGCCTGAGACCATAACAATCTGCCCTTTTAACATTTTTTTTGTTGCCTCCTTACTGTTTTTTTTTTTTTATTCAAATGAGACTGTGCTGTGCTCATGGTTTCCCAAGGGTTGCCCTATTTCAACATTTGATACTTTATCAATATTATTTGTGATGACTAAATCCAAGATAGCCTCATTTCTAGTAGGTTCTTATCTAACATGGGCCAGAAAATTATCTTTGGGTGTACCCAAAAACCTGCTACCTTAAGCTGAACTGCTTGTCTCATTCATTCAGTTTATTTCAGGGTAGTTAAAATATCTCATTATTAAAAAACTTGACCAGGTTTAACTGCATTTCCAATCTGTAACAATAATTGCAGTTCCTCACTTTCAATTATATTTGGGGGTTTATAGCATACTTCTAACAATATGTATATACATTCTAAAACAATATATATTCAGTCAGGACCCTCTCCACTGGTAGCTGTAGTTGTGGCCAAAGCAACGGCTTCTTGACTTGACAAAAATGGTTAGTCTTTATTGAGGCATTTGAATGCTTCTCTGAGTTCTGATTTGGGGTCTAGAATAGCAGGTGGTTTTCCATCGTCCGAGGAATTTAATGATTTGGACAGCTGAAGTGGCGGCTCCAGTTCTGAAGGAGTGACCTGAATGTATTGTACTAGGTGAGTCAAATGTAATGGAGGTTGCAATGCAATGTCGATGTAGAGAGTTGTTGGCTGGAAAGGCTTAGAAGTGGGTGAAGAAGTGGTTTGGATTGAAAGGTTTAGTTTACAGTTAACTCAAATTGGCACACATTCTGCTTTCATCATACTTCCCTACTATTCCTTTCTCCTCCTTCTTACTTCTTTCTTCTATTCGATCACAATCATTCATTTACCTTCCACTCTCTCGCCTCCGGTTACATCCAGTTCCAACATCAGTTTCCCACCTACAGACAGATAGAATGATTTAATAGGACCTTGAAAAGCATGATTAGAAAAGCTGTAGCAGGAGACAGGAAAAATTAAGTCTTAGTTCTACCCTACTTGCTTTTTGCTATTAGATAAGTAGTTCAAGCCTCCACAGGGTTTTCCCTTTTTCATCTTCTCTATGGCCGCAATTCAAGAGGTATACTAGATATACTACAAGAAGAATGGGAAGAGCAAACAGTGTCTGGTGAAAATATTATAGTATGTGAGAAATATAAGAAAGTTGCTCTTCTAGTAAGAGACAATATTGAAGAATCCCAAAGTGAGTGGTGTAGTCCAATTGTTATGGTTCCAAAACCTGATGGATCTGTCAGATTCTGCAGCAATTTCCACAAACTAAACTCTGTGTCAGAATTGGATTCTAAGCCCATTCGTAGAGGGGATGAATTGATAGTGCTACCATTTGGGTAATATGGAGCTCCAGCCATTTTCCAAAGTTTTGAAAAAGACTTCATCATGCAAAGCAATGCTTCTGGAGAAGGTCTGGGAGCTGTATTATCACAGATGGTGGAAATGAAGAAAATCCCATCCTGTTTTTCAGCCAAAAACTGATGCCATGGGAGGAAAGATACTCAGTGGTGGAGAATGTCTGGCTAGAAAATGGGCTACTAAAGCCCTCTGATATTACTTATTAGGAAGGAGGTTTACACTGGTGTCTGGCCATTCTGAAGTGGATGCAGCTGAACAAGGAAAAGAATAAAAAATATATAATGAGATGGTTCCTTTCCCTATAACCATTCAACTTCTGAGTCCTCCATAGAGCTGGCCGTCAACATGGCAATGAGGATGCCTTATCCCGCGTATATTGCCTCAAGGCAGAAGTCGCTCAACCCCATAGTGACGAGCTGGGGAGGGGTATGTGTAGCAGGGTTATAGATGGGATATACATGAGTGTAAGATTTTGCATGGCCCCCTTTCCCCAATAAGGTGATAGGGCTAGAACTCCTATAAAGCGTTGATAAGCAACTGAGAAGGACAGTTACTCGGCAGCTTGAAGGCAGACTGATTGTAAGATTGGACTCCTGAAACAGGCCCTAGAATCCCGACCTGCATACTTTAATTATAGTTAATATAAATAGTTTATTTTGTATTTTATATGCTGGCTAAACACTAATAAATATTGAAAAGTATTATGAAGCCTCCTGTGCATACCTCCATCTAAAGTGCTAGAAAACAGGGCACTGATCCAGCCAGAGACAGTGCTATGCCAAGGAAATACGACTGTCTGAAGATAATACTGTTGAAAATTGACTATTCAAAGAGTGGTCTGCAAAAAGAAAGAAATGTTTTACCTGAGCGCTGAGAATCGGTTTTCAGAGCTAACTTGGGTGTCCAGATTGGAGCTGGTATGTTTATGTAGATTTTTATTTTATGCTGAAAGAAGCATAATGCCTTTTCCAACCCATTACTCCAATAGATGAAAATCAGCAGAGATTCCAATGATCTTTTTGTACTTTGTAATAAATAGTACAAAATATAAAATAAATAGCTTATGTGGGCATAAAAAAATAATCTACCGTACATAAACATACTAGCTCCCATATGCATGTTGTATAACTTTTTGAAGTTGGACAGGCAAGGAGGGTGATTTTGTGTCTTTTCTGTTTTTTGTATATGAATATGTTTTGTGTAAAGGTTTTTATTGATTGTAACCAGCATGGGGAGAAGCGGGGAGAGTTGAGAGGAGAGCAACAGGGAATTTGGACATTGGTTAGAAGATGGATAGGCTGAAACTGATTAGTCAAACCATGGTATGGTATCAATCAGCTGGAAAGGAGATGTTAGAAGCAAGAAACATTGCCCATGGAGACTAGATCCCTACATCTTAAAAGCTGAACATGTAAGTAATAACATTAAAAAAGAAATCAATCAATTCTTTGACGAGAATAGATATTCAGTTAACTCCAGTGTAACCCTGTGGTTCGCTCATAAGGCTTATATCAGAGGGATTTTGATAAAAGCAAAATTATATTTGCTAAAAGTTAGAGGGAGAATGTTGAGGGAGATGTATATAGATCTGGCTAAATTGGATATAAAACATAAACAAAACCTTGATAAAAACACTCTGAAGGAAATGAAGGCGCTACAGTGCTCAATTAAAAAAATTTAACAAAAAGAAGTGGAAGACACAAGATTTACATTTTTTGCAGAGATTCTATTTTGGGAGGAACAGAGCAGGTAAAGATTTAGCATATAGGATTAAGCCAAGTGGTATAAATAAAATGTCTGGATAAAATTAAACTTGGGGATAAAGTCATCTCAAATCCAGAGAATATAGTACAAATCTTTAAAGATTATTATTCCGCATTATACAATTTGGAAGCGAATAATGAAGAAAGAGTGACTCAGGAGAAAAAAAAAAACAGAAATTTAGCAAAATGTATTCTTTCTAAAGTATCAAAGGAAGATTTAGATTTACTAAATAGGGAAATTACTGAAGAAGAAGTCGACAGGGTTATTGGCGATTTGAAGACTGACTCTTCACCTGGCCCGGATGGTTTTAATAATCACTACTATAAAATGTTTCATTGAGAAATAGTGAGGGAACTGGTGAATATGTTCATTGAGATAAAAAAGTAAGATAGAGCTCCTAGTGAAATGTTAGAAGCTGTTATAGTGAAAATCCCAAAGATAGAGTCTGAAATATTAGAATGTAAAAACTTTAAACCTATATCTTTACTGAATAATGATATAAAAATCTATTCAATGATATTAGCTTGAATAAAATAATTAACTCTCTAATTGAAACAGACCAAACAGGTTTTATTGTTGAGAGACAGGGAACCTCAAATCTAAGAAGATTATTGAATTTGATTGAATTTCTTAATAAAAAGGGCACTCCGGCAGTGTTTGTTTCATTGGATGCAGAGAAAGCTTTTGACAGAGTCGGGTGAAGATACATGGAATTAACGCTGCAAAAGTTTGGTCTGGCTGATTTTGGCCTTAAAGCCATTGGTGCATTATATGGGTCTCCATCCGCCTCTGTCAGGAGCTTAGGTTTTCTTTCAGAGAAATTTGCTATTTCAAATGGAACTTGGCAAGGATGCCCGGTCTCCCCAGTTTTATTCGCTTTATTAATTAAACCATTGGTTCAATCGATTAGAAGCTCAGAAAATATCAAGGGTATTAAGATAGGCTCAAGTATACATAAAACATATCACTTTGCAGATGATATGGAAATAGCAGTGGAGAATCCATGTAGTTCTTTGCATTTCCTTCACAAAATCATTGAAGAATTTAGTGCAATATCTAATTACAAAATTAATATCATGAAATCCAAAGCATTGCTTATTAATCTTGGCTGAAATAGAGGATTTGAAGGGTAAATACCAATATAAATGGCAGAATAAGATTCAACATTTGGGTATTGATCTTCATGTCAATTTAAAACAAGTTATCGGGCAAATTTTAAACAACTTTATTCAAAGATAAAAAAAAAAATTCTACAAGATTGGGGAAATATTAGGTCTTGGTCTGGACACTTAGAGGCGGTAAAAATGGGCATTCTCCCAAAAAGTACTTATTTGTTACGCAGTTTTCCGCTGTGGGTACCAGCATACATCACATATATAGTTGCGAGCAGGCGGGTCATTGCTAACGATGCGGGCTCGCACAGCGAGTCTGCGGCCCTCGCTCCATGCCAGCCACTTCGGCTACATTTATTAAAAATTTAACATATAGGGAAATTCAGTTTAAAATTATCAACAGATGGTAAATAACTCCAATTAAATTGGGACAGTTAAATAACTTAGAGGAACAAAAGAACTGTTGGAGAGGTTGTGGGCAGAATGGTTTGCATTTTCATATGTGGTGGAGTTGTCCGCTAATACAGAATTTATGGTCGGAGAGTTTTAAACACTTATCAAAGATCTGCGAAAAGGTAATAACTCCGGCACCAGAATTGGTGATCTTACATTTTTTCCCAGATGATTTTTCTACTTCAGTTAAAAGTATGGCTTTGCTTTTCCTTATGGAATCAAAAAAAATTGTAGTTTCTAGATGGAAAAATAAAGTATTTCCATCTTGGATGGAACTTCTAGAAAGATTGGAATATGTTCACCTTTTAGAATGTGGTTTAAGTAATATTAAGATAGGCCCTAAGATAGGAGCTAAATGGGCCCTATGGGAAAAAAATTATTTTCACAAGCAGAGGTTTGAGCTCAGCAAGATGTCTCTCCTCTCTTCTCTCTCCGGATTGCTTTCCTCATGCTGAAGGTATATGATTTGTTTATGTGATGTTTGTGTTGTATTGTTTTTTATGTTTTATAGACTTCTGCTGACCTGTGTGTCAGAATTGGGATATTTGGAATATATGTTTGTTTGTTTTTTGTGTAATTTAACAGAATTTATAAATAAATAGTAAAAAAGAAAAAAGAAAGTGTAGAGTGGGTAAGAAATTAATTAACTAGTCATGAGGATGGGGAAGGGGTTGGGTTAGTATAGTCAATTGGGAGGTATTGATAAGTAACTTAAGTTTAGCGGCAGGCACTTCAAAACTCCAAACTCATAAAAACAAAATAGGCGAGTTAGAATTATTAGCAGTTACTGAGAAATGGGATTTAATAGGCATTACTGAAACATGGTGGGATGAATCTCATGACTGGACTGATAATCTGGATGGTAATAACCTATTTAGGAAAGATAAGGGTAATAGTAAAAGAGGAGGAGGGATTTGTATGTTTGCTAATCCTGAATTTAAGCTTATAGTCAGAGAAGATATTTATGCTGGAACTAGCGATAATGTTGAATGCTTGGAGTAGAGTTAAATAGCGGACCAGCAAATTCCAAAATAATATTGGTAGGAGTATGCTATAAACCCCCAAATATAATTAAAAGTGAGGAAATGCAATTATTGTTACAGATTGGAAATGCAGCTAAGCATGGGCAAGTTTTATTAATGGGGATTTTAACTACCCTGAAATAAACTTGATGAATGAGACCAGCAGTTCAGCTAAGGGGAGCAGGTTCTTGAGCACACTCAGGAATCATTATCTGGCCCAGGTTATACAAGAACCTACAAGAAATGAGGCTGTCTTGGATTTAGTTATCACAAATAATATTGATATAGTATCAAATGTGGAAATAGGGCAACCTTTGGGAAACAGTGATGACAACACAGTCTCATTTGAGATTGAACTAAAAACTGCCAACAAGAAAACTTGATTTTAAAAAGGGTAGATTTTAATGGTCTAAGGGCCGCAATACAAAGTATAAGCTGGGACAAAGAACTGACAGGAAAAAATACTGAACATAAATGGACAACGTTCAAATCCTTACTAAATACACATACTTATCACCATATACCATGTGGAAATGAAAGTAGAAGAAGTAAATCACATCCCATGTGGCTTACCAATAATTTAAAGATCAACATGCTGAATAAAAAACAGGCATTTAAATTATATAAACAAGAGGACACGGAGACTGATTTAAGTGAGTACAAGGAAATCAACAAGGCTTGCAAAAGCGCTATTAGACTGGCTAAAATAGAAAATGAAAAGTTAGTTGCAAAGGAAAGGAAGACTAACCCTAAAATATATTTTAAATATATTTATGGGAAGAAGGCCAGGAACATTACAATGTTAAACAGGCTGTCTGACAATTAGTGACCATGAAAAGGCAGATGAGCTAAATAGGTTATTTTCTTCGGTATGCACAAGGTAGTTACCAGTGGTTGGGACACTGCAACATAATGGGGCTACACTACCTTTGCCAAATAATTGGTTAATGCAGGAAGAAATCCAAAAGAGGTTGGAAAAAATAAATGTTAATAAAGTCCCGGGTCCTGATGAAATACATCCAATGGTACTGAGGAAACTGGGCTATGTAGCCAAATCATTGTATTGAATTTTGCAAGATTCACTCAACACAGGGTCACTACCAGGTGAATAGTGAAAAGCAGAGCTGATACCTATGTTCAAGAAGGGAGCAAGAGCAAATCTAGACCAGTGAGCCTCACATCTATAGTGGGAAAGCTTTTAGAAAGGTTTATAAGGGTTAATGTACAAGAATATGTCTATATGAGCAGGATTCTAAGTGGATTTATGAGGGATAGGTAATGTCAAACAAATCTAGTTAGTTTCTATGAAGAGGTTAGTAGCAACTTTGATCAAGGCAACTCAGTGGATATAGTCTTTTTTGGATCTTATAAATACTTTTGATACAATGTTATATGGAACACTACTGTGCAAACTAAGGGATGCAGGAATTGCAGTAAATATCTGCTCATGGATTGAGAGCTGGCTAAAATACAGGAAGCAAAGGGTTGTTGTAAATGGAACATACTCGGATTGGACTAATGTGGTAAGTGGGGTTGCTCAGGGTTCAGTATTAGGTCCTCTCCTTTTTAACATATTTATTAATGACTTAGAGGTAGGATTGGAGTGTGGTGTCTCCATTTTCGCTGATGACACAAAGTTGTGCAAGGTAATTAAATCAGAAAATGATGTGCTTTCCCTCCAAAGGGATTTGCATAAATTAGAGAAAGGAGCAACTAAATGGTAGACGAGATTTAATATGAATATATGTAAGGAAAAATAGCCATGCAATTTATAATCTTAATGGAGTAAATCTAGATATTGAAATGTATTTGGGAGTGCTTGTGGACAGCAACCTAGGTGCAACTGCTGCATGACATTGAGCACTGTTAAAGGCAAATAAATTATTTGCATGCATTAAGAAGGATATAGAAACAAGAGAATCAAATATAATTCTGCCACTTTACAAATCCCTAATACACCCTCATTTGGAATATAGAGTACAATTTTGGCCACCACTTCATAAAAACGATATTTTATAGATAGAAAAAGTACAGAGAAGGGCAACAAAACTAATAAGGGGAATGGAGGGGCTAAGTTATGAAGAAAGATTAACCAATTTAAACTTATTTTCTCTAGAAAAAATATGTCTAAGAGGGGATATGATTACCTTATATAAATACATCCAGGGTCAATAAAAGGCTTTGTCAATTGAACTTTTTGTGCCAAGTGATTTTCAACTGACAAGAGAACATCATTTCAGGTTAGAAGTAAAACAATTTTACCTTAACGAAAGGTTCTTCACAGTAACAGTGGTTATTCTGTGGAACTCTCTACCAAAGGAGGTGGTGTTTATGTTTTTAAATAAGGGCATACAAGGTTATCCTGGTTAATTAGTGAGGGGATCTTAAAAGGTTGAACTTCATGGACTAAAAGTATTTTTTCAACCTCAATTACTATATATATATATATATATATATATATATACACACACACACACACACATATATATATAAAATAATCACAACTTTTAAATTTGTTACTTTTATTTTCCATTACTGAAATGATGGTTGCTGGGGTTAAAGCTGAAATTGCCCATAAGGAGACAGGCAGAGAGGTAAAAAAAAAAAAGACAGCAACTGCAAGATTGGGTTTGGAGGGTGTAAACCCTAAGTTTCATCTGACAGAAATTAAAATATATTAAGCTATCTTCAAGGTAAGTGTTTAAGCGCTTATTTTGCTATTTTTTTCAAGGAAAAAAATATTTTCATAAACTACAAATTCTCCTCTATCTGATGCACTCTCAGATGCACTAATCCAGCTTGAATAAAAAGAATACATCTAAACATTTATTTTTAAAAAAACAACAAGAAAAAACACTGCAGACACATTTTTCAATTGGAGGCTTCTAATAGAATAGGGCCCTGGGTTACTTATGTATGATCACATTTGAAAAAGGGCAAAAAAATGATATGTAGTTAGTGTCTATGAAAGTGTGGTGATGGTGTTATATAAAACTAATGAAGGATTTAAGTAAATACTTCAGTTTCAAAAGGAAGGATTGACCCAGGCATAATAAATAACATTCCAGACAAAGATAGCAACATAGCTTTGTACCACGACTCAGATAAAAACAACAGTCAGCAGTATGTACAGTATGTGCATGTGCTTAATATAATTGTATGTTGGCATGTTGCCCATTCCCTATTAAACTCAAGGTCAAATTATATGGTCGTACTGCTTTCCAAGGAAGGATTTAAATGATCTATGCCTCTGACCTGGAAACATTTAAAATATATTTTACAATCATTGCTTTGTATAGAGCTAGAAGGAAATAACGTTTTGTCCAAATATCAAGCTGTTATCTTAAAGAGCATTAAAAGCGATGAACATATTGACCAGCGAATTGCCCGTCAAAACATGACGGCAATGAAATTGTAAGTTAGCTAATGCTGTTTGGTGTGTAGTAATGAAATATATAATAAATTAATAAATAAATATACTTTACCTATTTTGAAGCAGTGTTGAAGAGCTGCAATCTGTTTTGAAGTTGCTGCAGCATTAGTGGTGTGGAGCTGCTGTGTAAGCGTGCTGAATGTGTGCAGTGTAATACTGTGCGTGCGCGAGACCAAACCGTTAGCGTAGTGGTGTACTTCCGCATTGGCGTAAAATGGCGGGTAATGTGTGGTATGCATGTTAACGGAATATCGGTAGGTCGTTTGTGGTGTTTTGCGAGTTTCTTGTGGTGTTTTGCGTGTTTAGAGTGCTGTAGCCTCACTTTCGTTTTGTACGGCGGCCATTTTTTCTCTCGCTTAGCAAATTTTTTAGTGTTCAAACACTTTTTTTTTTTAGTTAAATGAAGGTGTAAGTTGTTTTTTTTTTAGGTCCTCGATGCTTCCTCTTGCTGTAGGTAAGCTTTTTATGTATGTGCTGTGTGTATTTATTGTGTTTTGAATTTTGTAATGTTCGCGAGTTGTTGCGAGGTCGTAATGTGTGGTGTAACATGTCTCGTATGTTGTTTGCGTTGCGAGGTAGAGTTTGTGAGGGTCGTAGTTGGTGTGTCGTGTTGTTTGCGTGGTCGGGGTTGTTGTGTGGTTGTTTGCGTTTTGTTTGAAAGTAAATTTTGCGACGGTCGCAGTTGCTGGCAAGCTAGCAACTGAGGCCCTCGCCCGCAGCCCTCCCTACGCGAGGGTCGCGGGCTCGCTACGAACCCGCAAGTGTTAGCAACAACTCGTACACTCACAACTATATATGGGATTAGTACCTTTTCTCTATAGTAAATAAATTCTGTGATATTCACCAATGTTTTGTGCTTCTTTTATACTAACGTATGAGTCTGTATGCAAATTTCATAAGTATGAACAAGGGATTTTACTGTATTAAAACACTGGGACATATTGTTTTTGCTACCACACAAAGAAACAAGCAGACCGTGCTACTAATTAGAACACCAAATTTTAGAACTGCTTATCACATATATAGTTGTGAGCATATATAGTTGTGAAGCAAGGGCCGCAGTTGCTGGCAAGGAGCGCCAGCAACTGAGGTGGAGGCTCTATGGCCTCACATGCGGTTACAAACACCCACACAAGCGGCACTACCACAAACTTACACTAAAAAAATATGAGACGCAAAAATTCGGAAAAAATACGACTTTAACAGCAGAACCGGGCGGACAAAAAACATTAAAAACACAATAAATACCCTCAAAAAAGACATAAAAAGCTTTTCCACAGCAAGGAGGGGGCACCCAGGACCTCTGCAAGTGAAGTTACACCTCCATTTAAGTCCAAATTCCCGAGTTCAGACACACGAAAATCCCCTAAGCGAGAGAAAAAATGGCAGACGAAAAAAAAGAAAGCTATGCTCAAAGACCCAGGACCACCCAGCCACCTACAACTTACCCAAGAAGGGATCCGAGATAAGCTCGGAAACTTGCATGAACACCACGGGGTCCGAGATAAGCTCGGAGACCCGCATTAACCTCACAGTGGGGGTCCCGATCGCACGCGATGGGGGACCACCGCTGCAATGAAAATTCAAAATTCCTGCATTACGGGTCCTTAAAGTCCAGTGAAGGTCCTTAAAGTACCCGTAATAAAAAATAATAAAAAATACCCTATCACGCATGGGGCTCTATACAGAGCCCTATCAACCCCTAAAAAACCCTGTCACATATGAAGGTCAATAAAGACCTCCATAAGCCCATAAATAACCCTGGCACTTATGGGGGTCAACACAGACCCCCCATAAACCCTTAATTAACCCTGTCACTCATGAGGGTCAATATAGACCCCCATAAGCCCTAATTAACCCTGTCACTCATGGGGGTCAATACAGACCTCCATAATACATATTATTAACCCTGTCACTCATGGGGGTCAATACAGAGCCCCATAAACCCATAATTAACCCTGTCACTCATGGGGGTCAATAGAAACCCCCATAAACCCATAATTAACCCTGTCACTTGTGGGGGTCAATAAAGACCCCCATAAGCCCATAAATAACCCTGGCACTCATGGGGGTCAATACAGACCCCATAAACCATTAATTAACCCCTTCACTCATGAGGATCAATACAGCCCCCCATAAGCACTTAATTAACCCTGTCACTCATGGGTGTCAATACAGACCCCCATACGCCCTTAATTAACCCTGTCACTCATGGGGGTCAATACAGTAACCCCATAAGCCCTTTATTAACCCTGTCACTCATGGCGGTCAATACAGCCCCCCATAAACCCATAATTAACCCCGTCACTCATGAGGGTCAATACAGACCCCCATAAGCCCATAAATAACCCTGGCACTCATGGGGGTCAATACAGACCCCCATAAGGCCTTGATTAACCCTGTCACTCATGAGAGTCAATACAGACCACCATAAGCACTTAATTAACCCTGTTACTCATGAGGGGCAATACAGACCACCATAAATCCATATTTAACCCTGTCACTCATGGGGGTCAATACAGACCCCCATAAACCCATAATTAACCCTGTCACTCATGGGGGTCAATAAAGACCCCCATAAGCCCATAAATAACCCTGTCACTCATGAGGGTCAATACAGACCCCCATAAACCCATGATTAACCCTGTCACTCATGAGGGTCAATACAGACCCCCATAAGCACTTAATTAAGCCCCTCACTCATGGGGGTCAATACAGACCCCCATAAACCCTTAATTAACCCTGTCCCTCATGGGGGTCAATACAGACCCTCATAATACATATCATTAACCTTTTCACTCATGGGGGTCAATACAGACCACCATAAGCACTTAATTAACCCCCTCACTCATGGGGGTCAATACAGACCCCCATAATACATATCATTAACCCTGTCACTCATGGGGGTCAATAGAGACCCTCATAAGCCTCTATTTAACCCCATCAGTCCCATAAGGGTATATTATGACCATTATGGGCCTGTTACAACCCAACAACAACCACATAAGTGCCATGACTGTCCTCAAGGACCATCATGCCACTTAGTATAAACACTACACTGCACTATAACCCCCAATAAAATATTAAATATCAATTAAACACCCTCTACACTAACCTATTAACACCTACACTACCTACCTACCTCCTAATAACCCCCCACCACTCTAATTACAGAGAAGAAGAAAAAATAAAGTCACCAAAAATAAAAAATCTACATTACAGAAAATAAAAAACCTAAGTCACAAAAAATAAAAAAGGAACATTACAGAAAATAAAAAAATACATTAAACCACCCCCCCACTACAGAAAATAAAAAAACAATAACATACCTGAAAAGGAAATACATATAATACATACAATACAAATAAAATGAAATACAATACAATACACCCATATCTAATATACAATACATCCTATCTATGTAATATACAGTACATCCTCCAATCTATCTAATATACATCACCCAATCTTTCTAATATACAATAAATACTATCTATCTAATATACATCCTATCTATCTAATATACATCACCCAATCTATCTAATATACAATAAATACTATCTATCTAATATACATTGTATCTATCTAATATACATCCCCCAAACTATCTAAATAAATACCACAATCTAATATACAATACATGCTAGGCTATCTATATAAAACACATACCCGTAGCTAACATACAATAAATGCTATCTATATATAAAATACTATAATTCTAAGCTAAAATAAAATAATTAAGACCACTTACCTTTGCAGATGTTCCTTTAGATCAGCCACCTACGGAAAAAAAATGAAAAAAATGAGTACAACACATTTACAGTAAATAAATAAACATTCTAAACATTCTAAATATTCTACTCACCTTTCCAGCATGTCCCATTCTTCTTTTCTTCTTCTCCGGTGCGGCCGTTGTTAAAAAAAACACATAACATTAGTACACATACATAAACATAAAACAAAGTAAAATAAACATAATCTACATTGTACTTACCTCCCTGAGATGTCTCCAGCCTCCTCCTCTTCTGCCCCTCCCTGGAACCGCGCTCTAAAAAAAAAAATATATATATATATATAATGGACATCCGCACTTGCGGACATCCCCGTCGCTAATGAGCCTCCCAGATCCTTTTGGCGCCTTCTGATTGGTTGAAAACGCTGTCTATCAAATTCACCCAATCAAGAGGCGCCAATGTGTGAGTCAATCAGAAAGGGATACACCCTAAAATCCCACTCTGATTGGATAATGCACCTGTCAATCTTTATTTAAACCAATCACAAGGCGCAGATGCCTTCAGCCAATCACAATGGAATACACCCCCACAGGGTGATTGGCTGGAGGCATCAGCGCATTCTGATTGGTTGCACTGACAATAGCCAATCACAATGGTATACACCCGCACGTACTGATTGGCTGAAGGCATTTGCGCCTTCTCATTGGCTGTTGTCAATGTCAATCAGTATTACAGCCAATGGGAAGGCGCAGATGTCTTCAGCCAATCACTCCTGGGGGTGTATCCCATTGTGATTCGCTGGTGGCAAAAAAGCCTTCTGAGTGGTTTAAATAAAGATTGACAGGTGCGTTATCCACAGAGTGGGATTTTGGGGTGTATCCCTTTCTCATTGGCTCACAACTGGCATCTTCTGATTGGCTGAATTTGATAGACAGAGTTTTCAGTCAATCAGAAGGCGCCATTGCCAATTTTATTCTGGAACACTCCATAGGATCTATGTAAGTTTTTTAACCATTTTATTTTTAAAGCACAGATTTTTCCAGGGCCAAGCCGGGGGAGAAGAGGAGGAGGCCGGGGACATCGCAGGGAGGTAAGTACAATGGGCCTCATTCAATTGCGATTTAGCCAATTGAATAGGGCTCTAAATAAGCACATAGCATATTTTTTTAAAGAAGTTTTTAGTTAGTGAACATCTATCCAAAAGCAAGGTTTTCACTAACTAAAAACTTCTTTAAAAAAAATTATTTTGGGGCGTGGCCAACGGACGAGACCGGGTAGACGTGCATAGGCTGGGCTCTGCACACAATTACCCCAATTCTCGGATATATCCAGAGCCAGGGGGTGCTGAACCCCATAACACCAGCACACAAGCGGACAGGAGTGCCCCAGGAACACGGGGACACCAAAATCGGGCGGATCTGGCCGGGAGAACGGGAGAACAAGCCCACGGCCTAGTCAGACCTGCCTCACAGTCTGGCGCTGGCGCGCAGGGACAGCCTCCCATACAGAACTCTTCCCCCGCATGCAGGGAAACAGAGAAGACCCGGCAGACACTACTCCCCACGCTACGCTGACCCACCTCTCAACGGCACACTACACCAAAAGTGAGTACCGCAGGGGGGCCATAAGGGAACGCCGAACAAGATAGCAGAAGTAGGGGCCCAGACAGGGAGACCCGAAACGGCATCCCATCCCGTGGGGGGCACAAAAGGAAAAAAAAAAAAAGAGGAAGAGGGGTGATTCTCCAGAGGGGCAGCAGGAGAAGGGACCCCAGGAACCATCTAGGGGTCAAAGTGAGAGAAGGGCGCGAAAAATAGCAGGGACGCCATTTTAGACCACGCATCCACCCAAAAATAACAGCAAAGGCTGCTGCCAGTAAGCAGGGCTCTCTCCCCGCTTCTCAAGAAGCCCTGAAGGAGCTGAGGGACTCAAAGAAAGCCCAAACAAATCCAGGCAAGCTACCCATCTTATCTGAGGAGGGGGCACATGAACTAACCTTCCTTTCATGCCACATACAGGAGGTGGCGGCCATTTTGTTCCCTAGAGTGGGGGAAACTGAGCACCATTATCCAACCTGGAGGGGTGCAGGGCCCCTTGTCCATCGGGAATTTGCAAGACTATTTAAAAGGGTCCTGGACTGATCTAGGCTAAGCACCCCTGGCAAAGCATAAGGAGAGTTATTACAGTGTCCTGTGGCTTCAAATGGGAGCTGGATAAATGCAGGTTAAACAACCTCCACAGAGCATACATACTGAACTGACTCCACGGATATCCATAGCAATGTTAAACTAACAAGAAGGAGGAGGCCCTACCAGGGAAAACACAGCACAGCTATACAGTACGGCAATGTATTAACCTAAAAGAAAGGGATAAGAACATGGGAAACCCCGCTACAGACTACTAAACCTCATTCCTCAGGACCTGGACTAACAACGGCGCCCCAGTGAATTACAAATGACAACCTGCATGGAAAATGAAGGGTAAATCACGCAAGAGCTCGGCAGCCAAAGGAATTCCAGAACACTTCCAAACGCTCCCAAAACGACAACCCTCGCTCCAGAGCCCCGCTGCAGATTTATCTGACAATTCAGACATGGAGGGAGGACAGAAGAGTACTTTACAGGAACCGGAGATGATAGACAAGATTATCACAAGATTTGAAATCTTGCTAAAGACCCAACTTTCCCAGGCCGTGCAGGACTTTAAGAAAGAAATTCAAGAGCTGGGACAGAGAACCCATATGTTAGAGAACCTCACGGACCAATTGGTATCAACTCAAGGGCAGGACAGGAAAGATATCTCGGTTAATTCTGCCAGAATCATCCTCCTGGAAAACAAACTGGAGGATATTGAAAATCGGTCCCGCAGAAATAACATTCGCTTTAGAGGGATCAACAAACGGGTAACTAACCTGGTACCCTACATCAAGGAGGTAGTTCGGTCCTTGCTGCCGGAGGGAGAAGATGAAGAGATTGAAATTGAAAGGGCTCATAGGGCCTTGGGAGCATCCGTCAACCAGAGTCTACCTAGAGACACTATAGTCCGATTCCTCCGACAAAGAACAAGGGACAATATCCTCTCTGCTGCCAACAATTCTCCACGAGTGGTTGGCCCAGATGGATCCCAACTACAGATTTTTGCGGATATTGCCCCATCCACTCTGCTCAAGCGCAGGGAAATGAAACCAGCTTTAAATGTTCTTATAAAGAACAAGATCCCGTACAAATGGGGTTTCCCATTCCGCTTACTGTTCCAAGCCGGAGGAGCCACTTACTCTGCTCTCTCTTTGGAAGACTGCCAAAAACACTTGATCCAGCTCAAACTGGCCACCAGCGAAGAGTTTCGTATACAACGAGCAGAGAGGCCAAAAGACAGACCATCAAGGCAGTGGACAGAGATGCCGGTTCACAAAAAACAAAGAAACCAAAGAGAGACTGCATGCTCGCTACAACCCGAGCCTGGGACTTCCGGCAGGCTCACCCCAAACACTCCCCCCTTACCTGTGGAGGAAGGGTGAACTTTAGCAATATCTAGAAATGTGAGAAATATCAAATCAAAGTACAAAAGGTTTAATATTAGTTAGTAAGCCTAACAGTGTATACAAATATCATTGTATATGGTGAATTGAAACACATACGTTTAGATAATACCCTAGAGAAGAATGAGTTCATGTCAAAAAGTATATAGATCTAGATATATTTTCTTCTTACATTGCTAGTGTTTTCCCAGGTACAGGCCAAATCCAAGGTTATTGTTTGGTAGGGTAAAGTTATTTCTTGCCTATTAAGGAACTACTCGAAGGTACACTTTTTCCTCATACTAGGGACTGGGAGAGGACTGTTTTTCCTCTCCACCCTAGGCATCTAGGTGCAATCGGTAAAATTTAATGAGGATCACTGTCTTTGAAATGTTCTCATGTTATCTTCATTTGTTTTTTTGTTATGTCTTATTATTTACTTACTGTTTTACTAGCTTGCTGGCTGTTCCATACTCTCCATTCCTGAATGTAAAACAACCCAAAGGTAATTCCATCAGGTTAGAAAACAGCCGTCCCTCAGACGATAGACTCCCAGGGGGTATACCCGCCGGGTCAGGGGGCGATCCACTCTCCCAGCATATCTCTCCAGGCCTCAGGGCTTTAGGGACTCCTCCTCTGGATTGGGGTAAGTCAAAATATCGCTGCACTTCTCCACACACATGGCAGAAAATCTGAATAATTTAGATATAATATTCCTAACACACAATGTCAAGGGTTTTAACTCACCATTTAAACGCTGCAAGGCCTTTCTATCCTATAAAGATAGTAACCCCTCTGTCATATTCATGCAGGAAACACACTTTGTCCACAATAACCACCCAAATTTTCTCCACAAGAACTACCCAACGGTTTTCCTAGCGAACCAAAGAACTAAAAAAGGAGGGGCGGCTATTCTCCTTCACAGGAACTTCCCTTTTACGCTAGAACACAGACAGACAGATCCGGCAGGTAGTTTTGTAATAATAACAGGACTAATACAGGGCATTAAGACAACCCTTGTTTCTATCTATGCCCCCACATCTAACCCACATCAAACGGTAATAAACGTACTAAAAATGTTAGACAAGCCAGGGCTCGGAAAAATAATAATAGGGGGGGACCTGAACCTGGTGATGGACCCGACGCAAGATAGGACGGGGAAGGGGGGTCAAGAGAGGTTCACAAAGAAAATAAAGATAATTAAACGCTTACTCCTTAAGTTAAACTTAACAGACGTCTGGAGGGAAACACACCCTACGGCTAAGGAATATTCCTTTTTCTCCCAAGTACATAATACCTATTCCAGGATAGACTACATATTGGCAGATTCCTCACTTTTAGACCAGGTAAAGAGATTAGAACATACTCCCTGTACATGGTCTGATCATGCCGCCGTAAAGTTGGCATTGAGCTGGGCTACGGGGGGGGGGGGGCCCACATTCTCTTGGAGACTGAACGAACGAATTCTAGCTAACCCAGAGATCAAAAACCAAATTTCCCACGATCTAGATCTTTTCTTCCAGATTAATCTCACCCCAGAAGTAAGTGCAAGCATTGTATGGGCCACACACAAGGCCTATATCAGGGGATCCCTTATTAAAATTGCCTCTCACCACAAAAAACAAAGAAAAGCTAAAGAATTTGAACTGCAAGCAGAACTAACAAGACTAGAAAAACTAAACCAAGCCAAGCCGGACTCCAAAAACAGACAGGCAATTGAAAAGGTTAGGACGGATCTAGACGCTGTCCTCTCAGACCAAACTGAGAAAGCCCTAAGGTGGACTCAGCAAAAATTCTTTGACAAAGCAAATAAACCAGGCCCACTCCTAGCCAAAAAATTACAATCAAAAAATACACAGAATAAAATCCACCAAATAAAAACACGGGAGAGTGAGCTCACAGCAAACCCAAGTAAAATTAAGTCTACCTTCACCAATTACTTTAATTCCCTCTATGAAGGATCCCCATCTCTCAACCGTAATGAGATGAAATCATTTCTCAATTCAATTGATCTCCCCACCATAACGGGGGAAGAACTGGGAGCCCTTAACGCCCCAATATCGCTAGACGAGGTGCGTAAAACGGTTCACAAACTTAAAGAGGGTAAAGCTTCGGGACCAGACGGTTTTACCAATAACTATTATAAAACATTTATAGAAACGTTGGGACCACACCTAGTTACACTCTTTAACAACATTTTAGCAGGAGAAAAAATACCTGCAGAGCTTAACACTGCTGAAATTGTGCTATTCCCCAAGGAAGGGAGGGATCCCCTAGAAATGAGAAACTACAGGCCAATCTCACTCCTAAATTGTGACATGAAAATTCTATCCAAAATCATGGCAGACAGACTAGCTTCTTTCTTGCCAAGACTGATTCATAATGATCAGGTAGGCTTTGTAGCCCACAGACAAGCGGGAGACAATATTAGGAAAGTCCTTAACCTCATACACGAAGCCAAAATCTCCAAAACCCCTGCATGTCTTATGGCCTTTGATATAGAAAAGGCTTTCGATACTCTAGAATGGCCTTATCTATTCGCGACCCTAAATAAATTTGGCATCAGTGGACAGTTCATTAACCTGCTGAAATCTTTCTATAGCTCCCCTTCGGCGAAACTGAAACTCCCAGGTCCTGTGAATCCGAACATAACAATAGGAAGGGGGACTAGGCAGGGATGCCCGCTATCACCTTTGCTTTTTGCTATGGCAATGGAACCCCTAGCCAGGGAAATCAGGGCAAACTCAGAGATCTCCGGAATTAAGGTGGGACATCACCACTTCAAGATCTGCCTGTTCGCAGACGATCTACTATGCGTAGTAACCAACCCAACTAACTCAATTCCGGAACTCATTAAAACACTGGAAAAGTTTGGCCGACTATCGGGCCTAAAACTAAACTTAGAGAAAACAGAGACCCTGGCCATAGATGTTCCGGCATCAGAAAAAAATAGTCTACACGATAAGTATAAATTTAATTGGGACATAAAATACATAAACTACCTAGGAATAAGGTTAACGGCAAACCTGGGGGATCTTTACGTTGAGAACTATTCTAAGCTACTAAAAACCTTGATTACAGATTTAGGTCGATGGACGAAATTTCGCCTCTCCTGGGTGGGGAGAATTAACACAATAAAAATGAACATTTTACCCAGACTCCTTTACTTGTTTAGAACCCTCCCGATCCCGGTAAGAAACAAAGAGTTGTCTAATTTCCAAAGGCAGATCTTTAGATTCATTTGGAACCAGGGCCCATCAAGAATCGCGAAAAGAATCATGTATTTGCACAAACTAGATGGAGGATTATCCTGCCCTAACTTTAAACTTTATTACAAAGCCGCTCAATTATCCTGGTTGCCAATCGCCCATTCAATATCACATCAACCAGCGTGGGTTTATATAGAAAACCAGTCAATGAGACCATTGACTTGGGACACAATTATGTGGCTACCAGATATTCCCCCCAAATTGAGAAATATTCCCAATCCTATGATAAAACACACGCTCACTTGTTGGAAATGGGCCCACATGCACACGAAATTATTTCCCAAACCTTCTTACATGATCTCACTCCTTAATCACCCTCAGATGTCAGTTGGCCTAAACTCGGCTTCCCAACACTGGTGGAGGAGCAAAAAACTAGATAGGCTGGGAGAGTGGATTGAACAGGGGCAAATCATCTCGTTCGAAAAATTAAGGGACAAACACGATCTACCCTTGACAGAACACTACAATTACTGCAGGCTTAAACATCTCGTATTAACCTTGTTAGAGAACCATAAAATTCTGGAAATGAACTGGCTATCAAAAACGTGCCAAGTGGCACCTCTAACGAAAGGCACCCTAGGGATGCTTTACAAAACATTTAATGCTAGACCGGTAGGTCTCAAATTTAAACACATGGTAGACTGGGAATCTGACATGAATACGAACTGGGATTTAGGTAAATGGAGGATAGCTTGGTCCAACATATATAGGGGCTCCCTGAACTATAGCATTTTAGAAACTGCCATCAAGGTGTTACACAGAGTATACATAACCCCGGAAAAACTCGCTAAATGGAAAAAGTCAGAAAACCATTTGTGCTTTAGGGGATGCCAGGTAGCTGGGACATTCCCCCATATATGGTGGTCCTGCCCCAAAGTAGCAAAGATATGGGACCTGGTTTCGGAACTAGCCTCAGACTTATTCCGTACCCAGGTGGATAAGTCTATAGACAACATGCTGCTGGGGATCCCCTTTAACACCCTTACACCTCCCCAAAACAGGCTGCTGCAATACATAACCCTGGCAACCAAGAGTCATATTGCTAAATCCTGGAAATCCAGTAACCTAAACTTCCAGCTGATCAAACATAAGATAAATTATATTGCCATCAACGAAAGAATTACCCACCTACTGGATGACTCTATGGACAATTTCAGGAAAATATGGGACCCATGGATAGTATACATAGGCCTAGCCTTAGGCTGTTAGGACTAATGTCTAGCTAAAAAGTAGAATCTTTCCCCCAAATAGGTCGGACTGAGGGCCAAGGGAGGAAGTATGGGAAGGGAGTGGGGGACATCCTCATCTTAAATTACCTGTATTAGGGGATTCTCTAAGGGATAGGACAGGCCAGCAAGTAGTTTAAGTTTGCAGTTTTGAAACACGTTTTTAAAAGATTTATGTTCAAAATAAAATGGAAAATAGAAAAAAAAAAAAAAAAGAGATAGTCACTTTATATGTACCATAGCCTTAAGGCTCGATTTGCAACAGGTGAACACTCATCTTGTCTGTACATGCTGCGTTATTACAGAGTTTTTCTTTTATGTTGCTGTTTACAAATACATGTATGTTGGGACTCATGGATATACGAAAACCAGAAAGGCCTGCGAGCCAAGGTACAATGTGTAAATTTTTATATGACATGAGGTGACAATAAAACTCATTGTTATAAAAAAAAAATATATATTTTACTTTGTTTTATGTTTATCTATGTATATTAATGTACTGTTTTTTTTAACAGGGGCCGCACCGTAGAAGAGGAAAAGAAGATGGACGGGACATGCTTAAAATATGTACTATGTTTGTTTTTTTTATGTAAATGTTGTACTAATTTTTTTATGTTTTTTTACCTAAGTGGCTGATCTGAAGGGACATCTCAAAGGTATGTGGTCTTAATTATTTTATTTTAGCATAGAATTAGTGTTTCTGGATAGAGATAGCATGTATTGTATATTACATTGTGGTATGTATTGTATGTTAGATAGATTGGGGGATGTACTGTATATTACATAGATAGGATGTATTGTGTATTAGATAGATTGGGGTATGTATATTACATAGATAGGATGCATTGTATATTACATAGATTGGGGGATGTATATTACATAGATAGAATGTATTGTATATTACATAGATTGGGGGATGTATATTAGATAGGGGTGTATTGTATTGTATTTCATTTAATTTGTATTGTATGCATTGTATTGTATGCATTGTATTGTATGTATTGTATTGTATGTATTGTATGTCTTTCCTTTTCCGTCCGAGTAATTTTTTTTTCTGTAGTGGGGGGGGGGGGGGGGGTTGTAATATATTTTGTTGTTTTCTGTAATGTTCCTTTTTTAATTTTTTGTGATTTCGTTTTTTTTATTTTTTGTAATGTCGATTTTGTATTTTTTGTTATTTAGGTTTTTTTATTTTCCGTAATGTAGATTTTTTATTTTTTGTGATTTAGGGTTTTTTCTTTTATGTAATGTAGATTTTTGATTTTTGGTGACTTTAGATTTTTTTTTCCCTGTAATTACATTGGTGGGGAGGTGGTTATTAGGGGGTAGGTAGGTAGTGTAGGTAGATAGTGTAGATGTTAATAGGTTAGTGTAGAGGGGGGTTAGTTGATATTTAATGTTTTATTGGGGGTGTATAGTGCAGTGGAGTGTTTAGACTTAGTGGCATTATGGTCCTTGAGGACCGTCATGGCACTTATGTGGTTAATTTTGGGTTGTAACAGGCCCATAATGGTCATAATATACCCTTATGGGACTGATGGGGTTAAATAGAGGCTTAGGAGGATCTGGATAGACCCCCATAAGTGACTGGGTTAAAATGGTGTAGTCCTGGATGACCCTCATGGCACTTATAGTGTTATTACATGCTTTCATTAGTTTGTTATAGGGGTCTATATAGTTCAGGCACACAGTATACTCACATTGTGTGGCAAACAGCATTTCATCACTTTCTTTTATTGCCCCGTCATTTTTTGACGGGCAAGTTGCTAGTCACATATAGTTGTGAGCATGCGGGTTGTTGCTAACGCTGCAGGCTCGCGTAGCGAGCCTGTGGCCCTCGCAATACAAGGGCGCTCCTTGCCAGCAACTGCGGACCTCGCAACGTTTACAGACTTTACGACAAACAAATACGAGGCGCGGGACTTAGAAAAAAAAACACTACGACCTTGCAAAGATACGACTTTAACGGTAGACCCGTGCAAACATGAAAACATTAGAAACACAATAAATACACACAACACATAAAAAGGTTACCCACAGCAAGGGGGGGGGGCACCCAGGATCTCTGCAAGTGAAGTTACACCTCCATTTAAGTCGAAATTACAGAGTTTAGACACCCGAAAATCACCTAAGTGACAGAAAAAATGTCAGCCGAAAAAAAACTAAAACGAGGCTACAGAACCCTAAAGACGCAAAACACAACCAAACATACGGATTTTCAAGAAAAAGCTGGACGAGATCCAATAACAAGGACCTAAAATCAGTCACAGCCGCGTACCACACATTAGGTGCCATTTCACAACACTAATTTACACAATCCGGAAGTACACAGCTACCCTAACGGATTTTCCTCACGCACACTATTTACACTACACAATGCATACATTGCTGACACTTACAAAGCAGCTCCGCAGCACTGAAAACACATATTGTATGCTGCAGCAACATGAAAACAGATTGCCAGCTCTTCAACACAATGCTTCCTGCATATATTACGTCAAAATAGGTAAAGTATATTGCTTTATTAATGTATTATTTATTTGATTACCATACACCAAACAGCATTAGCTAACTTACAATTGCATTGCCGTAATTTTTTGAAGGGCAATATTCTAGTCACATATATACAGTAGATGACAGCAATACGGGTTGTTGCCAACGCTTACGGGCTCGCATAGCTATCCCGCCGCAACTGTGGCCCCCGCAAAGTGAGGGCTGTAGTTGCTGGCAAGGTTCACAGAAGGCGCTCCTTGCGCTAGGCGCTCATCCCTACAACTTTCGGACCGCAAATGCGAAGCGAGGGGCCGCATTTGCGGAGGTGGAGGCTCCCACGTCTGTTCATTGCAGACCGCAAATGCGGACCCTCGCGAAGCAAGGGGCCGCATTTGCGGAGGTGGAGGCTTTACGGCGCTTCACAACCGGTTACAAACGACCACACAAGCAGGACTTTCAACTAAACAAAAAACAAACACGCAATGACTAACTACTGACTTACACAAAAAAATAAGAGTCGCGGGACTTTTATAAAAACCCGTACAACCTACAACATACACCATTAGCAAGGACGCTACATCATACAAACCTGCATACCACATACACATTTGCCGCCATTTTACAACACTGAATTACAGAATGCGGAAGTACCCAGCTACACAAACGGCTTCCCCTTGAGCATGCAGCCTATTTACACTACACACTGCACACATTGCTGACACTTACACCTCAGCTCGACAACACTGCAAATCTAAATTATATGCTGCAGGAACATCAAAACTGATTGTAAGCTCTTCAGCACATCCCTTGCTGCATATATTACAAAGAGGTAAAGTATAAAGTATAGTTTCTATGAGGAGGTTAGTAGGAACCTGGATCAAGGCAACTCAGTAGATGTAGTCTTTTTGGATTTTGCAAAGGCTTTTGATACAGTGCCACATGGGAGACTATTGTGCAAACTAAGAGATACAAGAGTTGCAGTAAATATCTGCTCATGGATTGAGATCTGGCTAAAAGACAGGAAGCAAAGGGTTGTTGTAAATGGAAAATACTCCGATTGGACTAATGTGGTAAGTGGGGATCCTCAGGGTTCAGTATTAGATCCTCTCCTTTTTAACATATTTATTAATGACTTAGAGGTAGGATTGGAGTGTGGTGTCTCCATTTTCGCTGATGACACGAAGTTGTGCAAGGTAATTAAATCATATAATGACGTGCTTTCCCTCCAAAGGGATTTACATAAAATTGAGGAATGGGCATCTAAATGGCAGATGATATTTAATACAAATAAATGTAAAGTTATGCATCTGGGAAGGAAAAATAGCCATGCAATTTATAATCTTAATGCAGCAAATCTAGGTGTATCAGATATTGAAAGGGATTTGGAAGTGCTTGTGGACAACCACCTAAGTAGCAGTTCTTAAAGCCAAGAAGCTAATAAGGGGAATGGAGGGGCTAAGTTATGAAGAAAGACTAACCAAATTAAACTTATTTTCTCTAGAAAAAAGGTGTCTAAGAGGAGATATGATTACCTTATATAAATACATCCAGGGTCAGTATAAAGATTTGTCAAGGGAGCTTTCTGTGCCAAGAGGTTTTCAACTGACAAGAGGACATCCCTTGAGGTTAGAAGTAAAAATATTCCCCCTTAAAGAAAGAAAATGGTTCTTCACAGTAAGGGTGGTTAATCTGTGGAATTCTCTACCAGAGGAGGTGGTGACAGCGGATTCGATAGATAACTTTAAAAGGGGACTGGATTTATTTCTAATTAAAAAGGGAATTCAGGGTTATCATGGATAATTAGAGAGGCAGTATTAATCCAGGGAGAAGTCCGGTCGCCGGTCTCTGGGATCAGGAGGGATTTGATTTTTTTTTCTTTGTTATATAACTAATTAATTAATAGTTAATCTGCATATTGCAGATCGGAGGGGATCTTGAAAGGTTGAACTTGATGGACTGAAGGTCTTTTTTCAACCTTAAATACTATGGGCCTCATTCAATTGTGATTTGGCCAATTGAATAGGGCTCTAAATAAGCACATAGCATTTTTATTTTAAAGAAGTTTTTAGTTAGTGAAAACCTTGCTTTTGGATAGATGTTTACTAACTTAAAACTTCTTTAAAAAAAATATGTTATGTGCTTATTTAGAGCCCTACTCAATTGGCCAAATCACAATTGAATGAGGCCCTAAGTAACTATGTAATATATTAATTTATGATTTAATTAATTAATTAATTAATTAGCATAAAAATAATTAAATATATACAAAACAACAAACAACACCACACTAGCTCAAACAACCACAAACACCTTCACCGCACCACCCACAAGGAGTGCCAACGCTGCTCATAGAACACAATTTACACCAGGGGAGAGCCTTGCAATAAGCGACAAAACGAGATCACTGCGGACCTTACAATAAGCGCAAAAGCGCCTATCATAACAACAAATACACCAACCCAGAGGCTCGCAATGAGTGCCAAAGGTGCTCATTGCGAGCCACGCGATGTGCGCCAAAGGCGCTCAGCGCCAGCCTCGCAATGAGCACACAAGGATGTCAGACCACCAAAACACTAACTCTGTGGCAAACAGCATTACCTGCCTAACAATTTTATTGCCGTCAATTTGACGGGCAAGTCGCTAGTTAAATATAATGGTTTGGCTATTACAGAACCCAGTTCCCTTAGTACCCTTGGATATATTCCATCAGGACCCAGGGCTTTATTAACTTTTATTTTTTCCAACCTCTTTTGGATTACTTCCTGCGTTAACCAATTATTCGGCAAAGGAAGTTTAGTCATGTTAAGTTGCAGTATCACAACCCTTGTGTATACCGAAGAAAATAACCTATTTAGCTCATCTGCCTTTTCCTGGTCACTAATTGTCAGACGGCTTGTGTCACATTGTAATGTTCCTATATCTTCCTTCCTTGTCTTCTTCCCACTTATATAATTAAAAAATATTTTAGGTTTAGTCTTACTCTCTTTTGCAATTTTATTTCATTTTCTATTTTAGCCAGTCTAATAGCCGTTTTGCAAGCCTTGTTGATTTCCTTGTATTCCTGTAAGGCAGTCTCTGTCCCCTCTTGTTTGTATAATTTAAATGCCTGTTTTTTACTCCGTATCTTGATCTTTAAATCATTGTTAAGCCACATTGGATGTGATTTACTCCTTTTACTTTTATTCCCAATTGGTATATGGTGGTGTGTATGTATATTTAGTAAGGATTTAAATGTTGTCCATTTATGTTCAGTATTTTTACCTGCCAGTTCTCTGTCCCAGTCTATACTTTGTATTGCTGACTATAAACAGTTAAAATCTGCCGTTTTAAAATTAAGAGTTTTTGTTGGCTCCTTAAAATAGTTTTTTTAATTCAATCTCAAATGAGACTGTGTTGTGATCACTGTTTCCCAAAGGTTGCCCTAGTTCAACATTTGATACTATATCAATATTATTTGTGACTAAATCTAAGAGCTTCATTTCTAGTAGGCTCTTGTATAACCTGGGCCAGATAATGATCCCTGAGAGTACTCAAGAACCTGCTCCCCTTAGATGTACTGCTGGTCTCATTTATCCAGTTTATTTCAGGGTCATCAAAATCTCACATCATTAGAACTTGCCCATGCTTAGCTGCATTTCCAATCTGTAACAATCATTGTATTTCCTCACTTTCAGCTATATTTGGGGGTTTATAGCATACTCCTACTAATATTCTTTAGGAATTTGTTGCTCCGCTATTTACCCACAAAAATTCAACTTTATCACTAATTCCGCCATAAGTATCTTCTCTGACTATAGGCTTAAATTCAGGCTTAACATACAGACAAATCACTTCTCCTCTATTACCATTGCCTCTATCTTTCCTAAATAGGTTATAACCATCCAGATTAACAGTCCAGTCATGAGATTCATCCCACCACGTTTCAGTAATGCCTATTAAATCCCATTTTTCATTAATTGCTAATAATTCTAACTCTCCCATTTTTCCTGGCAAGCTTCTGGCATTAGCAAGCATACACCTTATGTTATGAGTCTGTAGTTCTAAAGTGCCTTCAACTGTACTTTAGTTACTTAGTACTACCTCCCTATTGCCTATACTACCTCTCCCCTCATCTCCTTCCCTATGAGTTGATCATTCATCCCTTATACCCTCTACACTTTCTACTGATTATACATTGTTTAGGTCATAATTTCAATGTGGTACGTAATCTCCTACACAATGACAATGTAGTGATCAAGAAGGGGGATATCTTTAGAGTCTTTTCCAAATTCACTGAAAAATAAACAGAAACATCTAATAGTTTTACTGTTGATTAACTGTACATCCAAAATTTTAAAAGAAAAATAGCAAATTGACTCATGTATTTATTGAGTAAATATTTGGTATAAATATGGCTGGTTTACCCATTGGTCCAAGGAGGCAGGAGCCTAAGGGCGGATACCACAAAGGGGCGCCACTTTAAAAAAAAAAAGATAAAAAAATGCTGTAGCTCATTGACTGGCTACTAGGGGGTAATTACCTAGAACAAGATAGTTACAACAGGAAATGGAACTTAAACGCACAGAAACGGACAAAAATGGGTCCATGCATATCTTGCATACTCACTCAGAGGGGCTCCTCCACTTCACTGCCCAGGAGATCCGGCCCTGGTCGCGACACAGGGTTAAATTTTCGACTGTGCCCAGAATTCCTTTTAACACCTCACAAGCTGAAGCAGAACTTCAGCTGCCTTTCTGCAGATCAAACAGCCACCAACAGAGCATGCAAATCTCAGCATACAGTAAAAGAATATAGTTTCATCACTTATGTCTCAACCAGAAGACCTCTTTATTGAACAAATTAAAGCATATTTATAGTAAAATACAATAATATCTAAACTCATTAACAAATATTAATATGTGTTGCCACTGAACAATACCATTTGGTAACATAAGATCACTAGATCAGAAGACCAAATTAACCCAATTACTTTCCAATGCTAAACTTTCCCATTGTTTACAAATAGTTAAAAGCATAGTGTCAGCTCCACAAAATACATCTTATACCTGCATGTGCAAACAATACCAGGTCACACAGTATACACTGAATGACCACAAAACCACTTATTAAACAAAACGTCCAAATATAAGGCAAGTTTAACAAGAACATAACTATTATAGCAAGTTGTTACTCAGAAATGCAATGAACACATTGTGCCACTACCACAGTAAATCCCTTGGCCCAGAGGCCCCAGTGCCAAGGGAATACTTCACACCACCCTTAATTGAACATGGTGGTTTGTAACAATCACCAAGAAATGTATTTCCCTCTATCCTATAGCTAGATCAATGTTAAAGTTTCCACTCTGTATCATGTACCAACATGTTCTTATAATGTTTAAGAAAGAGCACAACTAGTGCAAAGAGTGTTAGACTCTAGGCACAGATGGGTTACACCTTACTCTTCATGTTTCTGTAGTATCTGACTGTTAATTAAGCTAATGGAACTGTATATAAGGGTGAGATATAAAAAGATGCAGAAATATACAAAAACAGAGACTGAGCTCTAAAATGACCACTGTATGATAAAAAAATATGATTTAAAATGTGAGACTAAGAGCATAATTAGACACTACAAATGACATGTTAGTGATGATGCTGAGATTTAAATAGGGTACATTGTTCAATACAATCTCCAATAATATAACAAATCACCCTCTCCTCTACCTTATCTCCCCATTTCCACCCTCCATCCTCTCATAAATAAGTACACCCCTATGGGTTCTAAGCTAGCAGGAAATACTGAAGCCTAACACACACACAAAAAAAATCTGATTTTCCCTAATAATGATTTTATGTTCATGGTATACACAGGTGCTAATATTTTTAGTTTATTACATAACTCACAAACAAATGTTTTTTTTCTAAACAATATTACTGCTTTAACCTGTCTGCCTGCTGTGCAACATGCGTGGTTTTAAGATAATTTGGGACTGGTGTTGTGGGTGAAATCAAATACTTAAATGCTGGAATGTTACAAAACAAAATATAAATGCATTTTGTATTTAAACTTGCATTTCAACAGTAGTGAATTATCCAGGTTCCTATAAGATGTCTAAATAATTAAGGATGAAATGCATGTGACTGCAGCACCTGGATATTCTGACTGGCTGCTTGGGCCTCCATGTAAATCAAGTGCTCTAAGTGAGGGCACTGCAGCTGCAGGAGCTTTCTTTTCATAAATTCTACACTAAATCTTTTGCTCCCCCAGGTTAGGGCACTCAGCCCAAAGCCTTAATTCTACCTTAGCCACCACAGATTTCTATGTAGGGAGTAGCCAAACCAAGCTTTACGGATGAGAAAGGTCTCTAGGAGATATATTTATAACATTGTTTTTGTGATGTATATTACCCTCTTAAGTACTGGGTATGTTACCGTGGATTTTGTAACATAAAACTGGGATAATACTAACAGTTTTTAATTACACACATTAAATTGTTAAGTTTTAAATAATGTTGAAATGTCATCATTTTGTGGTGGTTTTTGTGCTCTCGTGTCACTTTAACTGCTTCTGGGGGACCCAGCAAGGGTTTGAAAACCACTTGCAAGTTGTCTTTGGTTCACGTTAATCTTTCTTCTGCTTTTTGCAGTTACCGCAGTAGTGTTATTAGCATTAGGGTTTTGGTGTCAGAGTGTAAGGGAGTAACTCATAATTTGTTGTCAGTGCAGAAATCAATGGATATTTTTTTCCTTGCTTTTTGGCTGTGTCGTGAAGTTCTCTTGCAGCATTTTAGGGATGAGGGATTAACATTACTAGGTAGTATATACTGTGCAGCTATGGCACTCCATTGCTTTTGCAGAGATTTAAATAGGGTACATTGTTTTTAAGAACTAATATCCAAGGTTGCTCTACAATTACATAATGCAGTTACTCAGAAACAAGACATCAGAAGATCACAAGGCACAGTGGGTGGTTTGAGAAGTGGTAGGGTAGAGAAGCATGTAGGTAGAGAGGAGCAAGAAGGGAGATAAAAACCGGAAGAGGAGTCAAAGTGGCAAAGGAAATTAGAGACTAGGAATTAGCAGGAGTGAGGGAGAGAAATTGATAGGAAAGGAAGCAGAGGAAAATTTAGGGGTGTGAGGCCCAGGGCTGGGGCAGCACATTTTAAGGGGGCAGCAGGCTACATAAAGATGCAGGGCCTAGGGCCGCATAAAAACAAAATATACCGACAGGAAACTGAGAGGACTATAGATTAAGAGAATGGCCTAGATATAAAATGGTAGAGAAGAGAGGTGGGTATTGGAGGAGAAGGAAAACAGGAACGTAAGGAGGTGGGATGAAAGGAGGTACAGAGTGAGAGTGATGGAAAGCAAGATAAGATAGGTGGGAGACAGATGGGAGATCATTGGGCAAAGAGTGGAGGACAATCTGTGAAAAGAGAGGCTGGTATCAGAAAACAGTGAGAGAATTGTTCTGCAACAGAAGGGAAATTCTTGCAGAATAAATACTGCTACATATTAACATAATACCTAAAAAAAGATTGTCAAAGCCATCATCTGTGTGTATCAGATGAAAATAAAGAATAACCGCAAGCTAATACATCTATAAATGTAAAAAGAGATAGTGAAGTCTACTCCTGGAAACTAGATTATTTATAATCTTACATATCAAATGTCATCTACTTATGACACTGACACATCATTTAATAGAGATAAAACTGAGAAATGTAAAAGTAATCTCTATACTCTGCACTATTGTGCTGCAATCGAATAAAAGATAAGTGATATTCTGTTGACAACATTATTACAGAGGTTTTAATATTCTCCTCATTGATCCCAGGAAGGCTGTATTAATATAAGCAAACATATTAAGGGCCCTATTAAATTCCAGCCTCGTAAATAAGAGGCTTCTACTTAAGCCCTACGTACTGCAAAATTTATCTAAGTTACAATGCTATTACAATCGCCCTGCTGCGAGCAACGTATGAGCTATGCAGCAGGGCCGTACGTATCAACACTGCGAAAATGTACATGAGAAGTGACAGCCTGCGATATGATATCGCAGGCTCCTGCACCTCAACAAGTAGTGCAGGGGTCCTAAACGGGACCTCCGCAGCAGTCCCCCACATAAGCCCTGCTGTGGGGGTTACTCCAACTACCCCCCGGCACCTAAAATTAAATTACGGAGGCTCTGTAGACATAGGGCATCAGATACATGTGGAGATTCCCTTCTGTCTTATGGTGAACTAATATGGAATTAGTAATTCCCCTGTACAAGGCCAGATGTTCCTTCTAAAGCTGGGTATCTACCCAATGCACCCTCTCACTGAACACCAGGCCCAACAAAGGAGCCCTTCCAGCAAGTTGTCTCTCCCTGTCAAAGCAAAGAGCCCTCAGACCAAAGTACCAAAACTCTTTAGACTACCAATGATGGCATGATACAACGCACAGCTTTCACTTTAATTTAATTTTTCAGCCCAGTAATTTAGCCAAATACACTTTTACAAGGCCAAATATGGCATTGAGACAATCACATTTAAATTACTGCAAATATATAACTGTGCCTCCAGTCCCACTTTCC
>CM050171.1:50604694-50767194 GCA_027410445.1 Discoglossus pictus | reverse complement strand
AGGGTATGGATGCCCAGTGTAGAAATTCTTTATACTTCAGAAATTTGTTTAGAAGCCCTGGCACCCAAAAAACCCAACCCTCCCCATACGTATGGTGCCAATCCCCAGATCCTCCTCAACCCAGTCAGTATATGATGTCAATCCCAAGCTCAGCATATGGTGCCAATTTCTGGGGCCGCCTAATCCAATGTACGGTGCCAATTCATAGCTAAGTATAAATACCTGAGTCCTCCCAGGTTCAAAGTATGGTGTCAATTGCAGGCTCAGCATATGGTGCCAATACCCGGGTACTTGCTGGTGCAAAGTATGGTGCCAACCTTCCACTGCCCACTGAATAATGCCAATTAGTTCCGTGTGCCAATTATCGGATCCCAGCCTGCCCAGTGTATTGTGCCAATGCATATTCTACAGACTCATTATCATAGTCCCAACCCAGTGTATGGTGCCAGACCCTTGGGTACCGCATGTCCAGCTCAGTGCCCCCTATCTTCCAGCCCATTTTACAGTGCCAGTCCTTCAGGTCTCCCATGCCCAGCCTAGAGTACAGTGCCAGTCCCTTGGGTCGTCCATGGCCAGCGCCCCCATCTCCCAGCCCATGATGACAGTCCCTTGGGTCCCCCGTGCCCAGCTCAGTGCGCCAGTACCTTGGGTCCCCCGTGCCCAGCTCAGTGCGCCAGTACCTTGGGTCCCCCGTGCCCAGCTCAGTGCGCCAGTACCTTGGGTCCCCCGTGCCCAGCTCAGTGCGCCAGTACCTTGGGTCCCCCGTGCCCAGCTCAGTGCGCCAGTACCTTGGGTCCCCCGTGCCCAGCTCAGTGCGCCAGTACCTTGGGTCCCCCGTGCCCAGCTCAGTGTGCCAGTACCTTAGGTCCCCCATGCCCAGCTCAGTGTGCCAGTCCCTTGGGTCCCCCATGGCCGTGCCCAGCGTGCCAGCCCCTTGGGATCCCCATGCCCAGCGTGCCAGTCCCTTGGGTGCTTTGCCCGTGCTCAGTGTGCCAGTCCCTCTGGTCCCCTGTGCCCAAACCATGGTACCAGCCCCTTTGGGATCCCCATGCCCAGCGTGCCAGTCCCTTGGTCCCCTGTGCCCAAACCATGGTGCCTGTCCCTCGGGTCCCCATGCCCGTGCCCAGCTCTGTGTGCCAGTCCCTCTAGTTCCCATGCCCAGCGCCCCCATCTCTCAGCCTAGCCCATGGTGCCAGTCCCTTGGGTCACCCATCCCCAGCTCAGTTTGCCAGTCCCTCTGGACCCCCGAGCCCAGCGCCCCCATCTCCCCGCCCGGCCCATGGTGCCAGTCCCGTAGGTTCCCCATGCCCAGCTCAGTGTGCCTAGCGCCCCCATCTCTCAGCCCTGCCCATGGTTTCTGTCCCTCGGGTCCCCATGCCCGGTCCCCGCACTCACTATAGTGACGCTGGCCTTGCGCAGGTCCCGGTTCTCCTCCTGCAGCGCCTTGCACTTCAGCTTATAGGTCTCCAGCTCGATCTTCAGCACTTTGTTCTCCTGCTGCAGCGAGGCCAGGCGGTTAGTCAGCTCCTCCAGGCGGAAAGGAGAGATCACAATCCCGGACTTCCCGGAGGAAGGCGCCGAGCACGAGGTCTGCATGGCCGCCGAGCTATTACCGGCTCCGTCCGTGTCACTCTCACTAGCACTGTCCGCCATCACCGCAGCAATATGGGGAGAGCAGGATGACACAGGCGGCGGCCAGGCACTGAGACACAGCGCGCACTGCGCACACTCACAACGACAGCCGCGAGCAGAGACAAGAGCGGAGACTGCTGGGAGTCACTGACTGTGCACGGAGGACACAGTGACACCTAGCGAGCGCTGAGGGAACGACAAGGAGTGGATGAACCTGAGCCTTACTAGTAAAAGAGAAACATCCAGGAACAACATAGGGCTCAGTGTTATTAATGTCAGTAGGAATGTACTATCAGTCACATCTCTCTGTCACATAACCAATCAAGTGGTTGAGAACCAATCAAGACTGAAAAATCGCAGACTTACAGTCTAAAGGTGCAGTATGGTCTACATGGATCTGAAAAAAGCAACAAACATACATACAATATAAATACTTATTGCGGCATGTGTAATATCACATATATAGTTGTGGATCTTTGCGCTGTTCTTAATGTTTGCAATGTTGGTAATGCAGTTGCGTCCCTCACAAAGTGAGGGCGCAACCGAGAGCCTTGCAAATCGAGGCAAGCCAGCTGCGCCATCACTCATGCGAGCCTCGCAAAGCTCGGCAATGCAGCTGCGCAGAACTTAGGCTGCAATGAGCACCAAATGCAAGCCTTTTTTTTCGTCACTCAAAATTCGCCTAAACAAGAAAAAAAAATAGTGGACAAAAAACGCAAAATTTCAGAAACAGCATGAAAACGAGGCTCAGCAACGCCAGGCTTGCAAAACTTACAGGATGCTGAAGACACACGAACAACACCAGGAACGCGGGACTTTGAAAATAAAACCAACGGCAGTCAGCGCGTGCCACGCAAACATTCAGCAAAGACACACAGAGGAGAAATTCACAGGGAAGGGACAGGGAGGAGATGCTGGAAAGAGACACATGGCAATCCCAAGCACTAAACTTGCAGGTTAACAAACCCTGCAATGAGCGGCCCGTACAGTAGGCAAGAGGAAAGGCTCGCAATGAGCGCTGAAGGTGATCGTTGCAAGGCAGAAAACTTGAAGTACACGGGGGGAGAGGCTTGCAATGAACACCAAAATCCCGTCATTTTTGACGTGCAGGTTCCTAGTTTATATATAACTAGCGACTTGCCCGTCAAAAAATGACGGTCAATAAAAGAAAGTGTTGAAATGCTGTTTGTCACACAATGTGAGTGTACTGTGTGCCTCAGCTATATAGACCCCTCTAACACACTAATGAACGCATGTAATTACACTATAAGTGCCATGAGGGTCATCTAGGACCCTCATGACCCAAAGTGTAAGCACTACACCATTTTAACCCGGTCACTTATGGCGGTCTAAAGTCATGAAAAATCAAAAATCTACATTACCTAAAATAAAAAAAACTAAAATCACCAAAAATAAAATTGTACATTACAGAAAAAAAAACCTAAGTAACAAACATTACAGAAAATAAAAAAATACATTACAACACCCCCCACTACATAAAAAAATTAAATTACACACCTGAAAAGGAAATACATATAATACATACAATACAATTAAATACAATACAATTAAATAAAATACAATTAAATACAATACACCCCTATCTAATATACATCCACCTATCTAATATACATCCCACTATGTAATATACATCCCACTTTCTAATATACAATACTATCTAATATACATCCCCCTATCTATCTATCTATCTATCTATCTATCTATCTATCTATCTATCTATCTATCTATCTATCTATCTATCTATCTAATATACAATAAATACTATCTATATACTATACATCCCCCTATCTATCTAATATACAGTACAATCTATCTCTATATAGCAACCCTAATTCTAAGCTACAATAAAATAATTAAGACCACTTACCTTTGAGATGTTTCTTCAGATCACCAACCTAGGGTAAAAAAGATTAAAAAAATTAATACAACACATTTACATAAAATGAATAAACATTCTAAATATTCTACTCACCTTTCCAGCATGTCCCGTCCATCTTTGCTTATGCAGCGCGGCCCCTGTTAAAAAAAAAACATTACATTAGCACACATACATAAACATAAAACCAAGTAAAATCAACACAATCTACATTTTACTTACCTCCTCGCGATGTCTCCGGCCTCCTCGGGTTGTGCCCAGGAAGCATCCGCGCTCTTTAAAAAAAAACAACACACATCCGCCCTGGCGGATGTCCCCGACGCTAATGAGCTTCCTACGGAGTGTTCCAGAATAAAATTGGCAATGGCGGCTTCTGATTGGCTGAAATGGCTGTCTATCAAATTCAGTCAATGAGAAGACGCCAATTGTGAACCAATGAAAAAGGGATACACCCCAAAATACCACGCTGATTGGATAATACAACTTTTAATCTATATTTGAACCAATCCTAAGGTTTTATTGCCGTCCGCCAATCACAATGGAATATACCCCCACATACTGATTGGTGAAGACATCTGCGCCTTCCCATTGGCTTTAATATTGATTGACATTCACAATAGCCATCACAATAGCCAATGAGAATGCGCAAATCCTTCACCAATCAGTACGTGGGGGTGTATTCCATTGTGATTGGCTATTGTCAGTGCAACCAATCAGAATGCGCAGATGTTCCAACCAATCACCCTGTGGGGGTGTATTCCATTGTGATTGGCTGAAGTCATCTGCGCCTTGTGATTGGTTTAAATAAAGATTGACAGGTACATTATCCAATCAGAGTGGGATTTTAGGGTGTATCCCTTTCTGATTGGCTCACACATTGGCGCCTCCTGATTGGGTGAATTTGATAGACAGCGATTTCAACCAATCAGAAGGCGCCATTGCCTATTTTCTTCCGGAAAAGTCTCCGGGAGCCTCATTAGCGTCGGGGATGTCCGTGAGTGCGGATGTGAGTATTTTATTTATTTATTTATTTATTTATTTTTTATTATTAAGGCCGTGGCAGAAGAGGAGAAGGAGGCCGGAGACGTCGCGGGGAGGTATGTACAATGTAGATTATGTTTATTTTATTTTGTTGTTATGTATATGTATGTGTATTAATGTTATGTTTTTTTTAACAGGTGCCGCTCCGAAGAAGAAGATGGATGGGACATGCCGGAAAGGTGAGTAGAATATTTAGAATGTATAGAATGTTTATTTTAGACCTGTAAACGTGTTGCACTCATTTTTTTTCTTTCCTTAAGTGCCTGATCTGAATCGACATCTGCAAAGGTAAGTGGTCTTAATTATTTTATTTTAGCTTAGAATTAGATTATTTTATATATAGATAGCATTTATTGTATGTTAGCTAGGGGTAGGTATTTTATATAGATAGCATAGAATGTATTGTATATTAGATTATGGTATTTATTTAGATAGATTGGGGATGTATATTATATAGATATGATGTATATTACATTATGGTATTTATTTAGATAGATTGTGTGATGTATATTAGATAGGGGTATATTGTATTGTATGTATTTGTATTATATTGTAAGTATTGTATTGTATGTATTATATTGTATGTATTTGTATTGTATTGTATGTATGTATTATATTGTATGTATTTGTATTATATGTATTTCCTTTTCAGGTGTGTAATTTTTTTTCCTGTAGTGAGGGGGGGGGGTTGTAATGTTTTTTTTATTTTGTGTAATGTTCCTTTTTTTTTATTTTTTGTGACATAGGTTTTTTTTTTTTTCTGTAATGTAGATTTTTTTTTGTGAGTTAGGTTTTTTATTTTATGCAATGTAGATTTGTTTTTTTGTGTGACTTTAGGCTTTTTTTCCTGTAATTAGGGTGGTGGGGGTTATTAGTCGGTAGGTAGTGTAGCTGTTAATAGGTTAGTGTAGAGGGTGTTTAGTTGATATTTAATGTTTTATTGGGGGGGTATAGTGCAGTGTAGTGTTTATACTTAGTGTCATGATGGTCCTTGAGGACCGTCATGGCACTTATGTGGTTAATGTAGTGTTGTAACATGCCCATAATGTTGTTAATATACCCTTATGGGACTGATGGGGTTAAATAGAGGCTTATGAGAGTCTGTATTGACCCCCATGAGTGACTGGGTTAATGAAGGGCTTATAGGGGTCTTTATTGACCCCCATGAATGACAGGTTTAATTAGGTGTTTATGGGGGTCTGTATTGACCCCCATGAGTGACAGGGTAATGAAGGGATTATGGGGGTCTGTATTGACCCCCATGAGTGACAGGGTTAATGAAGGGCATTTGCGGACAAACACATACGACATAGGAGGCTTCACCTTCCGCAAATGAGGCCGCTCACTATGCGAGGGTCCGCATTTGCGGACAAAACTGCATCTCTTAGCGAGGGATGCAGTTCTTGCGAGCTCACTTTGCGAGCTCGCAAAGCTTGACGATGTCACGTAGTTTGACAACTATTATATGTGATTACAGTAAAATATGAGCCTTTACGATTTAAGACGTCTGTCTATCTGTTTGTCTGTCTACTTGTCTGTCTGCCTGTCTATCTGCCTGTCGGCCAGTCTATCTGTCTGTCTATATATATCCACTATTTCAGATGAGTAATCAGAGTTTTGCAGTATAAAGTGATACTTTTCTTTTTTTTTTCTTTAATACTTTTTTATCTTTTTGTACAAAACATAAGCATAAACAAAAACAAAGTTTTTCAAACAAACACACGGAAAGTCACAACAAGATGGATTAAATATCAGTAACTTCTTTTGAAGGAGAAGACATAATATTTATTACCTAGAGGATAATCCTATATTGTAAAGACAGCAGACCACTAAAACATAGGTGCTACATTTACTACAATCTTTTCTTCTTTCTTTACATCTTAATTTCTTCCTTTTTCCTCTCCATATACCTGTCCCATATATAGCATTGGGTTAGCAAACAATTCATTTTAACTGAATATCTTTGATTTAATTGATTAAATTCTCTATTTCTACTGATATATCTAATTATTTCTGGAATTGAAGGCATTGTATTTAATTTCCAGAATTTGCATATCAATCCCTTAGTTACCAATAAGTTATGCGATAAGAGAAGGTAAAACTTCGGAAATACTGTATAAGCCAAGTTTTTCAGCCCTTTTTTAAGGCTAAAAAGAGCCCCCTCGCCTTATACTCGAGTCACTCTCCCCCTCTCCCCGCCGTGTCTCTCTACCCCACCCCCCGTGTCTCTCTACCCCCGCCCCCCCCCTGTCTCTCTACCACCCCCCCCTCTTCGGCATTAGCGTATACCGGGTGCCGGCACCTGGTATATGCTAATGACGTGACGTCACATGGGCGCCACGTCATTAGCATATACCAGGTGCCGGCACCCGGTATATGCTAATGCTGTGACGCCACATGAGCGCCACGTCCCGGAAGTAGCAGAGGCCGGAGCAGGAGCTTCAGATGCAGGTAAGTGAGGGGAAAGGGAGAGGGGGGTATTTAAAGGGGTAGAATGAGGGGGGGTTAGAATGAGGAGGGGGGAGGTTAAGGAGGGGGGTTGAGGAGGGAGGTTGAGGATGAGGAGGGAGGTTGAGGATGAGGAGGGAGGTTGAGGATGGGGGGGTTGAGGTTGAGGAGGGGGTTGAGAATGGGGGGTTGAGGGGGGGTTGAGGAGGGAGGTTGATGATGAGGAGAGAGGTTGAGGAGGGGGGTTGAGCATGGGGGGTTGAGGTTGAGGAGGGGGTTACGGATGAGGAGGGAGGCTGAGGATGAGGAGGGAGGTTGAGGATGAGGAGGGAGGTTGAGGATGAGGAGGGAGGTTGAGGAGGGGGTTATGTTGAGGATGGGGGTTGAGGATGAGGAGGGGGGTTGAGGATGGGGGGGTTGAGGGTGAGGAGGGAGGCTGAGGATGAGGAGGGAGGATGAGGAGAGAGGTTAAGGAGGGGGTTGAGGATGAGGAGGAAGGATGAGGGGGGGTTTGAGGATGGGGGTTGAGGATGAGGAGGGAGGATGAGGAGGGGGTTGAGGATGAGGAGAGGGTTGAGGATGAGAAGAGAGGTTGAGGTTAAGGATGAGAAGAGAGGTTGAGGAGGGAGGTTGAGGAGGAGGGAGGTTGAGGATGAGGAGGGAGGTTGAGGAGGAGGGAGGATGAGGAGGAGGGAGGTTGAAGAGGGAGAGAGGGGGGTTGAGGATGAGGAGGGAGGTTGAGGAGGGGGTTTGAGGTTGAGGAGGGGGTTGAGGATGAGGAGGGAGGTTGAGGAGGGGGTTGAGGATGGGGGGGTTGAGGTTGAGGAGGGGGTTGAGGATGGGGGGTTGAGGATGAGGAGGGAGGATGAGGAGGGAGGATGAGGAGGGAGGTTGAGGATGAGGAGGGAGAATGAAGAGGGAGTTGAGGATGAGGAGGGGGGTTGAGGTTGAGGAGGGGGTTGAGGATGGGGGGTTGACGAGGGAGGTTGAGGAGGAGGGGGTTGAGGATGAGGAGGGAGCTTGAGGATGAGGAGTGGGGTTAAGGAGGGAGGTTGAGAATGAGCAGGGGGGGAAGAGACACAGGGAAGGGAGAGGGGGGAAGAGACACAGGGAAGGGAGAGGGGAGCAGAGACACGGGAGAGAGAGGGGGACACAGAGGGCACAAGAGGGGCACAGGGGGCAGCACATTTCCCACCCTCGGCTTATACTCGAGTCACTAATTTTACCCAGTATTTTGTGGTAAAATAGGTGCCTCGGCTTATACTCGGGTCGGCTTATACTCGAGTATATACGGTAATTCCTTAAGATATAGATTTAATACCGTATTGGTTCGAATATAAGCCGCACCTTTTTTCCGATTTTTGAGCTTGCAAGTTACGGGCTTATATTCGCGACCGTAAAAAAAAATCATTGCCGATTTGCGAACTTTGCTTGTAACGCGTGCGACTTCTATTCGCAAATGCAAAATTACTGCCGATTTGCGCGATTGCGAGTTAAGGGTGCCGATTTTCGTGCTTTAGACTGCGGTATTGAATAGCGATTTACGGTTTTAGTGATTCTAACATCCTTTAAAGCCTGTAACCTGCAAAAAACGCTACAGAGCTAATTAGAAAGCCTATTTCTTGCAATGGCTGATCACTTTGAGAGTCTTTTTCTCTCCAATTTTACGGGAGCGGTTTATATTTGAGTACTATCTTTTTTCTATTTTTTCCTCTTGAACTTTACGGGTGCGGCTTATATGCGGGTGCGGCTTATATTCGGACCAATACGGTATTATAATTTCCAAATTACAAGGGAATTCCTCCTAAAATACATCTTTTAACCAGACAATACATTTATTCCAAAAAGATCTCAATTTAGTGCATTCCCACTAAACATGTATGGTATCAGCCCTTAACCCACATTCTTCCAACATAATATAATATCCTTTTTTACAAACTTATTAATAAATTCTGTTGTATAATGCCACATATTAATGATTTTGAAATATAGTTCATAATAGGCAGAGGACCTAGCGGATATTCTAACAATTTTTATAGTATTCTGCCATTGTTCGACAGAACTATTGAATCTCCCTTTTTTCTCCCAATCTATCATACCCGCAGTTTTACCACTCTGTTCATTTAAAGGGAGAATCCTACGACATCTCAATATTCTATGGGTAGTGTTCTTATTATATATCATTAGTTCGAATGTAGATAGAGGTTTCATATTTTTTTTTAAATCCTCTTTGTTTTAGGGAGCTCTGATTAGACATGAACTGCAGCCACAGATTTTTATTTAAATTTATACTTATCGCAGATTTTTGACCAACTAAATAGTACTCCTCCTTCATAAAAATCATTCATATAATTAATACCATTCTTTTTCCAAGTTTCAATACAAACTTTCTCTTGGCTTACTTTCAATATTTCTATTGGAGTACCTAAAGAGGGGCATTCTGATATTTTAATTTTTGTCTTAATTTTCATCCAAAATTTTAGCAGGGACTTAATATTCCTTGGAATTAAGCAATTTTTCACTTCCTCCAAATTTGGAATCCATAATAATAAATGGATAGGAATCTTCTCAAAGAATACTTCCTCCATTAATTTCCAATTAATAACTGGTGACGATGTGCTCCACTGTATAATCTGGGATAACGCAATTGCAGCATAAATGTCCCTTATGCATGGGGTAGCCAGGCCCTTGGCCCCAATCCTCCGCTTAGTAATCTCTCCTAAGATTCTGGCTTTTTTCCACTGTAATATAAAAGAATCAATATCTCGTTGGAATTTTTTTAACCAATATTCGGGCGGTACCTCCGGTAGAGATCTAAAAATATAAGTTAATTTAGGAATAGCTATCATTTTTATTACCGCAATTCTTGCTGTTCAGGGGAGATGGATCAATCTCCAATCTGTCAAAGTCCTAAATAGAGTTCTATGTATATTTACCAAGTTATTTTTTAAAATGTTTCTTAAATCAAAAGAAAGGCAAATGCCCAAATTATTTATAGCTTTAGCATTCCAATTGTAGGGGTAAAGATCTTTTAACTTAGCTTTATTTCTGGGGATAAACCCCTAGTAATAATATCTGTTTTTTGTCTATTAATTTTAAAGAATGAAATTCTACTAAACTTACTTAGCAGTTTATACAAGTAAAATAGTGATTTTTCTCTGGTCTGTAAGGGTAACAATCATATTATCCGCATATATAGTTGTTTTATATTCCCTAATTCCGATTTTGACCCCTTTATATCTTTCATCATTCTTATTTTTTCAATCAGTGGTTCTAAAAAAAGAATAAACAGTAATGGGTACAGAAGACATCCCTGTCTCGTTCCATTTGTGATACGGAAGTAGTTTGACTCAAAATTTATACCCACAATTTTTGCTCTAAGATTACCATAAAGAGCTTTTATCGCTTTACTGACGAAATCTCCCAATCAATATTTCTGAAGTACTATTTGTAGGAAATCCCAACTGACCCTGTCACTTTTTCAGCGTCTAATGACAGGGCCAGCATGGGAACTCCTTTTTTAACACTAAATGAAAAAAGATTTATTAGACTCCTGATGTTATCACATCCTTGGCTGGACCTAACAAACCCTACTTGATCTGAGTGGATAAGTCTAATAATTATTGGATTGAGCCTATTTGCCTATACTTTCAAGTCAAAATTTATTAGAGAATAGACTTGTAACTCTTCTTATCGGCTGGATCCTTACCCTCTTTTAATATATCTATAATTTTGGCTTCTGTTAATTCAGCGAGTATGTTCCCACAATTTAATTTCATTGAACATCTTAACTAGGGGGCTTTCAAATATATCTAAAAATGTTTGATAGAAGAGTTTATCTAACCCGTCTATACCAGGTGCCTTATTATTTTTACAGCCCTTTATCGCGCTCTCTACCTCCTTTTCAGTTATATTTTTATTTAAGGTGTCCAATTCTACCCCCAAAATACTGATAAGGTTGATATCACTTAAAAATTCCTTTATTTCACTTACTTCTGGTTTATTTTTCTTATTTTGTATTTCCAAATTATAAAGCTTGGAATAATATTGGTAAAAAATATTCCGTATTTCTGAAGGGTGTTGATGTATCGTACCATCCTCTCCTCTCATCTCCAGAATAGAATATTCTTAGTTTTTTCATTTTATTTGCCAAATATTTACCCGTCTTATCAACCATATCATATTTATTTGCTTGCATCTTCCAGATTAATCGATCCAATTTATATTGTTCAATCTTTTTTAGTTGTTGTTTAATTATATCCATTTCCTTTAGAGGTTCGCCATTTGGGGATTTTTTATTTAGTCTTTGTTGTTCTTCTAATTCTATATACAAGGTTCTTAGTGTGTTCCCTTTCAATTCTATTGTCTTGGCTGTAAATATGCCCCTAATATATGCTTTCATCGAACACCAGAGAATAGACTCCGATGATACTGAACTTGTATTTATATCTAGATACTCTATTAGAAGTTTCTTAATCTCATCTACTTTTATTTTATCTTTTAAAAATGTTGATTCCATTTTCCAATTACTACATTTAACCTGGACTTTGGTTGTTTTAAGTATTAGTACTACTGGGGCGTGGTCTGATATAGCACTTGTACCTATATTTATATCCACTACATTATTTAATATGGATCCATCTCTCAGAATATAATCTATTCTCGAATAAGTATTAAATCTGTTTGAGAGACAAGTATAATCTTCTTTCGAGGGGAATCTTATTCTCAATAAATCAAATAAATTCATGTCTATCAGCAGCTCCTTTATTTTCTTTAAACCATATATTCTAGGGTTCTCTTTATTACCCTCAGGTCTATATTATCTGTCTTTCAAAGGATCCAACACAAGGTTCAAGTCTCCACAGATTATCGTCTTGCCTTTCTTAAACTTATTTACTAGCTTAAACATCTGTCTTATAAACTTCTCTTATTTTTGATTTGGCGCATAGATATTAACTAATGTGTATAAGTTATTGTCAATATATCCCACCCAGATAATATATCGGCCATCCTCATCAATTTTTTGAAACTCATCTTTCACCACTAGGCCTTTACTAAACAATATGGATACACCTCTAGCTTTACTACTAACTGTAGAATCTATACTATGGCCCTCATTCTATTATCGGCCGTAGGAGATACGGGGCTGCAAGGACCGGCCGCAGGCTATTTGCCTATTCTATTCCCTTCCGGCCGGGGACTCCGGCAGGCTTGCGGCTGGCGCCTTGTTATCCCTTGCGGCCGCACGCGCCGGAGGAAAGCCTTTGATCTTAAACGGCTGCAAGAGTTTCGGCCGCAAGAAAATCCCGGTTGCTATTCAATTGCTCCGGGAACCCTCTCTGCAAGGCTAAAACCGAGCCGCAGCTTACTTGCAGCAAAAAGGTCCCGCAAGCACACAATTAAGCACCTAATAAAGCCATAATAAAGCCATCCTGTACTCTGAGGAGACGATAAAGTGATTGTAGGTGTTAGCATTCATAGCACAACATTCCCCTACACTCAAATCCGTAAATAATTTTTATTTTAATTTATGTCAAATATCCGTGTACAAAGTCCCGAGGTGCTTGGAGCACCTCAGACCTGCCCACACTGCGGCCGGAAAATAAACAGTTAATGAAATCTCGGATTTGGGCTGATGTGCAAGCTTGAGAGGGGGTTGCTATAAATCCTCATGTCCCACATTATGATCCGTAGCATTTACAGCGCTTTACAGTGCCGTCTTGAATTTATATTTGCTTTTAAAGTTTTCAGACCTTGCGGCCGGTAGCATGATATGAGGCCGGCCGTAAGGGAATATCCTTGCGGCGCCGTCTATTTGAATTGCAAGGTAACGGGAGCCCCGCAAGGAATCGCAGCTTTGCGGACGTTTTACGGCCGATAATAGAATGAGGGCCTATGTATTTACTTCCTATTTCTTAATAAATGTACATCGTTTTTTTTAAATGTGTTTCTTGTATTTTTAGTTTAGCATACTCTGCGAAAGCGATCCTTCTTTTTATTGGAGAATTTATTCCATTAATATTATGGGAAACTATCTTCAAAGGATTTGTCTGCCCTAATTCTATATTTATCCTCCTTCTCATCCACTCTAATATCTCCCATCTTGCTCTTGACTTCTCATTCACCCTCTCATTCATACTAACTTTCAAACCTTTGTATTAGTTCTTCAATATAGTCTTAAAACTAGGGTATTTTATCCCAATGTTCTGAAATGGTTGGCGTTGATCGATGGTAGTGGTACATTTAAAGTCTAGGGCCCTCATTCAATTGCGATTTGGCCAATTGAATATGGCCCTAAATAAGCACATAGCATATTTTTTTTAAAGAAGTATTTAGTTAGGGAAAAGCTTGCTTTTGGATAGATGCCTACTAACTAAAAACTTCTTTAAAAAATATATGTTATGTGCTTATTTAGGGCCCTATTCAATTGGCCAAATTGCAATTGAATGAGGGCCTAGGGGTTTCTCCCTTGCTTATTGACCTCTTTAACTGGTTCAAACCCTCTCCAAATTCCCCTCTCCCCTCTCCTCCTCCCCCCTGAGTATTTATTCTCCACTAAAAATATTTGTAAAGTGCATTTATGTGCATTTAATTCCCCTACTGTCTATGGGCCTCATTCTATTATCGGCCGTAAAACGGCCGCAAGGCTGCGATTCCTTGCGGGGCTCCCGTTACCTTGCAATTCTATTAAACGGCCCCGCAAGGATCTCCTCTTACGGCCGGCCGTATATCTTGCAACAGGCCGTAAGCTCAGAAATCTTTTTAAAGTGAAAAATAAATTCAAGACAGCACTGTAAAGCTCTGTAAATGCTAGGGATCATATTGGGGGACATAAGGATTAATAGTAACCCACTCTCAAGCTTGCACATCAGCCCAAAACCGAGTTTACATTAACTGTTTATTTTCCGGCCGCAGCGTGGCCGGGTCTGAGGTGCTCCAAGCACTCTGGACTTTTTACATGGATATTTGATATATATAAAACATTTTTTTTTTTACGGATTTGAGTATAGGGGAATGTTGTGCTATTTTTGCTAACACCTACAATCACTTTATAGTCTCCTCAGAGTGCAGGATGGCTTTATTTTGGCTTTATAATGTGCTTAATTGGTGCTAGCGGGACCTTTTTGCTGCAAGTAAGCTGCGGCTGGCTTTTAGCCTTGCAGAGAGGTTTCCCGGAGCAATAGAATAGCAACCGGGGCTTTCTTGCGGCCAAAACTCTTGCGGCCGTTTTAGATGAAAGGCTTTCCTCCGGCGCGAGCGGCCGCAAGGGATAGCAAGGCGCCGGCCGCAAGACTGCCGGAATCCCCGGCCGGAGGGGAATAGAATAGCAGAATAGCTTGCGGCCGGTCCTTGCGGCCCCGCATCTCCTACGGCAGGTAATAGAATGAGGCCCTATGGCCCTCATTCAATTGCGATTTGGCCAATTGAATAGGGCTCTAAATAAGCACATAACATATTTTTTTTAAAGAAGTTTTTAGTTAGTGAAAACCTTGCTTTTGGATAGATGTTTACTAACTAAAAACTTCTTTAAAAAAAATATGTTATGTGCTTATTTAGACCCCTATTCAATTGGCCAAATTGCAATTGAATGAGGGCCTATATATATATCAATTACTTCAATACAAATATTATCCATCATAACAGTGATAAAGTGCAATTTGATGTTTGATACCATACTAATATCAATATACTTCAAATATTTTATCTTTCAAAACAAACTCTTAAAGTGCAATTCAATCTCCAGTATAATAAAATAAATTTTCTTTTTTTTATTGCTTTCTGTGTTATTCGGGTATTTTAGCCCTTTTACTCAAACCACAACTTTAAAGTGCATCTTTCCCCTTTTTCCCCACCCTTCCTCCCTCCCCCTCCCCCCACTACCCCCCCCCCCAAAAAAAAAAGTGGAAGATGGGAAAGAGGGAGGAGAAAGGCAGGAGAAGAAAAGATCTATTCAATTTCTATTATGTTGATTTCTTCCTTTCCAACAAACAAGACATATCAAAACAGTGTATAAAAATCACCATCCAGGCAATAACCTATTGCAGAAAGAAGTCTATAAATAGTCTACCCTGGAATCACTAATTTTGTTGCCATTCTGGAAGTAGTAGTATTGGTTTTTGCAGGGGAAATGGCTGGATCTCCATCTCAGTATTCCAGTTTTTAAATAAATCTTCCCTTTCTTTTATGGTTTTAATTCTGTGCTATCTCAAGTTTCTATTTATCGACAAGCCCACTGGCGTGATCCATCTGTATATCAACTTTTCTCTTCTCAAAGATTCCGTAATTTTTGAAAACTCTTTTCGTTTGATTAAGGTGGAAGCTGAAATATCCGAAAATATTTTTATATATTTATAAGGTATCTTGAGGACTTCCACCCAAAAGCTTGCTTTAATTATAGCATCTTTCATTGATAAATGATGGATCCTCAAAATTACATCCCTAGGGATTTTATTTTTCATAAATGCGGGAATCGAAATCCTATAAAATAAATCAAACCTATTTTCTACTTGAGAGAAACCTGGAACCAAGAATGAGAACAAATTTGTTAAATATTCCTCAAGTCCAGCTTCTGTAATGGTTTCCAGAATTCCTCTAATACGGAGGTTATTTTTCCTAACTTTATCACCTAAATTAGAAACTTTATTGTTTAATGTTGCAACTTTCTCTTCCAAATCTAAATTCTGTTTTTGCAGTATGTTATAATCCAATATTACTTTTTCTAATTTAGTCTCTACCTCCGATGTTCTAATATTTACAGCTTAGATTTCCTTTACATTGTCCAAAATTAGATTTTTTATTTCAGACATAACATTTATTTGAAACTCTTGTAGCAATATTTTCATTTTTGCAACCGTAAGGATTTCATCATCTTGTATAATTGATTCCTTGCTGATGATAATTTCATTTAAGCTCCCCATACTATGACTAAGATTTTGTTCCATATCTGGGGAAACAGTGAGGGGAATTTCCTGTGGTTTTTCTTTATTTTTAGGAAGAAAAAAGGTGCTGGCCTTTTGATGGTTTGACTTTTTGCTCTTGCTGGCATAATGAATTTATTTTTACTGCAACTTCCCAACACTTGAAAAAAAAAAAAAAAGTATTTTTTACTTATTATTAAACTTTGTCCTCCTTTCAGAATTTACCTAGTCCATAGGTCCCTTTATAATTTTTAGGGTAATCCTTCAGAGCACAAGGCCCAAGATTCTCCAATGGAAGAAACAAAGAAAATTATATAGACCACGCTGTGGCATCTATCTTTATCTTTTCCAGACAATACAAATTTTAACATATCCAGGATTTTATTTAGGAGTCTTTCAGTCCATTAGTATCCTTCTCTTTTGTCACTGAATATCCAATTTCCTGATTCTCATTCGCTATATATAGGTTGTGTTACATATCTTCTAAATGACCATATGTTCCCCACAAAAATATATTTTATATATATTTTTAGGCCGCAATACAGCGTTTGCTATTCCCAAAGCCTTTAGTTATTTGGGGAATCCAGAATTCCAACCCATAGTAGTAGTAGCATACCTTTGGACTATATTTGGAAGTTTACCCATTAATTAGAGTCAACCAGAAGAGGGTAACCAGTATAAAAATCCAGAGAATCAAATCCATGGAATGAATTAATTTGGGAACTATATAGCCTCTGTATTGTACCATTTTCTTACTTAATACTATCCATATATATACAGTGTTAAAATTGAAGCATTTCCCATTATCATTATCAATGTCCGCCATGCGATTCGCGGTTTACGTTCTTCCGCCTGTCCGTCTCCCAAAGACTCCTGCGCCAATGTCCACATCGGCGTACGTGACAGGTCTCGGCCAGCAGCCCTGCTTACTCCGGATGTTACTATCCGGTATTCGAGAGAGCACTCACCCGCCTTCCGACTGCTGTGCGGTACCTGTCTGGCGCCTGTCTGGCACCTGTCCTCGGGACTACTACGCCAGGGTTCATGCCGCTGCCATTAGCTGTCTCCTGGACTCCTAGAGGCAATGCTCTTCTCAACCAGGTATCTCTCTGCAGGTGTTGCAGTGGGCGGCGGGGAGACTACCATCAGCAGCTTGCTACCATACCACTCCATCCACCATTCTCCGCTCTCAAGCGGCTCCGATCACCATTTCCGGTCACGCCCCAAAATGATACTTTTCTTATTCGACAAACATTTTAGAGTGAGAAGCTTTGGAGAGATATACCTTGTGACAACCTACTGCTTCTGTTGGGATTGATAAGTGTAGAGCCACCCAGCAAATGTTACCCACAGAGTCCAATGCAGGTTCAGTAGCAATATTCGTGGTATTAAGGATTATTATTCCCTCAGAATTAAACACACACGTAAATGATGTATGTTTAAACTGACAACAGCCTTTATTGATGTGGTCCAGTATTTACGCACAACCCAGTCCAACTAATCTCCACCAGCCGTCTACCCTGACCATGTGGGGAGGCCTGCCTTCAGTGATGTCACCCCTACTCACCACCCTTGGTTCAATAGCCTAAGTTTTTACCCAGGCTAATTGGCCCTTTGATCCTCGTTTGTGAGTGCAGACACACAGTGATGTGCGGGACCCTCTACATGCCCCAGCTTGCTTCCCAATTTTCACCTAAGTGTCCACTGTCCCCTGGTGTATACACATACATACTATATCAAGCTTTATTTGCAGTTTAACATGTTGTAGTGCAAGGTGGATTTATCTTTGACTTATGGTTGAATTGCCTTTTTTTCGTTCCTTTATTCCATACAATTTATATGCTTGCTCAATCAAGCAAGTTTTGGTTTATTGATTTTATTATGATTTTTCAAACTGTTTTGGAGAAAGTATTTTCTAGGGATTATTGAGTGTTATTATTATATTAAAAAAAGTAATGATTTACTAGGTTGAAGCGTTCCAGGTTTATTATAATTGTGCTATATTGTACATTTTTCTAGTTTTTGTTATCCTTAAATCAGTGCATAACTTAATAAAGGATATGCATTTATTTTCTTTTACTAGTTTTAGTCTTGTAAGTGAGTGTAGCTGTTACTTTATAACATATTGTATGTATACATAACCCCACATACAATTGTAGCTTTATAAATGTCTGTAAGAGGTCAACTTATTATAGGTAGATATCCAGGCTAAGGAGGAATAATAAAGGGGATGTGGGGGGAACACAAATGTAAAAGGGCCAAGTATAGCACAACCTAATTAATCCCCTGAGGATATTATACTTTGTTCCTTTTGAATACTCATTTTTCTTCCTCCTTAATACCCTTTTATGACCTATGTCGAATTGTATAACTATTAGGGTCCACAGGGGTCCTTACAAGACCCCCATGAATAGCTGGTTCATTGATAAATGCCACCAAGGTTCTTTCAGGACCTCTGTGGCCGTAGGGGGTTCATTTTAGGACCTCCATGGCATATACAGTATCTTTAGGATAGCTGCCAGGGAGGTCCTTGCAAGACCTCCATGGTATATGTCTTAGTTTATATATGCCATGGAGATCCTGTAAGGGAGTGACTGTCTGGGGGTTCCCTTTACCATGTTCCCTCCAGAGTGGGTGGGGTAAATCCCCAGGGTTCCCTCCAGCGTGGGAGGTGGGAATTCCTGGAGTTCTCTCATTTTTCAGTACTACAAATGGGGAAATCCTGGATATCCCCAAGTTCATGGAGTTAGGGCTCTTGGGGGTTGTGTGTGGTTAGGTGCATTATTAACCCCTTAAATGTTTCAGATAAAAGGAATCAAGCCTTATATCCAACTCAGTTTAGGGGTTATGGTATTTTCAGCTTTAAATCTGTCGCTTGATTCATTTTCAGAGGTATTTATATGCTTCTATGGTGGGTCTGAGCGTGCATAACTTTTGGTTGCAAAAATGGCTTGCACATCGAAAGTAGATTGCGTATAGCCATGTAAAAAGCGATTTTGATTGCATGGACGGAAATTTGAATGTGACAGGGCACCATATCCTAATTTTTGCCCCCCAAAAAAGCCAGTTTGATCGGGACCTTATTAAGATGCAGTGCTACGTGCACCTTAACTTACAAAAACAGGGATTTAAATAGGGCCCCAAGTCTAGATATATGTATATAAATTACAATTATCTTGCATGATAATATAATTTGGATATCCTTTTCTTCAACTAATTACATTTTTTTCATCCTTCTCTGCATGCTCTCCTGTTTTACAATGCCCCTTATGAGAGGTGGTGCTCAAAACTATACTCCAAATTCAAGACGAGTTCTTTATATAGTGGCAAAATGATATTTTCTTCTAATGGGATCCTCCCATATGTCTATGTAATTTTAGACCTACAGTAATATTTTCTATCCTTCAAAGCTACTGGGAGGCATCGAGATCTGTTTCCTTATCTGTTTTTTACAAGCCCCCCTAAATCAATTTACACTTAGATTTTATAATACTGTATTTACAATGCTTATTTTTCTTCCACAATGCATACTTTTACATGTACTTATTTTAAATGATACAGTGTTCTAATGCATACAAACTCCTCAACAAAGAATTTACAGCCAATTAGATTTAGTAATTATCTAACATAATTTAGTATTGTCGGTAAACATTTACAGCCTTATTAAATTGCGATTTGGCCAATTGAATAGGGCTCTATATAAGCACAGAGCATACTTATTTTACAGAATTTTTTAGTTAGTGAAGTCCTTGCTTTTGGATAGAAGTTCACTAACTAAAGACATCTGTAAAAAATATATGCTGTGTGCTTATATAGAGCCCTATTCAATTGGCCAGATCGCAATTTAATAAGGCTGTTAGCTATTACTAATTAATATGTCTAAATCATAAAGAAACGCGTTACAAATAAATATAATAATAATAAGAAAATAGGTTTATAAATATTTGAGGAACTCCGCTTACTAGTATGTTCCACTATTATCTGCTAAGTCCTTTTAGGAGCTTCCCCATTATTAATGTTAAATTAGTTTGTACATAATTCCCAGTATTTGTACTAGTATTCTAATAAAACAGTGACATCACACCAGTTTTTTTCCCAACACTGTAGTATAAAACCCAAAGAGACGGTATCTTGAAGAACAAAAAATGTGCAAAGCTGCCCAAGAGGATTCTTGGATATATCTCACCTGAATCAAGGTGGATTTACCTTAATAATTTCAAATCTAATTTGGACTTCACTTGACTTTACGTTTTAGGTAACAACAGAACAATTTTATTTCAGTTTTATTTATTGTATCCCACCAAAATTTCCATTGGCTATTCTCCTGAGCACATGAGAAAGCCAACTGTTATGTCTAGAACAGATATCTTAAGAATGTTTAGTTGGAACAAAATGTAGGGCACCACTACCACCGATGAAGGGCAAGACCACTAGCACTAATGAAGAGCGTATTCTAGTTGTCACCAATATGTGTTGGAGTGCCAGGGTGCACAACATGTTCAGCCTTCATACAGATTTGATTTTCATTGTGCAGAAAAGATAGCATTCCCATTGGATGACAAGCACTTCCATCTTTTTCACACTGTAAAAATAATAAACAATGACTCTACAAACCTACTCTTACAGGTATCTCATATGCCTCATACGTTGGTGTTTCAAGCCTGCTGTGAGGATTCAGGCACCTACCGGAGTGCTTATTCCAGATCTTTCCTGTTAGTTGGCCATGCGCAGTGGTGCCCATCGGCCACTAGGTGATGCGGCTGAGGGGTCCGTCAATTTCTTCTCAGTAAACCAAACGCACCTAACCCTAACATCCCTCACCCTAACCCTAACACCCAACCCTAACACTCAACCCTAACACTCCTCACCCTAACCCTAACATCCCTCACCCTAACCCTAACACTCCTAACCCTAAAACCCCTAACCCTAACAGTCCTAACCCTAACACCCCTAACCCTAAACTATAAGAAATTGACGGACCTCTCGGCAGCACCATCTAGTGGCCGATGGGAGGCAATAATCACGGGTTGACAACAGGAATGGTCCCTTCATCCTCAGCCATGTTGTGTGCAAGGTGCATTATAGTAGTTCTGATATATTTTCAGTATAGTAGAAAACATCAGTTTAGATGCAGCAGAGAGCTTTTGTCCATGACATTTTCTTGCATTCTAGAGTGCTACTTGTTGATTATTTTGGTCTTAGGCCTAACATTGTTTCTCTCTTGTCTGTTACCTTGACTGCCCCATTGCTTATTTCTGCCTTGACCCTTTTACCCCTTGGACCATTCTGTTGTCTGACACCACCTTAACTGCACTTTAGAAGATGGCGTCAGAAGTTAGGAGCTGTGAGCTGCCTCTGCAACAGGATAAAATACAAGCTTAGTTGGTTTTAAATCACTTGCTTTCAGGCAAGAAAGAAATCTTAAAAAGTTTGTATTTTTTTATTCAATGGCAAAATGTGTCCATTTTAAGCTATATATAATAAACGTATCTTTAAGTCAAGAGTAGACACTATTGCAAGGATATTATCAGCCTTATTAAATTGCGATTCAGCCAATTGATTAGGGCTCTATATAAGCACATAGCAAATTTTTTTACAGAAGTTTTTAGTTAGTGAACTTCTATCCAAAAGCAAGGTCTTCACTAACTAAAAACTTCTGTAAAAAAATATGCTCTGTGTTTATATAGAGCCGTATTCAATTGGCCAAATCACAATTTAATAAGGCTGCAAATGTTTATTATTTAAATAATGATTAATCGCCATGTTTGAGATTTGCATTTCTTACAGTTTTTATATATTTATCTTATTTATTTGTATTTTATGCATCATTTTGTTCATTTGCGATTTCATCATGACTATATGATGTAATATCCTTGTCTGTAATTAAACAATTCCACTATTATATGAGAGCTTTAATTGACACATGCTAATTAGCTTTAATAATTGAAAGCTTCTTTCAGAGTATCAGACAAATCTGGCTTTGAATGCAGCCCCCTGTAAAATTCCAACATTTTTACACTGTGCAAAAAGACTTTAGGATAATCCTCTTGGCACACACCATACGCACCACCCTACCCTCAGGCTTGATTTGCACTGGTTTCTCTGCAACATGTAGGAAAGAATTTAAAGCACACCTACCTACATCAAAAACAAAATGCTTGTTAATTTACTAGGGTGTATGATATAACAAGTATACAATTTAAAGAAACTTCGTAACACCATGTATCACTAAATGCTACTTTTAGTCCCACTGATCTTTTCAAGCCCAAAGAAAAAGTGGCGATTGACAACCCGGGTGGCAGAGGTGGGATCCCCTATCACGAAAAAGAATAGTGACTACGAAACGCTGTCCATAGCAGAACCACAGGAGCAGATCAAGCCCAGCAAGAAGGGATTCTCCGCCCCCCCCCCCCCCTTCTGTGACCTGCAGGTGACCATACTTGTGAGAATGACGAGCTGGTGAAGCAATATCGAGCATGGGTCGCTGTCCTGCCTGGAGAACTGACCACCAATACAGCATCGGGGCTACAAAGGGAATGTGACTGGTAATCCACCTCTGGCTCCCCTCGGAGGTCACTTGAAGTGTCCAGTGAGACCCGCAACTCGCAAATGAAGCTGGCTTACAGTAGCTTCAAGAAATGTGTTAATGGCTTAGAGGAGGACATCAATGGGTCTCTGCCAGATTTCGAAGACAAGCAGGGTGATATTTTAAAAACCCAAATGACTGAAATATGATGGACATCTATTTCAGCCAATCAGAATGTGTAAAAATCCAAAGGTGTACAATGGCAATTTGCGGAGGAGGAGCTCCGTTAGTTAATGCATATTTTTTTAGAGGACCATTTTCTAGCCAGAAGATGAGAACATGCTAAATGCCAAGCAGCAGCTGCAAAGGCAAATACAATATTATCATGTATTAAGAAGGGTATAGAAGCAAGCAAAGCAAATATAATTCTGCCACTATACAAATCCCTAGTACGCCCTCATTTGGAGTATGTAGTACAAATTTCGGCACCACTTCATAAAAATAACATTTTAGAGCTGGAAAAAGTACAGTACAAAACTAATAAGGGGAATGGAGGGGCTAAGTTATGAAGAAAGACTAACTGAATTAAATGTATTTTCTCTAGAAAAAAGGTGTCTAAGAGGGGATATGATTACCTTATATAAATACATCCAGGGTCAGAATAAAGATTTATCAAGGGAGCTTTTTGTGCCAAGAGGTTTTCAACTGACAAGAGGACATCCATTGAGGTTAGATGTAAAGAGATTTCACCTTAAAGAAAGAAAAGGGTTCTTCACAGTAAGGGTGGTTAATCTGTGGAATCCTCTACCAAAGGAGGTGGTGACAGTAAATTTGATTAATAAATGTAAAAAGGGAATGAATATGTGTTTATATAAAAAGGACATTCAGGGTTATCCTGGTTAGTTAGAGAGGGAGTATTGATCAAGGGATGAATCCGATCACCACTATCTGTTTGTTTTTTTTGTTTACTTCCTCTGGATCAATTAATTAACAACGCATGTGCATATTGCAGAGGAGATCTAAAAAAGGTTGAACTGGATGGACTAAAAGTATTTTTTCAATCTTAATTACTATGTAACTATGTAATTATGTAATACAGTATAGTCTATAATATACATACTTTATAAAAAGGTAAATGAAGATTAGAAAAATGTAAGTATAGTTTAGAGTTGAGGTAGGATTTTTGATAGTTCAGTTAGTTCCGAGGGTATTTTTGTTGTAAAATCAACAATAAGGTATTTATTACATATCTACTTTAATATTGCTTCCTTCACACTCTGCTGCGAGAAATAACTCTCATTTTACTTACAGAGGGGGGAAAAAGTATTTGATCCCCTGCAGATTTTGAACGTTTGTCCACTGACAAAGAATTGATCAGTTTATAATTTTAATGGTAGGTGTATTTTAACAGTGAGAGACAGAATAACAAAAAAAAAGAAAAACGCATGTCAAAAAAGTTATACATTGATTTGCAGGTCAGTGAGGGAAATAAGTATTTGATACCCTATCAATCAGCAAGATTTTTGGTGCCTAGGTGTCTTTTATACAGGTAACAAGGTGAGATTATGAGCACTCTCTTAAAGGAAGTGCTCCTAATGTCAGCTCGTTACCTGTATAAAAGACACCTGTCCACAGAAGCAATCAATCAATCAGATTCCAAACTCTCCACCATGGCAAAGACCAAACAGCTGTCCAAGGTTGTCAGGGACAAGATTGTAGACCTACACAAGGCTGAAATGGGCTACAAGACTTGGTGAGAAGGTGACAACAGTTGGTGCGATTATTAGCAAATGGAAGAAACACAAAATAACTGCCAGTCTCCCTCGGCCTGGTGCTCTCACCTCGTGTAATTTCAATGATCATGAGAATGGTGAGGAATCAGCCCAGAACTACATGGGAGGATCTTGTTAATGATCTCAAGGCAGCTGGGACCATAGTCACCAAGAAAACAATTGGTAACACACTACACCGTGAAGGACTGAAATCCTGCAGCGCCCGCAAGGTCCACCTGCTCAAGAAAGCACATGTACAGGCCCGTCTGAAGTTTGCCAATGAACATCTGAATGATTCAGAGGAGAACTGGGTGAAAGTGTTGTGGTCAAATGAGACCAAAATCAAGCTCTTTGGCATCAACTCAACTCGCTGTGTTTGGAGGAGGAGGAATGCTGCCTATAACCCCAAGAACACCATCCCCACCTTCCGTCACTGAGGTGGAAACATTATGATTTGGGGGTGTTTTTCTGCTAAGGGGACAGGACAACTGCACCACATAAAAGGGACGATGGACGGGGCCATGTATCGTCAAATCTTGGGGGAAAACCTCCTTCCCTCAGCCAGAGCATTGAAAATGGGTTGTGGATGGGTATTCCAGCATGACAATGACTCAAAACACACAGCCATGGCAACAAAGGAGTGGCTCAAGAAGAAGCACATTAAGATCCTGGAGTGGCCTAGCTAGTCTCCAGTCCTTAATCCCATAGAAAATCTGTGTAGGGAGCTGAAGGTTCAAGTTGCCAAACATCAGCCTCCAAACCGCAATGACTTGGAGAGGACCTACAAAGAGGAGTGGGCCAAAATCCCTCCTGAAATGTGTGAAAACCTGGTGTCCAACTACAAGAAACGTCTGACCTCTCTGATTGCCAACAAGGGTTTTGCCACCAGGTACTAAGACGAAGGGGTCAAATACTTATTTTCCTCATTGACTTGCAAATCAATTTATAACTTTTTTACATGCATTTTTCTTGTTTTATGTTTTGTTTTTCTGTCTCTGTTAAAATTCACCTACCATTAAAATTATAGACTGATAATTTCTTTGTCAGTGGACAAACGTTCAAAATCTGCAGGGGATGAAATACTTTTCCCCCCTACTGTATAGAGTAAATTATAAATTTGTATAAGAATGTCCATCAGACTAAAGGAAAATTGGTGTTCAAGCATAAAAAGACATAATATTTCAATATAACATGATACCATTAATACATTTTTTTTTTATAGCAACAATTAAAAACCATGGTATATTATAAAATGACACGTTTCTCCAGTACTACACAGATTTCTCAATAGTAAAGGCAGGCAATGTTCAATTCCTGTGACATAAGGAAAATCTGTCCCCTTAACTCTTCTCTGTTTAGTAAGTATCACTAATATTAGGTAAATCTAAGGGCTCTATCCAATTGCAATCCCGTAATTACATGGAAGCCAACATTTTGGCTGCGGGTAAAATTTTGCCTAAATATCTAGATGTATTCAGTTGCCTGCAATTACAGGGTCACAGTATCCACAAGCAACCCATGCCTCCTTTCATAAGCTTTGATGATCTGACAATATTTAAGCAAACCCGTAAGTTACTTTTTAGGTAGAGCCAATAGTAAATGAGAACGTCATTATGACGTCAGTAAAACCGGAGCTTAAACTACAATTAATTAGTGTTTAGAAGTATGTTTCACGATCAGACTTGCAATCCAGAAAGGTAGAAATCAATAAAAATCAATAAAGCAACTGTTCTAGCCCATGGGGGTTCCATGATATGTATTAACCCATTGAATCCCAGGATTGATATAACACAGGAATAAAACTTAAAATAAATATTTTTTTATTGTAGATCTGTGAGCTTGAAACTATTGTACAAATACTTATATTGTCTTTCATTTCTTTCCCAGTATTTTTAAGTACAGTAGTGTGTGTTATTTGCTTTTGCAGAGTTACGAACAGGTGTTTAACCCACTTGCGGGTCCTATCTAGTATTCAAATTTTTTTATACATTTGCCATTTACGGAGAAGAACGCAGTTGCAGGCTACATGAACGTTTGAAATTGAATATCAATTTTAAGTCTTCAGCACTGTTAACACTTGCGGGCTTGAAACATCAAAAGAGGAGATAGGACGGAGTTACGTTTTTGACACCCGCAGTGCTTTTGAGCCTGTAACTCGCAAATCGAATGTGAGTAGCTAAAAGTAGCCAATTGAATACCAGTAACATTTACAGGCTCCATTACAGGCTCATTTAATTGTAATTTGGTCATTTGAATAGGGGCCAATGTAAGACCCCCACCAGGAGTTTATGTTCCAATCATCATTTATACAATAAAACTTAAAATACACTTAACCGTTTTGAAGAAGAATTTTTTTTAAAACAAATTCTTATAATTACACATCAATCCAGCACTTACAATGCCCTTCAGCCATGTCATATAAGAGGTGTAATGATTTCAAAATCAGGGTTGTCTTATAATTAATTTATGATTAATTGAATAGTAATTAATCTCATTACGAGCAATTTAATGTCTTTATAAGATGATATTTTATTATTATAAGCTACTCCTGAGACTGAAAAGCTGATAAGAAAATAGTTATTTTCTAACTAAATCAATATCTACTTAAAGGAAACCTTGATAGGTAAATGAATCATCTTCTAAAGGCAGAGTTGGTGGGAGTTTAATTTTCAACATTATTCTACTGGCTAATATTTTACCACCATTTCTTTTACAAAATATAGCAACCCCAAGATTAACTTGTTTTCATAGATGTCTGTTTCTTCATAATACAGAATGCCATACCAGAATACTTCCAACTGGTCTCCTGGACCATCCAGCTACAAACCATGATCTGAAACTGAGGTGCACCTTCATGCCCAGTATATGAATTAGGGTCCATGACTGTGGAACAAGACCTGCAGACAGTTAAGGTCAGAAAAGCTGCCTCTGTGGCCTCACATAATGCTTTAAGAATCTGACTTCAATCTTCCAATCCTGTGCTTTGAGTTTCCAGGAAACAACAAATATGGAGCCTCAGAAGCCACCCCAATTCTAAACGAATGGTTACCAAAATTTGAAGCCTGGTATATTACATCTGGCAGCCTGGTAAGTGACATCAAGAAAGAAAGATAGTAGCAGGTGAGCATCCACTCTTCATTTTTTTATTAACTTGGCCATAATAAATTCCTTTGTCAAATTTTGGATTCCCATCAGTTTAAAGTTAAAGTCTTGGACAGCAATGTGCCGTGCAATTGACAAGGGCAAATAGTCATTTTCAGAGTATTACATCCATACAAGGATCCACACGCGCTTGTATACTTCTCAGAGGCATTTTTTATGCCTCTACAGGTGGGCAAAAATACGTGCTGGCTTTTTGGAAAATCTCAGCACTTGTAATGACTTAAGAGGAAATCTGGGAGTGCTCAGATCTCACCGCTGGAGCCATGTAATAGTATTTCAGAAAATATCCATGGGACAACTACTCGTGGCTTACAATTTTAGGTACATTACAAGCATTAAGAAGGTATTTCTCTCAGGTTAGATTTAGGTGTGTGAAGTGATAGCTCGGAATTGATTTATGAGTAAAGTTTACTTGAAATTTTGCCTATGGAAGACTATTGAATGGAGGATTATATAACGGGTAACATATTTTACTCGAAGGGCGTTGAATGTAGCCCCACAATCCTTAAAACTACTTTTAAACAAAATGCTATAATTGCTGTAGGAAAGGGTTTTATTAAGATACATTAGTAATATGGGTATAGATAATTATAAATATTTAGGAGTACAGCTGGGTATTTCTTCCTAGTTTTAGAAATATATAATGGACCACTTCAATAGAACAAGCCCAGTGCTGGTCCAATGTAACAATCTAATAATAGTTGAAATTTAGGATATACTGTACAAACAAGTAAAAACACAATCTAAAAATTTAAGTTTTAGCTACCAAGAAAAGTTATTAAAGGACCACAACCTTTTTATTATTTACTTTTGTGAGTTAATAAAATATTAACTAAATTACATTTTGGGTGCCGCATGCATTTTTCTTGTGCACTTATGTAATTTTTTCAATGGAAAATACCATTATACTTGGGATTTACTTCTGATTTTTAACTTGTTTTCTGTTGAAAAACGATAATACACTGTTTGTTTTTTATTATTATTTATATAACTAGCGACTTGCCCATCAAAAAATGATGGTCAATAAAAGAAAGTTTTGAAATGCTGTCTGTCACACAATGTGAGTGTACTTGGTGCCTCAACTATATAGACCCCTCTAACACATGAATGAACGCACGTAATAACACTATAAGTGCCATGAGCGTCATCCAGGACCCTCATGATCCAAAGTGTAAGCACTACACCATTTTAACCCGGTCACTTATGGGGGTCTATCCAGACCCTCATAAGCCTCTATTTAACCCCATCAGTCCCATAAGGGTATATTATGACCATTATGGGCCTGTTACAACCCAACATTAACCACATAAGTGCCATGACAGTACTCAAGGACCATCATGACACTAAGTATAAACACTACACTGCACTATACCCCCCCATTAAAACATTAAATATCAACTAAACACCCTCTATACTAACCTATTAACACCTACACTACCTACCTACCTACCCCCTAATAACCCCCTCCCCACCACTGTAATTACAGAAATCAAAAAAACTAAAGTCATCAAAAATCTACATTACATAAAATAAAAAAAACTAAAATCACCAAACAAATCCCAAGTCACAAAAAATAAAAAAAGGAACATTACAGAAATTAAAAAAATTACATTACAACCCCCATCCCCCACTACAGAAAAAAAAATTACACACCTGAAAAGGAAATACATATAATACATACAATACAATACATTTAAATACAATACAATACACCCCTATCTAATATACATCCCCCTATCTAATATACATCCCCCTATCTAATATACAATACTATCTAATATACATCCACCTATCTAATATACAATAAATACTATCTATGTACTATACATCCCCCAATCTATACAGTACATGCTATCTCTATATAGCAACCCTAATTCTAAGCTACAATAAAATAATTAAGACCACTTATCTTTGAGATGTTTCTTCAGATCACCAACCTAGGGTAAAAAAGATAAAAAAAATTAATACAACACGTTTACATAAAATAAATAAACATTCTAAATATTCTACTCACCTTTCTAGCATGTCCCGTCCATCTTTGCTTCTGCGCGCGGCCCCTGTTAAAAAAAACATTACATTAGCACACATACATAAACATAAAACCAAGTAAAATCAACACAATCTACATTGTACTTACCTTCCCGCAATGTCTCCGGCCTCTTTGTGTTGTGCCCCGGAAGCATCCGCGCTCTTTAAAAAAAAAAACAACACGCATCCGCCCTGGCGGATGTCCCCGATGCTAATGAGCTTCCTACGGAGTGTTCCAGAATAAAATTGGCAATGGCGGCTTCTGATTGGCTGAAAAAGCTGTCTATCAAATTCTACCAATGAGAAGACGCCAATTGTGAACCAATGAGAAAGGGATACACCCCAAAATCCCACACTGATTGGATAACGCACCTGTCAATCTTTCTTTGAACCAATCCGAAGGCTTTATTGCCATCAGCGAATCACAATGGGATACACCCCCACGTACTGATTGGTGAAGACATCTGCGCCTTCCCATTGGCTGTAATACTGATTGACATTGACAATAGCCAATGAGAAGGCGCAAATGCCTTCACCAATCAGTACGTGGGGTGTATTCCATTCTGATTGGCTATTGTCAGTGCAACCATTTAGAATGCGCAGATGCCTCCAGCCAATCACCCTGTGGGGGTGTATTCCATTGTGATTGGCTCTGTGCCTTGAGATTGGTTTAAATAAAGATTGACAGGTGCATTATCCAATCAGAGTTGGATTTTAGGGTGTATCCCTTTCTGATTGGCTCACACGTTGGCGCCTCTTGATAGGGTGAATTTGATTGACAGCGTTTTCAACCAATCAGAAGGCGCCATTGCCTATTTTCTTCCGGAAAAGTCTCCGGGAGCCTCATTAGCGTTGGGGATGTCCGTGAATGCGGATGTGAGTTCCTTTTTTTTTGTTTTTTTTTTACAGGGCGGGGCAGAAGAGGAGGATGAGGAGGCCGGAGACATCGCGGGGAGGTAAGTACAATGTAGATTATGTTTATTTTATTTTGTTTTTATGTATGTGTATTAATGTTATGTTTTTATTAACAGGTGCCGCACCGGAGAAGGGTAAAAGAATAAAGACGGGACATGCCGGAAAGGTGAGTAGAATATTTAGAATGTTTAGAATGTTTATTTATTTACTGTAAATGTGTTGCACTAATTGTTTTATTTTTTTTCCCCTAGGTGGCTGATCTGAATGGACATCTGCAAAGGTAAGTGGTCTTAATTATTTTATTTTAGCTTAGAATTAGATTATTTTATATATAGATAGCATTTATTGTATGTTAGCTAGGGGTATGTGTTTTATATAGATAGCATAGCATGTATTGTATATTAGATTGTGGTATTTATTTAGATAGATTGGTGGATGTATATTAGATAGATAGGATGTATATTAGATAGATAGTATTTATTGTATATTACATAGATTGTGTGATGTATATTATATAGATAGGATGTATATTAGATTATGGTATTTATTTAGATAGATTGGGGGATGTATATTAGATAGGGGTGTATTGTATTGTATTGTATTATATTTAATTGTATTGTATTTGTTTGTATTGTATTGTATTATATTGTATGTATTATATTGTATGTATTGTATTGTATGTATTATATGTACTTCCTTTTCAGGTGTGTAATTTTTTTTTCTGTAGTGGGGGGGTTTTAATGTGTTTTTTTATTTTCTGTAATGTTCCATTTTTTATTTTTTGTGACTTAGGTTTTTTATTTTATGTAATGTAGATTTTTTATTTTTTGTGACTTTAGGCTTTTTTATTTTCTGTAATTAGAGTGGTGGGGGTTATTAGGGGGTAGGTAGGTAGTGTAGGTGTTAATAGTTTAGTGTAGAGGCTGTTTAGTTGATATTTAATGTTTTATTGGGGGGGTATAGTGTAGTGTTTATACTTAGTGTCATGATGGTCCTTGAGGACCGTCATGGCACTTATGTGGTTAATGTTGGGTTGTAACATGCCCATAATGGTCTTAATATACCCTTATGGGACTGATGGGATTAAATAGAGGTTTATGAGGGTCTGTATGGACCCCCATGAGTGACAGGGTTATTTAGCGGTTTATGGGGGACTGTATTGACCCCCATGAGTGAGGGGGTTAATTAGGGGCTTATGGGGGCTGTATTGACCCTCCTGAGTGACAGTGTTAATTAAGGGTTTATGGTGGTCTGTATTGACCCCCATGAGTGACAGGGTTAATAAAGGGCTTATGTGGGTCTATATTGACCCCCATGAGTGACAGGGTTAATTAGGGGTTTATGGGGGTCTGTATTGACCCCCATGAGTGAGGGGGTTAATTAAGTGCTTATGGGGTCTGTATTGACCCCCATGAGTGACAGGGTTAATGAAGGGCTTATGGGGGTCTATATTGACCCCCATGAGTGACAGGGTTAATGAAGGGCTTATGGGGGTCTGTATTGACCCCCATGAGTGACAGGGTTAATTAGGTTTTTTTTGGGGGTCTGTATTGACTCCAATGAGTGACAGGGTTAATGAAGGGCTTATGGAGGTCTGTATTGACCCCCAGGAGTGACAGGGTTAATGAAGGGCTTATGGGGGTCTATATTGACCCCCATGAGTGACAGGGTTAATGAAGGGCTTGGTGTAAGGAAGTCTAATGGCAAGGACATGTGTACACTACCTTCCCCCCAGATCCACAGTACATATTGTAAAAATAACCTCTTCCAGTCTCTCCCATACACAATGGGGCTGAATAACAGTGAGTCTTTGAATACTGGAGACTAGTGTTATAGCTCTCTCTTAGTTACCTGTCCTAGAGCAGCCAGTTATTAAAGTCTCTTGACAAAGTTGGTCTTTCTTTTTTCAATCATTTGGTGCCACCAAGCAGGAAAATATACAGTCCATGACAATGGGCCATATTCAAGCCTGCGGGCTTGAAATTTGCCGAAGTTACAGAGCTATTAGCCAAGCCCGCAACAGACATGGCCAAATTGAAACTCGTAAACCAATCTTGCACACGTTGCATGATCAGTTAGTCAAACCCATAGTTACGGGTTTAGACTGAGCCTATAGTAAAATAGATCATCATCATTACGTCACTGAAAAATGGAGGTTAGATTTCAATCCCTTACAGGTTTGAAGTACGAGTTACGATCGGACCCGCATTCCAGAAATAATGCAATATTAATAAATCAGCAAATATGATATTCTAGTCCATGCGAGTTCCATTATTTGTATATATAGTTAGAGTACATATACCACTTAAAATACATATATTTATATTGCCAACAGTACCTACCTCTCCTCTGAAGCGTGGTATGTACCATATGCCACTTTCAATCTCTATCTCCCCCAGCAGTCCATTGTAGCTCCCCCTCATCTCCCATACCTCTGGCTGGTCAGGATTTCTATAAAATCTGGGTGTCACAAGATCACGCAAGATTATTTCGGGAGAACCGGGAATCACAGTGTCCAGGCAGCCAGAGGTATGGGTGGTGAGGTGCTCTTTCACACCTCATCTAGCCACATAATCTGGGGGGATTTGTACCCCTATCCCCGAGTTCCTATGCCCCTTAGTGCAGATATAAAAAGTATGGATATATTCCACTTTTATGTAAATTTGCACACACATATTGAGGGTATGCTGATAAACTGCTCAAATCCCACAGACAAATATCAGAATACATTGAAAATTATGTACCGTATTGGTCCGAATATAAGCTGCACCTTTTTTTTGAGTTTGCAATTTACGTGTGCGGCCTATATTCGCGAACGTAAAATTACTGCCGATTTGCGCGATTGCGTGTTAAGGGTGCCGATTTGCGTGCTTTAGACTGCGGTATTGAATAGCGATTTACGGTTTTAGTGATTCTAACATCCTGTAAAGCCTTTAACCTGCAAAAAAAGCTACAGTGCTAATTAGAAATCCTGTTTCTTGCAATGGCTGATCACTTTGAGAGTCTTTTTCTCTCCAATTTTAAGGGTGCAGCTTATATTTGAGTACTATCTTTTTTCTATTTTTTCCCCTTGAATTTTACAGGTGCGGCTTATATGCGGGTGCGTCTTATATTCGGGCCAATAAGGTAAATTGTGGTTAGTGTTAAACAATTTCTTGATAACTATGATTCAAAATTATTTTGGCCTATAATATAATATAGCAGACAGACGTGGGTGTATTTATTTAGTTTGTCTCTCAACAAATCTGTTGGTATGTATGTGGAAAATAATCTTGATGATTTTTTTACTTTGCTTTTGCGCAAATTTCCATGTCAACCAAAAAAGAAAAATATATAACAGATTTTGCTAGTGGTATGTATACTGAGAGCCCATTGTTCATGAAGACTTTTTATTCTTCATTGTCAAAAAACATTATTTTTGTTTATTCTAACGTGATATAAAAATTACAAGGATACAAGGATTACAATTATGTGTATTTCAGAATAATTATTCCAAAAGAGGCAATAAATGCAAAGAAAAATAAACTGATGAAAAATAGGTGCCTGTGTTGAACACAAATACAAAGGTGTAATGGTTCTTATTCTTTTAGGGTTTGATACAAAAATACAGAAACGTTATACAAAAGTAAGCTTAATAAATAATAATAGTTTAGAATTATACAGCTCCTCAGTATCTGCTAAGATAAAATATCAGATATATACATAGATAAAGATGTCAAATGACTATTTAGCAGAGGTCAAAACCCAGAAACAAGCATATGTGTGCATGGGTCTAGTGCACTAAAAAAAGATCAGTGTTAATTTATACCATCACATATATAATTGTGAGCATGCGGGTTGCTGCTAACGTAGCGAGCCTGCGGCCTTCGCAAAGCGAGGGCCTCAGTTGCTGGCATGGAGCGCCGAAGGCGCTCCTTGCCAGCAACTGCGGACCTCGCAAAATTTACGGACTTACAAGAAACAAATACGAGACGTGGGACTTAGAAAAAAAAACATTACGACCTTGCAAAAATATGACCGAGGACCTCGAAAAGTGAAGTTACACCTCAATTTGACTCGACATAGAAGAGTTTAGACACCCGAAAATTCCCTAAGCAAGAGAAAAAATGGCCGCCGAAAAAAAAGAAAACGAGGCTCCAGGACACTAAAGACGCAAAACACCACCAAACACCTACGGATTTTCCGAAAAAGACAGACGCGGTCCATTATCAAGGACGCCAAATCAGCCACAGACGCGTAACACACATTGATGAGAAAAACGCTGTATGTTTTTATAAATTTGCAATAAAAAAAGTCATCATCATATTTTATTGCAAAAAAATACAGTTATTTTTCAGTTTTTTACCGGTTAACATGGTACCACGTTTTCTCTGTGTAATTCAATTAACAAAGAGCATCATTCAATTGCGAGGCCGCATCTCTCAGTATACAGGCTGTATGTCTGCGTGCTTGCTGCGGGCTTGACCTCTGCTACAATTACGGAACGATTCAATTGAACATGGCCTCAACTCACGAGACGAAGTCCACAATCGTAAACCCTGGTTCCACATGTAAGCAGTTCAGGGCTTGCGCATGCAAACCTGTAGTTACTGCTTAGATAGAGCCAATTGTAAATGAGACCATCATCATGACGGCAATCAAACCTGTGGGAACCCCCGCAGGCTCACTAAATGAAACTTTGCTGCGGGGGTCCCCATCGCGACTCCTGCGGCATTTAAAGATTTAATCCCCTGCCGCAGGTCCTTAAAGGGCCCGTGGCACACAAAGAGTTAACCCCTGCCTAACATTAAACCCTGTATGCAGCATTTACATTTTAAAATAATTGTGTCTAATTACCCCTAACTGTACCTAATTAAGCCTATCCCTACCTAATTAAGGCTAACTGTACCTAATTACCCCAACTGTACCTATTTAACCCTATCCTATTAACCCCTATCCTATCCTATTAATCCCCAGTTACCCAAACAACCTAATTCCCTAATAAACCCCTAATAAAATCCCCAACATCCCCCCCCCACTAAGTACAAAAAATAACAAACTACTAATTACATTAAAAAAAAGCATTACAGAAAAAAAAAGAATACATAAAATAAAAACCACTATGACAATAAAAAAGACTTACAACCTGTAAAAAAGAAAGGGTTAATTAATCTATTGACCTTACCAAAAAAAGGCCCCTCCAGCGGTGTTCATCTATGCCCTGGTCTTCACTCTTCTGGGCCAAGAAAGGCCCCTCCAACAAAATCCTGACATTCTAAAAAAGAAAATTACTACTCCCTGCAGCAAATGGTGATCCCGCAAATGCTTGAGTATAAAAAAAAAGTATTTGCACATACTGATTGGGTGAAATAACTGTCAATCAGATTTAAGCCGATCAGAATGGGCTACACCCCTGTATCCCATTCTGATTGGCTGAAAGCAGTTGAGCATTCTGATTGGCTGAAATACCTGTCAATCAGATCATGTTTGACCACAGTCATACTGGCACTTTTTATAAACCTTAAGTAAATAAATAAATTGTTAGGGATCCCAGTGTGCCTCTTCTTCCCCCCTTACCTACCTCCCAGGTGCAGCCAGCTACAGAACCCAGACAGGCTAGTCTGTCTAAGCAGGAATCTTAAAGTTTCAGCACACCTCTTAGCTGCAGTTGTGCAATCACTCTTACTTCCATCTGATCAATTTAAGACAGTTAGGCCAGTACCTCAGTGCCTGTTGTTTGGAATACTAGTATTCTGTGTTATCTTGTGGTACTGTAGACTCTTCCTATTCTGCATAGGTTGATATTGTCCCTGCTTGTTATCTTCAGTTCCTAGATGTGTTTGATAAGGAGAAATTTGACACTCCACCTTCACATCAACCTTACAGTTGTGCTACTGTTCTCCTACAAGGGACCATAGAGGTTGTGCGTACACTGTATCTGTCCTAGAAAGCAAAGCAATGGAGGAATATATCCAAGAAAATTTAAAATCAGTCTTCATCAGCAAATCCAGAAGCGAGTTTCTTTTTTTCTTTTTTTTTTTAAATGATGGCCCTGTCATGACTGATGTTGGGCTGTTCCCCAGTGGAGGCAGAAATCTCCTGCAGGCTGGCAGGAGACAGAGAGGAGGATAGCTAGGTCACAAGGGAAGCAAAGAAATGGCAGGGATTGGCCCTTTTAAAGCAATGGATTGCATTAATTGGATTGTGGCAGGGCCATGAGCTGTCAGGCTGGCTGGAGCAATTGGTATCTAAAGACATTCCCTTGGAAAAACAATCATGCCTGGATAGGGCCGGTTGGTGCCCTTGGAGGCTAACTGTACCTAATTACCCCAACTGTACCTATTTAACCCTATCCTATTAACCCCTATCCTATCCTATTAATCCCCAGTTACCCAAACAACCTAATTCCCTAATAAACCCCTAATAAAATCCCCAACATCCCCCCCCCCCCACTAAGTACAAAAAATAACAAACTACTAATTACATTACAGAAAAAAAAAGAATACATAAAATAAAAACCACTATGACAATAAAAAAGACTTACAACCTGCAAAAAAGAAAGGGTTAATTAATCTATTGACCTGACCAAAAAAAGGCCCCTCCAGCGGTGTTCATCTATGCCCTGGTCTTCACTCTTCTGGGCCAAGAAAGGCCCCTCCAACAAAATCCTGACATTCTAAAAAAGAAAATTACTACTCCCTGCAGCAAATGGTGATCCCGCAAATGCTTGAGTATAAAAAAAAAGTATTTGCACATACTGATTGGGTGAAATAACTGTCAATCAGATTTAAGCCGATCAGAATGGGCTACACCCCTGTATCCCATTCTGATTGGCTGAAAGCAGTTGAGCATTCTGATTGGCTGAAATACCTGTCAATCAGATCATGTTTGACCACAGTCATACTGGCACTTTTAATTGGAGCTAATGAATGGGCTCTGGGAGAACGTATATGGCATAGGGACAGTAAAGAGACAGAATAACGTGTCTCTTAAACACTATCAAGGTCTGGGACTAGAACCATGGTCCCAGTAGGCTAATTTGCTGAAACCCCTAATTCAGATAAGTGCTTCAGCTGAAGGCAGAGTATGTTGAATTACAGGATGAGGCATCCATGGAGGGTTTTGGCCATCCAGATGGGAGGGATAAAGAAGACCCTGACCCCTACCAACCATGAGGTATGGACAATATTAATTATGCTCAAGGTGTCTGTGGAGAGAATGTTATAGATTCTGACCAGGACTGTGTTAATATGGATGTACAAATGGGCCAGGACAAGCTAATGTTTTTCTATAGTTGGGCCAGATGAGGACTGTGTGCAGTGAGGGTACATACAGGAAAAAATGGAATATGGGACTCACACTGTGATATCAGGCCAGGTTGCGGGCCTGGAAGGGAGCCACCATGCTCCTGGGTTCTTGAAAGAACCAAGTATGGACTGTGTACTTAGCATGGAGCTCCAGCTGATATCAAATGTCAGGAAGCCAGCCACAGGTCATGGGACAGACTCAGCAAGCAGCCCTGGGACCGAGGCAGACCAGGGAGCGCAGCCCTACCATTGCTAAGGAAAAGGCAGTGGTTAAGACAGAGAAAGACTGTCTAATTGATGGCCCAAGGGGAAGTCTGGATGAGAGCAGTGAGGACCTGCCAGTGAACATGGGTTAACCATGAACTCAGAGGGAGGTGAGTGCTATGCCCATGTGGTGGTTCCAGAGAAGAGGGATTTGATATTCTGATATGGGTACAATCTAGAAGATTGGAGCCTTCAGATCAGGCCACAATATTGGGTGCTGGCTTCCAGACCCATCCGGTACATTCCTCCTAGGATTTTTTGTGGGGCTCCCCATGGAAGTGTTTTACCATTGCAGTTGGGAAGAAGGGGGCACTTACCCTAGTTATTCGGGAGTGAGATGGCGTTGGCGCCCTTGGACTGTAGGGATAACCCTGGCACTGAGGGCTATTTGCAGAATCCAGGCCAAGTGAAAAGTTTGGATAGCTGTGCTCACCGGCCTTTGATTATAATTGACTGTATACCATTGATGGAGCTAGTCACAGGCCAGAGGTCCGGAGAAGGCTTGAACTCTGAGGCTCTGAAACACAGAGACCAAGTTATTAAGCCAAATTGGGACTACACACTTCATATGTGTGACCAAGCAAGGAGAGCTGGGTCATAGTGCATTGACAGTGGTCCAAGGAAAGGGAGAAATGGAGTCCCATGCCCAGACCATTGTTCCAGGTGAGCTGGGGTACCGTGGCCAGATTGTGGTGCAGGGCAAAGTGGAGTACAGTGCCAAGCCCATGTTTCAACCCAGGGCGGTGGATACTACAGCCAAGGCCCAGATCTCAGATGCCAGCCAGCAGATCATTGTTGCAGCATAAATACTGGTATGCCACCGAGAAGCATATGTATGCTCCTAGTCCCAAAAGAAGAAGCAGGCACTGGAGGGAGCATTTGCCATGGCCATGGGGAGGCGGGTTGACAATTGCGCCATGGAGGCTATGCCCAAAATTGTGCCTGCTCGAATTTGGAAGACTATGTGGACTGTGGGGAAACCACAACTCTACAAGTGACACAAGTGAGATCAGTGTGACTACGAACTCATCCGACAGGAGGAATTCCTAGGTCACACTAGGATGGGGGAAACTAGCTGTCATGACTTATTTTGAGGTTCTCCTAAACCCCTCTTATCTGGGACTCACATCTGGTTGCTAATATCGAAGGCTATCAAGATGGACATGGGATGTAGTCTAAAGACTGTGACAGGTGTTTTTCCTTTTATGTATAATGTATAATGTTTAAAAGAAAATGTATGTTGTAAGCCATGCTGGACACACTGTCTTCCATCCTAGGTGCCCCCCCCCCCCCCCCCCACTCAATAGCACATATAAGCAAATAATACATTTAAAATCACATAGAGGAATTTGCCATCTGGCCTCTGACCTAGCAATAGGAGTGCCCTCCACCCCCAAGCTAATTTGGCCAGATGCTTTATCTCTGGTCTCAGTCATAAAAGCTTAAGTTAGTTATTGCTTCTAGGGTTGTAAAAGAGATCAGGTTTGGGGACCAAGAGATATTCACACACCCCTCCCCCCAACCTATAGACAGGAGAAATAAACCAGATATATCTGAGAGAACAGCATGGTGGGAAGGGGGGTGGGTGTGGGTGAGATTTTCTGTGTTTGAAATATCTGTGATAATAAAAGTGGCCAGTCTGCTGATGCACCAAGAAACTGTGTGATGTGATTTCTCCTGTATCTCAATGACTGATGTCCTGATCTCAATTGCTGGGTGCTGAGATGAATATAGTCACAACCTGCAGATTGCTCCTAAAGGCTACAGTAGAAGAATTAGGGGTGTACTGAGCCCCATGTATCTGGGTTGTCTCTGTATTGATCATAGAGACCTGAACAGGATTACAGTTAAACAGTTTAACTGGATCCTTTACCTTAGATAACTAAAATGTTTGACCATCGCCTTGGATCCCCCCTAAACTTTCCACCAGTGTGACATTTTGTTCATAGGCTATGTAATCTCTGCAAATAATTTTTCAATTGATCCCTCCAAAGTGACAGCCATCAGTGAACATTCCCTGTCGGGGATTCATTGGATTCTTTCATTATTACCGGAGATTAATCAAAAACTTATCAACACTTATAGCCCATATAACTGTTCTTGACAAAAAGACTAGTATCAAATGGCCATTTGAAGCTGTTCAAGCATTTGAAAAATTAAACGAGAAGTTCACCTTGGCACATATTCTGGCCAGTCCTGATCCTATTCAACTCTTTATAATTGAGGTGGATTCCTCAGACATTGGTGCAGGTGCTATCCTCTCTGAACACTATTTTGAAACAGGTCGTTTGCAGCCATGTGCATCAATATCATAGAAATTCAACCCTGCAAGGCCAATTATTGGCAATAAGGAACTCTTGGCTAAACGAATAGTACTGGAGGAATGGTGATACTATGGAAGGTCCTCAGTAAAGTTGGGGCATGAAGGTCCAGACACAAGACCCTGGAATATTCATCAGGCCCCTAACCCTTCCAATGAACCAAATACTTCAATCCTCTTCCACAGTACTTGGAATCTAAAACTTTATGTACTTTAAATTTGATTCCTGGTGAGAGGTTTGAGAAGACTGACATGGAAGCATGTGACATAGAAGCGAGCAGTTGAGGCACACTCGCCAGCATGCAATGAGTGCCAAAGGTGCTCACTGCACTGCGAGCCTCGCGAAGCGAGGCAAGTAGTTTAGGCACGCGGGACTTAGGGAAACCTCGCAACGCAAAGTGAGCAGTTAAGGCACGCGGGACTTACAACCCGTACGACTTAGGACCAAAAACACCTACTGTGCGCATCACAAAATTACGTCTTTAACGGCTGAACCACAAAACAGAAAAGACATGAAAAAATAAAACAAATATGCCTCAAATTAAATTACACACACAGCACAGTGGGAGAGGCAGGGAGACTGTGAGTCAGGTTGCAAGTTAATTTGATGCATCTTTGAATTTTTCAAGATCGAAAATCGGCTAAGGGAGAAAAAAATGGCTGCCGAAAAAACGCAAAACCACGAAAACGAGGCCCAAGGACATAAAACTAGCCCGAAGGACGTAAAAAATAGCCCTAAGCAGTAACACTTAACAAAAGCCAGTGACACTCCAGCGCGAGGCGTATAAACTGCACAGGGGGAGAGGCTTGCAATGAGCGCCAAAGATGCTCCGATGGCCCATAGCCTCGCACTGTGTGGCAAACAGCATTGCTAGCCTTACAATTTTAGTCCTGTCATTTTTGATGGGAAAATTCCTAGTATAGATATAGATCTATGTGGATATAGATAGATAGATAGATAGATAGATAGATAGATACATAGATAGATAGATAGATAGATAGATAGATAGATAGATAGATAGATAGATAGATAGATAGATAGATAGATACAGTGGATATAAAATGTTTACACACCCCTGTTAAAATGTCAGGTTTTTGTGCTGTAAAAAAATTAGACAAAGATAAATCATTTCAGAACTTTTTCCACCTTTAATGTGACCTATAAACTGTACAACTCAATTGAAAAACAAACTGAAATCTTTTAGGTGGAGAAAAAAAAAAACATTCCAAATCATGTTACATAGGAGTCAGCATACACCTGCCATCGTTTAAAGTGCCTCTGATTAACCCCAAATAAAGTTCAGCTGCTCTAGTTGGTTTTTCCTGAAATTTTCTTAGTCGCATCCCACACCAAAAGCCATGGTCCACAGAGAGCTTCCAAAGCATCAGAGGGATCTCATTGTTAAAAGGTATCAGTCAGGAGAAGGGTACAAAAGATTTTCCAAGGCATTAGATATACCATTGAAACACAGTGAAGACAGTCATCATCAAGTGGAGAAAATATGGCACAACAGTGACATTACAGTGACAGAAAAAGTTCTGAAATGATTTATCTTTGTCTCATTTTTTTACAGCACAGAAACCTGACATTTTAACAGGGGTGTGTAGATTTTTTATATCCACTGTAGATAGATAGATGGGTGTAGATATATATACAGATGCATTACTGATGAAGGTAAGCAGTGGAACAGAAAGCAGATATTCAAAGTGATAAGATGCCCACTTAGGACATATGCATTATATTAGTTGTGGGTCTGGGTATATTCCAGGAGTTTGGCAATAGTATCAGTGTTATATTGTCGGTTCTGAGAGTTTGCTGAGAGAAACTTAACATATGCACCTCCTCCAATGTGGTTACAAAATACAAGCATCTAAGGATGAACAGAGAGGTTCTATAAAAAAAGCACAATGAAAACACTTATTGTACCCCAGTTGCACACCATTTTAACAAGAATGATCACTCCATCCAAAACCTGAAAATCAAAATACTTAAGAGGGAATTTTAAAAACATCCAGGAGAAAGTAATTTGAAGTGAAGATGATCACATTCTTCAACAATAAAGATACAGGACTTAACATTTCCACCACATTATCAAATTTGTTGCAGGGTAATTTCTTATCCTAATTTCTCATGTTTTATTGTTTTTCTGCTTCATAATATGTGTGATATTTATGACCCTAACTAATAACACTTTCTTACCCTTTATCTCAAACCTCCTGTAGAGACTTGTCTGCCAGTGTCCCACATGGGCAACTTATCACTTTAAATGTTAGCTCTCTAAACCACTTCTTCTGTCTTGATAGAGAGAGGTACAACTCTTGAAAGCTTGTCACTCTAATTAAAATGTAAAGTTAATTTGAAATGCATTGAGTAGATTAGTTTTTTTTATGTAATTACCCTAATGCTATTTTTGTCTAAAGACCCTAAAATACTTATCAAGATTATAATATATCTAAATGCAAGAGCATTAAAAAATTCTGATAAGAGCATAAGAAAAATATTTCAAGAGAAAAAATTACAATATATTTACTATGGGAAGCTTTAAATTGGTATATTTCTAAGGTTTTTACCAGAAAAAGTTACAAAGAGGGTAGTTTTGTAAAAATAAATATTTCGACCTCCTTGGACAAAGGAGGCAATTTTTTAACAATTTTTTTGGTGTATGGCCTTGCTCTAATGTCGTCAGAGTTTTAAAATGTAATTTAATAAAAGTTAAGTTTCTAATAATTACGAGTGTAAGTTAAAAATTGTGATTCGTTCCTTCAATCGTTCCTAGCTTGGGAGTATTTTCTAGGGAATTCTGTCTTCCCATGATATGGCAAAATTTTTTGAGCTTTAGCATCGTTATGAACCCTTCTAATGAACAGTTTGGCTTGATTGATTATATCTTCTTGCAAGTCCAAGCAATTTTTACCAAGACCACAATTGAAAGGCACTAATTCTACAGGGCTCAGCCTTCTTTATGGTTCAGCTCTAAGATCTGTATGTTAATACTGGGAATACCATAGTTCTAACTATGCAGACTTTTGTTTATAGTGTAAGTCTGCAAGTTTCAATCCCACTAGGTGTTTTAGGGAAAGCACCATGGACACTGGATTCCAAACTCAAAGACAGGGCCCTCCTTGTTTTATTATGTGTTAATTTGTATGTATCTTTGTCTTGAACATATCTTATGTAAAGCACTACGGAATATGTTGACGCGTTATAAATAACTGATAATAATAATAATAACTTTTTTATAAATTGTTCAGACTTGCCATAGCTTTCCTTTCCAAAAGCAAATATTTTTAATTTCATGGCTGCATTCACCATCTGAAGAGCTTTTGGAGTCCTATTTATTTTCCAGGAACTGACATTGCTGATTGCTATGTTCTCCATTTTTTAACATTGAGCAGCAGGTGAGCTTTTGCACTTTCTTCTATCACCCTTATCATTAGGTCTTTAAGTTCATCCTTTTCAGGCATCAGAGTTGTATCATCTGCGTAACTGAGTTTGTTGACATTTCTCCCAGTAATATTAATTCCAGCTTTGGCTTCATTCAGTCTGGCCTTATGCATGGTGTATTGCAACTATAAGTTGAATAAATAAGTTGAGAGTACACAACCTTGTCCCACTCCTTTCCCGATCTTGAACCATTCGGTTGTTCCTTATTTGGCTGTTTCTGACCGTGGCCTCTTAATCCACATACATATTCTTCAGAAGGCAGATAAGATTGTTTGGTACCCCCATCTCTTTAAAAACTTGCCACCTTTTCTGGTGATACACAGAGTCAAAGGCTTTACAATAGTCTATGAAGCAGTAGTAAAGGTGTTTTCTGTAAGTCTCTTGCTTTCTCTATAATCCAGAGGACATTGGTCAAATTAACAACTGATCTCTTGTGCCTCTGCGAAACTCAGCTTGCACATCTATTCATATTTTGTTGGAGCTGAGCTTGCAGGATCTTAAGCATTACCTTGCTGGCATGTGAAATGAGAGCAATTGTTTGATAATTAGATCAACCTTTGGTGGGTTTTTTGGGTTGGGATGTTGACTGACCTTTTCCAGTTCACTGTCCACTGTTGAGTTTTCCAAATGTGTTGGCATAATGCAAACAACACTTTCACAGCATTATCTTGAAGGATTTTGAACAGCTGGAATCTTATCAAGGCTTCCTAACGTCCATCTATCTTCATTTTCCAAGATGTCTGTCTCTAGCTTATTTGACACACTATTGAAATCATCATTGCTTTTAAGAGCCTTCTTATATAGATCTTTTGTGTGTTCCTGCCATCAGCAAGTCTTCCTAGGGTACATCTCGCTTCATTCTCCAAGATGTCTGACTCCAGCTTATTTGACACCTCTTCTTTTTCTGATCTGCTTCTGTTAAGTCCCTACTATTTTTGTCTTTTATTACACCCACTATGGCATAAAAGGATCCCTTGATGTCTCCAACTGACTTGAAGAGATCTCTTAAATTTCCTATTCTTTTATCGTCTTCTATCTCTTTACATTACTCATAATATCCCCTTGCCATCAGGAGTTCTGCATTCAGCTGGATAAATCTTTTCCTGCCTCCATTACCTTTCACTTTATTTCTTTCCCTTGCTACTTTCAAAGCCCCATCAGACAGCCAGATTGCCTTCTTGGGCACCTACTCAATTCCACACTCGTAACTTGTAAAATATGCATTTTCAACTGCTAGAGTTTTATTTTCTCATTTTACTATGCACTTTAATTCCATGCTCTCTTAAATTTACTCATCTTCCGGTGCCATGTCTCCGGTTGTCCTTATCCATATGGTTTTCTTATCAAAGATACGGGCATGGACTGCAGCTCTAGTAAACAGTGATTTACGGCTTTACAGCTGCCTATGCTTTTAGTTTGCTATATACTTCACAAACAAGTGCTGTTTTTAATAAATTGCAGCGGTTCTTTAAATGACTCCCACAATGTATACCCCCTTTAAATAAACATTAAGGTCTCTCTGGGACCTGAACACTCCCCCCCTCGGAGTTGTGACCATTACATATCCCCCCCCCCCCCCCCCCATGGCTCCACCATGTTTTTTTATATGTTTTTGTTTTTTTATAAGTACTTATACTGGCTTTGACTGGCTGAATATTTTATATTTTTATATATTTTTATAAGTCAATACATTTTTAAGCCATGAAGAGTTTGGAAATTCAAACCTCTCTTCTCTGATATTCTGAAATCAATGGCTGTTTTGAATATGTGTCCCTTTCTTTAAATATACTGCATATAAGCCTTAGGGTGTTGTACTACATGTTTAAGACCAAGTAATCAATTACCATCATTTTTATTAATGACGTGAAGTGGATGTCTTGTGACATGGCTGACATGACTGTTTATCACAGTTTACTGTTATTAGATTTACACTTAATGTTTTCTGTACAACAGCCTTGTATCTACTGATCTAATAAACTGACTACCAGCTGTTTCGCAAAGTTAGGCAACAGTAGCATTATGGACAATGACATCATCTGTGTAATTGTAATCATTAAGATAATAGCTTGGTATTTAAGTGTTGCCTTAATCCAACAAATTATGTCAACAAATTACATATATGATGTTATCCCATACAGTTGGTGATTACACAGAGAGCTTTAGAAGATTTAAGAGCAGATCATTGGATTTAATATGCAAAGGTTAAAATGATATGAACAATGTTCCCATGAATTTCAGAAAGCTTCTTGAAATACATGTAAATTCCTACAATTGCAATTCAAACAACAACCAAATATAGGCTATATACACTGGCATTTCCATCTCTACATAAAACACCCATGACTTTTTAGCCTAATTATATCACAGAGATAATGTTTGACAAGGTAATTATGGGCGTTAACATATTCGGTATGTAGGAAGCAAGAGAAAGGAACATAATTTAATGTCTTGAACAGGGAAAAAAGTGTAGTAAGACTTTTGCAGTAAAACACAATAAATAGGCTGCAATGAGTGTTTAAATACAAGGAGGTGATCTGGGCCGGAGGATAGTTCTAACATTATATTCCATGCATTGTAAACATTGTATACAATTATGGTGTTAGCATCTTAGTAGAGTTTGTAGAATTACTACAAAATAAATTAGATTTCAGATGCATTTTATTATTAAGTATTTGGCTGGTGCAGGGGCAGAGCACACATTTTTTTCTTTCTCCATTTCTCCCATATTTCTTTTTTTTTCTTTCTCCATCCTCTCCCATGTCATCATTTTCTTTGCTTTCAGTTTCTCTCCATCTTTCTTCTCTCCCTCTTTTCTTCTTTCACTCTCATAATTATCTTACTTTTTTTTCCTCTCTCCTCTTTGTTCACTCTTTTTTTCTTCACTCATTCTGTTCTTTTCTTATCTTCTCTCTTTTGTCTTCTCTCTCAATTGTCTTGTATACTGATTCACATCTTGTCTTTTTTCTTCTCTCGTCTTTTTAGCCTTCTTTTGTGTTTTCATCACTTTTGCCTTTATTCCTGTTTCGTTCCATGTTCTGCTTCCACTGTTCTTTCAAGTCTCTTCTCTTATTTCCTCTGACTGTTGCCTACTTACCCTCTCTATTCTTTTGAGGGATTCTTCTCTGTTTCTATTTTCTTTCCCTTACTGTCTCCCTTGCTATTTCTTTTCTCTGCCACTTTATATCTTTTCGATGTGTTCTTTTTTCCATGTTCTTCTCTCCTTCAGATTCTTTAACAGGGAGAGGCATCATCTATAGTGCATTAGGATAGGGGAGTTGTACATGATTCTGCAGATCAGAGAAAGTGTCGTAAAGGGATGATATATTAAAAGAGCAGATGGAAAAAATATATTTGTCTGACTCAGAGCATAATTAAGGAGGAAAAAGTCATATAACTAGTTATTAATAAAAAAAATATATTGCAATGTCTCTGCAGGCTCCTGGAGAGATCCATTATACAATGGTGGAAGAAGTGTGTGTGAGAGGGGCCTCTATATTTCTGGAGAGCTATTGCAGTGACTAATGCAAGGGGTCTGCTTCTAGGCCGGTAAGAGGGAGTGGGTGTGTATCTATTTCAGTATTATCCAATTATCTTTACAATGGCTCTCTGTTCTCACTTCCTTTCACCTCCCTCCAGTGATAGGATAAACACGCACCTCCACCATCCAGCTCTCAGGATGTGATGTAGCAAACACAAAATGGATACCTATACTCATAAAGAAGACCTTCAAAAATTCATATTTTCCCAGAAAATGTTTTAGGTCAACAGCTGCTAGTATTGTTAATTTGGTGCATACTTAACAAACAAGTGATTTTTTAACTACAGTGGTGCTTTAAGTAATATAAGAGAACAGGTAAAGCAGCTCTCCATGATACAAGTACCCAAGACGCAAGCATAGTCACCTAAACTTAATTTTGTTTTGTTATTGTGAGTGCATGATGGAGGGGAGCCAAACCCCAAAGTCTTAAATGCATTCATATCATTGGCATGGTGCAAATGCTACCCAGGAGAACCATATATTTGTTTAAAGGTAACACTGTATACTGGTAATGCATAACATCTGTTTGAGTCACATGTGGTCATTGCTCCACAATAACGATAATTAAATGAATATAGATCACAAATAACAATAATTAAATTAATATAGATCTCATCATTAATCACTTCATATAATAGAAATGATCATTAATGTGCCTAAAACGTACATCATGTTTTCATCTGATCCAATAGAGACAATAGCTCCTGGATTATGTCATTCAAATCAATTACATACATATAGTGTGATTTTAAAAAATTGAAAATAGAATGACACATGATCAGTGTATGGTCATATTCCTAAGAAACGGAGGAGGAGAAAAATGTAGCAAGATCTTTATGTACAGTTGTGCTCAAAAGTTTGCATACTCTGGCAGAAATTGTGAAATGTTGGCATCTATTTTGAAAATATGACTGATCATGCAAAAAAATGTATTTTATTGAAGGATAGTGATCATATGAAGCCATTTATTATCACACTAGAGAATTGCCCGTCAAAAAAATACGGCAATGAAATTGTAAGGTAGCTAATGCTGTTTAGTGTGTAATAATGAAATATCTAATACATTAATAAATGAATATACATTACCTATTTTGAAGTATTGTGTTGAAGAGCTGGCAATCTGTTTTGATGTTGCTGCAGCATTAGTGGTGTGGAGCTGCTGTGTAAGCGTGATGAATGTGTGCAGTGTAATAGTGTGCGTGCGCGAGACCAAACCGTTAGCGTAGTTGTGTACATCCGCATTGGCGTAAAATGGCGGGTAATGTGTGGTATGCGTGTTAACAGAATATCCGTAGGTCGTTTGTGGTGTTTCGCGAGTTTCTTGTGGTGTTTTGCGTGTTTAGAGTGCTGTAGCCTCGTTTTCGTTTTGTTCGGCGACCATTTTTTCCCTTGCTTACCGAATTTTTTAGTGTTCAAACGCTTTTATTTTTAGTTAAATGAAGGTGTAAGTGTTGTTTTTTTGAGGTCCTGGATGCTTCCTCTTGCTGTAGGTAAGCTTTTTATATATGTGCTGTGTGTATTTATTGTGTTTTGAATTTTGTAATGTTCGCGAGTTGCGTCCGATTGTTGCGAGGTCGTAATGTGTGATAACATGTCTCGTATGTTGTTTGCGTTGCGAGGTAAAGTTTGCGAGGGTCGTAGTTGGTGTGTTGTTTGCGTGGTCTCGGTTGTTGTTTGGTTGTTTGCGTTTGAACGTAAATTTTGCGAGGGTCGCAGTTGGTGGCAAGGAGCTCCTTTGGCGAGCCCGCAAGCGTTAGCAACAACTCGTACACTCACAACTATATATGTGATAGTTGTTTGGCTCCTTTTTAAATCATAATGATAACAGAAATCACCCAAATGGCCCTGATCAAAAGTTTACATACCTTTGAATGTTTGTAACAAACACACAAGGTGACACACAGGTTAAAATGGCAATTAAAGGTTAATTTCCCACACCTGTGGCTTTTTAAATTGCAATTAGTGTCTGTGTATAAATAGTCAATGAGTTTTTTAGCTCTCACGTGGATGCACTAAGCAGGGTAGATACTGAGCCATGGGGAGCAGAAAAGAACTGTCAAAAGACCTGCTTTACAAGGTAATGGAACTTCATAAAGATGGAAAAGGTTATAAAAAGATATCCAAAGCCTGAAAATGCCAATCACTTATTAAGAGGTGGAAAATTCAGGCATACCAAGCCATGGTTAGGTAGACCAAGAATGATTTCAGCCACAACTGCCAGAAGAATTGTTCAGAAAATAAAGAAAAACCCACAGGTAACCTCAGGAGAAATACAGGCTGCTCTGGAAAAAGCCGTTGTGGTTGTTTCAAGGAGCACAATACGACGATATGAAAGAAGCCTTTACTGCGCTAATGCAACAAAAAAGCCCGGTAACAATATGCCCAGCAACACCTTAACATGCGTCACAGCTTGAGGCTAAAGGGGGCAATACACAGTATTAAGAACTAAGGGGATGCAAACTTTTGAACAGGGTCATTTCCTTTTTTTCTTTGTTGCCATGTTTTTTTTGTGATTGTGCCATTCTGATATAACCTACAGTTGAATATGAATTCCATAAGAAATAAAATAAATGTGTTTTGCCTGCTCACTCATGTTTTCTTTAAAAAATTTACATAAATTACCAATTCGCCAAGCATATGCAAATCTTTGAGCACAAATGTACGTACCTGTTACTGTAACAATAATCTGACTTATCTGATGTTCATCTACAAGCAGTGTAAAAATGCTGTGTGTCATGAAAAATCACTTGCCAAGACCAATTACAGATATTGTTCAGTGCTAAGCTGTGACTCATAATCAGGCCACAATGACATCACATGTTAAAGGTACACAAGTTTTATCATATGATAACTGGATTTGTTATGCTATCATGATATCTAAACATGTAGACATGCTTATTGCTGGCAAACAAAGGTAATCAGCTTTAATCTATTTTATTAAAATTAGAAAAACGATAACGAAAGATAATATGCTTAGCTCACACATGTATAACTGCTGTGTTTGATTAACATAGTATTGTAGGACTTTGCAATTCCACAGCCATATGTATATTGGCATCAATAAAACACAACATCAGTCATGGTGCTTTAAACATGATATGGATTTATTGTAAGATATTCTGCTCGGTGATGCCATAAATAGAATGACTATATGAAAGTCACTGCATATAGTTTACAGTTGTCGCTGCATGCATTTCTCGCTGCACTGTTTTCCAGAGCGCAAAGGTCGAGGTGCCGGGGTGGTGGCAGGACATTTGTCTTGATGGTGAACCTGGCATCCATTGTGCTGGAGGAGATGGTGGTGGAGGAGTAGTTTGGGGTAGTGGTTTTGGTGGATCAACCAGTAAGAGGCCCCAGGTGGAGTATCAATCTGTGGGGTCAAAGTCCACCCTGGTGGCTGATAGACAATAGTTAAAACGATCATCCTCCACCTTATACCCTTTGTCCTCCTGTCAGATTTTCCTGATGCTGCTGCTTCTCATCATCCTCATACCAGAGATCCTGCTATGGGGTCATATTGAGTCTTCTCTGCCCCCGGAGACATCAGGTGCCCTTGGAGCTGTCATGAGATATCATTTTTTTATCAGAAAACAACACTGGATGTTCATATGATCTCTGTGTGTTACTCTATACCTGACTTTATGATGTTCTGGTCCTAGATGGTTAAAGTTATTGCCATTGTGAGGAGTTTGTATTTACTAGAAATTATCACTGATGCCTTTGATTTGTTATATCCCCTGCTGGGATCTGCCCTCTGCAGCTCATGACTACAAAGACTCTGCTGTAATTGTGGTGCGGTGTCTCATACTAAAATGCTGCTGAGATATGGTCCCTGATAGGCTTGGACACTACACTTCACATGAAGCCATACAGAGTCTGTATCTGCATACTCTACAATGGGCAGACCCATACACTAACCTGAATTGAATGTGTGTTATGTATATGTGTGGTATACATGCTTTGGTATATGACGGGATGATAGGGTTTATGTTATTCACCTGGCAGGGTCCTTGGCTGCTGAGTGTTCACCAGACCTAGGAGTCTGACTACTGTTGATGGGGTGATCCAATCCCTCAGCATAGACTCACTGAAGTGGACTATAGCTGGAGTACCACCACCAGCTACTCTGGCACTTGCAGCTTAGTCTGCAATCTTCCTCCTCAGCTCTCACTGGCAGTGATCTGGGAACTGACCTCTATGGCTCCCTCCTTCTACATTTTAGCATTCTATCCAGGCTTCACATTCCTGCCTCCACGAAGGATACAGGCACAGATGGCACAGAGGAGCACCATAAACTTCTCATGGGTATTTTTCGTCTCTGAGCTTAGGTACAGCCTCCTGTGCTCCTGACTGTGCCTGGGGAGGCTCATCTCCCTGTTCTGCCCCTGAAGCCTGCCCAGCCCTCGCCCCACCGCTAGGCCCCTCCCTTTCTGTTCTTGTTCTTTGTGTGCCTGACACTTGGACATTCCTCCCACCCTGCAACTCTCCTCCACTGCTCCCACTCCTAGCCCTCACTGACCCTCCACTGTTTCCACTTCTGGCCCTCTCAGATCCTCCACTGCTCCCACTCCTCCTCATCTCTACACTCCCTCCCTCCTCTCCCTTCCCCCCTCCTCACCACTCCTCTCCCTCTCTCCTCACCTCCCCCTCTCTCCTCATTTCTCCCTCTCCTCTTTTTCACTCTCTAGCTCTCTCTCACCCCTGCTCTTCCTCTCTTCTCCTCTCCCCTCTCTCCTATTTCTGCTCCCTCCTGGTCTTCCTAGGGCATCCTCTCTCCTCACTCCTCCCTTCATCCTCTTTCCAAAAATAAATCTAACCTTATCTAATGTGTGAGGTAGTGGTAGAGCTAGTGAATGGAAGGCCCTGATGCAAAATAAAATTCTTGGACTATCACAAATTATATATATAATATATTTGTGGCATAGATTTTGCTATGGTATCCTAGCCTACTTAGAGAGTAAAAAGAACATACTGTAGGGGATGATGATTATTTGGTTATGTCGTGGAATGCCTTTGATAGTTCAGTGTTTGGTTTTGGTATGTATCGGCAGTAGCATGAAGAGTTCCAGCGGCTTACTTTTTGGATTATGTGAGTGGGTGTGTTATTACAAAAGCAGATGTGGCGTTTCCGATTCTAAACAAAAGTCTGGAATATAAATAAGACTTAAGTCCTAATCTTATGAGGCCTAGACATACGTAGTTTATAAACGTGGTGGTAGATATTAATTGGCTGGATATACCGAAAATACGATGATGTGTGGGTTTTGATTCTAGTGTGATAAACAGCTGTCTGTTCTGAGTAACTGATCACCATTCATTGTGAGTAGGAAAGTATGTGGACTGGCTATTTGTTTTTGTTTTTATGTAGTGTTAGAATGTAGTAGTCCTTCTGTGGCGTAAGGCCAACATTATGGCTACTGACATACAGCCCTATTAAATTGGAGCTACATGTTAACACGTAGTTTGTAAATGTCATCTTAGCGCTATTTGAGTGCTAAGATGCATCTTAACTTTGCTCGCACCCGACTTTGCGTGGTAATAGGCTACGTGGAGAGCAACGTTGTAATTTGCGCAAGTAAATCCTTCGATCCGTCATGCCTGTAACCGCTACGTTTTCAATTCAGCTACTAAATTGCAACATGGTCCCTTGCAATTTAGTAGCCCTTCCAATTGCTGCCCGAGCAGCACAAAAGACCCCGCTCGGTCCCCAAACCTCCTTCCGGCCCCTAAACCTCCCCCCTGCTCCCTAAATCAAGCCCCATGCTGCAGGGGTCCCGATTGGGACCCACATGGCAGTTAATATTAACCCTCCCCGCAGTGTCCCCATATTAACCCTTGCTGTGGGAGTCCCCATTGGGACCACCTCAGCAAGGGTTAATTTTGGCTGCTTCGAGTAACCTCCCCTTGTTCCCTAAATCAAACACCATGCTGCAATGGTCCTAATCGGGACGCCGCCAGCAGCCAAAATTAACCCTTGCTGAGGGGGTCCCGATTGTGACCCCCACGGCAGTTAAAATTAACCCCCCTATGCTGGGGGTCCCCATCGGGACCCCTGTAGTGTCCCCATATTAAACCTTGCTGCGGGGGTCCCCATCGGGACCCCCTCAGCAAGGAATAATTTTGGCTGCCTCAAGTAACCTCCTCCCTGCTCCCTAAATCAAACCCCATGCTGCAGAGGTCCCAATCGGGACCCCTTCAGCAAGGGTTAATTTTGGCTACCGGCAGGGGTCCCAATCGGTGTTAACCCCTGCCGCGGGGGTACTTGAAGTAACCTTCCCCCCTGCTCCCTAAATCAAACCCCATGCTGCTCGGGACGCCCGCTGGCAACCAAAATTAACCCTTGCTGAGGGGCACCCGATCGGGACCACCACTGTATCTAAATGTACCCCCACCCTCCATGCTGGGGGTCCCCATCGGACTTACACTATTAACCCCCCTCTACACCATTAAGCCATGTAGGGGTAGTGTAGGGGTTAACAGGGTAGAGGGGGTCTACCCTGTTAACCCCTACCCTACCCCTACATGGGACCCCGGCTGCATGTGTTAATATTGCAGTACCGCCCACGGCAGGGCTTCAGTTTTTAACTGCCGCGGAGGGCTGATGTCGGGAGCCTGCGAGTGATCCCGCAGGTTTTCATTAGTCACAATTACAATCTTTTTTGCCATTGGATAAGTCTACCCCATTGCTACGTGCTTGCTTAATTGCATGTGTTCGAGCACGCCAATCCGAGGGCTGAGAATTGGTCTACAAAATAGCCTCTCTTGCTCGTAGCTCAAAGCCCCTTCTAATTTAATAGCAACATAAATCTGACATATTTGAAGCACGCAGCCCTTACGTGCTACAAATTAGATTTACAAGGCTGGAATTTCATATGGCTCGTAGATAGTAAGATATCTTGGCATAATAAGTTCGAAGCTAGGAGAGTGATTATTTTTTTAAAGATAGCGCTATCGATCTGTTGGCGGATGTTGTGGATTTCTATGCTAATCTCACAGAAAGGATTTCACAGATTGTGAAGTTAGGAATGACTAGTTGTTTGAATAATCTTTATTGATGTAGATTTGGACACCTGATAAATATGTTTTTATTGTATGGTGATGCAGTTTACAGTTGATGTCACAGTGACTGGCAAAAGCTTCGATGTTTGTAAGTGTCATGACTGATTTTTTGGTGTAATGTTTAAAGGATATTGTGGGTTTTACTGCTAGTGTAATATTTGGTCACCAAAGGAAATTGACAACAGACTTGCAAAGGCAAATGGTGCATTCGGCAAGTTACATAAAAGAGTTTGGAAAAACAAGCATCTGAACAGGTGCACAAAGGTCAACGTGTACAGAGTTGTTGTGCTGACCACCCTTATGTACGGTTCCTACTCTTGCGTTATCCACCGCCACCACCTACGACTTTTTGAGCGCTTTCGAGGCAGGAGTCACCGGCATTGAGGCCATACTGTTGAAGAAGCAGTTACGCTGGGCAGGACATATCTCTAGGATGGAGGATGATCGACTTCCAAAGATTGTGCTATATGGTGAGCTCACCAACAATCGTGAGAGAGGAGATCCAAAGAAGAGGTACAAGGACTCACTGAAACAGTCCCTTGATGTCTGTCATATTGACCATCGTTACATAGTTACATAGTAATTTAGGTAAAAAAAAGACTTTAGTCCATCAAGTTCAACATTTTTAGATCTCCTCTGATCTGCAATACGCAGATTTATTGTTAATTGATTCAGAGGAAGGCAAACAAAAACAAAACCCCAGAAAAAATTTGCCAATTGTCTCAACAGGGAAAAGATAGATAAAATTCCTTCCTGACCCCAGATACTGGTGATCGGATTCATCCCCGGATCAATACTCCCTCTCTATTTATCCAGGATAGCCCTTAATGCCCTTTTTATTTACAAATATATCCAATCCCTTTTTAAAGTTATTTATCGAATCCACTGTCACCACCTCCTTTGGTAGAGAATTCCATAGATTAACCACCCTTACTGTGAAGAACCCTTTTCTTTCTTTAAGGCAAAATCTTTTTACTTATAATCTCAAAGGATGTCCCCTTGTCAGTTGAAAACCTCCTGACACAAAAAGTTCCCTTGGCAAAGCCTTGTATTGACCCTGGATATATTTATATAAGGTAATCATAATCCCCCTTAGACGCCTTTTTTCTAGAGTAAATATGTTTAATTTGGTTAGTCTTTCTTCATAACCTAGCCCCTCCATTTCCTTTATTAGCTTTGTTGCCCTTCTACTTTTTTTCCAGCTCTAAAATGTCCTTTTTATGTAGCGGTGCCCAAAATTGTACTCCATATTCCAAATGAGGGCGTACTAGGGATTTGTATAGTGGGAGAATTATATTTGCTTCCCTTGCTTCTATACCCTTCTTAATACATGCTAATATTTTACTTGCTTTTGCAGATGCTGCTTGGCATTGAGCACTGTTACCTAGGTGGTTGTCCACAAGCACTCCCAAATCCCTTTCAATATCTGATACACCTAGATTTGCTCCATTACGATTATAAATTGCATGGCTATTTTTCCTTCCCAGATGCATAACTTTACATTTATTCGTATTAAATCTCATCTGCCACTTCGATGCCCATTCCTCTAATTTATGTAAATCCCTTTGGAGGGAAAGTACATAATTTTCTGACTTAATTACCTTGCACAACTTTGTGTCATCAGAAAAAAATGGAGACACCACACTCCAAACCAGCTTTAAGCTTATTCCCTAGTTCTATAAAATCATTCTTTAGGACTCTCCATCTTCCACTAACTTTGTCATTGGTACCAATATGTACCAAGACCGCAGGTTCATTTCCAGCCCCTCCCAATAATTTATCTACCCGATCCACAACATGCCGAACCCGAGCTCCCGGGAGACAGCAAACTGTTCGATTGCTGGGATATGGGTGACAAATCACCCTGTCTACCTTCCAAATAATAGAGTCCCCAACCACCAAAACCTGCCTGTTGGTCTGCCTATTCTGCCCTCCCACTCCTCCAGTAGAACTGTTCTCCCGGCTGTTAGAGGGAACAGAATTATCTGGTATTGCCATTCCTGAATGGACATCCCCATGATGGTCAACCTTAGCTTCAGACTGAAAGGCATGGAGAAGTACCATTCACCACGTTGTCTCCTCTTTCAAGACCACACGCAGGGCTGTTCTTGAGGACAAAAGGAGACGTCGAAAAAATTGTATCACTACAGCACCCAACCAAGAACAAACTTTTCTGTGCAACCACTGTGGTCGAGTCTGCCTGTCCCCCATTGGCCTCCTCAGCCACCTAAGCCTATAGATGTGGACACCCTCTTAAATATTTGTTCACGAAACCAAGCCTATAATATTTTGTCACCAGTAGCAAATAGCATGGAGCCCGTAGCATGTAACTGGGTTGAATTAGTTTCCAATTCATACATTTCCTTTGTTCTATAGCTGCTTGTTTTCACATCAGACAACAGACCAGCCCCCAGGAGATGGCTGACCGTTCTGTGACATCATCTCTGTCCCCATGGATACAGTACTATTCTGATTGGGCTATGCTAATTCAAGTAGTACAGCTATACAGCTTATTGGTGTTTGTGCATTAAAACAGGAAATTCAAACTTGTTCCCTCCCCAATTCACGTTAATGTTTTTTCTTTGTTTCTTGTTTTTTTTTTAATGCTGTTTTGTAAAGCCAGTCAGTCTGACTCTAGCATTCTAATCAACGGGGGTCTGATGTTATTTCTTATAAGATTTTTTTATTCTAACCAAAGGGATGTTTATTATGTTTATTATTTTTTAATAAGTCAGCAATTGAAGGGCTGAGCCTGCAAACTATGATTTCCGGAGTTTCTTTAAGAGGTGTTTGCTGTGCGCTGAGACATTGAACACAAAAGGCACTACCTAGTGGGAGAAAATTGAGGTGCACGTGAGTTTGTGGTTGGATGTAAATGTTTGGAAAATGTGCCAAGCAAACAATCATAGATCTTCTTCCTATTAGTTGCAAGCCCTGTATATGACATGACTCAAGCAGATGCGAGTAGAGGAGTTATGAAGGATGCACTGGAAAGATTTGAGGTGGATGATAAATGGTGAAACCTGGAGAGGAAAATATAAAGAGTAGTGAGGGGGTTGGACTTAAAGGCAGGGAAAAAACTGATACTGATGAGTCTAACAATAGTAGTGCAAGATCTCTCAGAAGGGACATTATGGTTAGGTCCGTAGATTTTTTGATATGGAGTGACAAGTAGCCTCATCGGTGCATGTGTGGCAGATGGCGTGACCTATCCAAAACTGTTTCCATGTGTTGGCCGTGGTTAATGTAGTTAAGACTGTTTGTGGTAGAGACTTTTAAATGCATAGGGCCCTATTAAATTCGAGCTGCGTATGAATTCGTATCTCGCAAAGGCCCATCGTAAGTCGATTTACGATATCCGAGTCGACTTGCGATTGACTTGCGATTGACTTGCGTAATTTCGGACTACTTTGCCGAGATTTGCCTCCGATAAGCGCTACGTAGTAAGTAGCGGACAAGAATTCCTTGCGTAGACGCTCGTATCTCGCAAATTCGCTAAGTGCACAAAAAACCCACGTAAAATGGTTTACGCATTACGTACAGACAACTTAAAAATCTAAAAGTGAGTTTAACAGAGGAAAAGCATGGAAGGCCATTACAATTGATTTAACCATCCCCTCCCCCCACCAAAGCCAAGGCATTATACAACCAATTAGTTGTTACATTTTGAATGAAAAGCCATGCTGCAGCTTACATAAAGCAAAATTAAAGACACACTACCTGATTACATAAAAACACTAAAACATCAAGAAAATGCAATATTAACCCTGTTATTTTGTATACATGTTGCTCATCACATCTACATTTGGGAACACAAATATGGGGCACATGGAGAATGTGAATATGTCCTGTTCAGTCTTTCGGTCGGGTCCGACTCTGACCCTCTGTCACTGCTTTCTTACAAGGTTCCTATGCCGGTGAGACCGGAGTGGGTTGTCAGTTCCTTCCCCAGTGGTTTGGGATTTGGCCCTGCATTCAGCTTTCCCTCTCACCCCCACAATGACCCTTAATAAGATAGCTCACAGCTTCATTGAAATACACAATACCTCTTGTTTGGTCTTTCGGTCGGGTCCCACTCTGACCCTCTGTCACTGCTTTCTTACAAGGTTCCTATGCCGGTGAGACCGGAGTGGGTTGTCAGTTCCTTCCCCAGTGGTTTGGGATTTGGCCCTGCATTCAGCTTTCCCTCTCACCCCCACAATGACCCTTAATAAGATAGCTCACAGCTTCATTGAAATACACAATACCTCTTGTTTGGTCTTTCGGTCGGGTCCCACTCTGACCCTCTGGCACTGCTTTCTTACAAGGTTCCTATGCCGGTGAGACCGGAGTGGGTTGTCAGTTCCTTCCCCAGTGGTTTGGGATTTGGCCCTGCATTCAGCTTTCCCTCTCACCCCCACAATGACCCTTAATAAGATAGCTCACAGCTTCATTGAAATACACAATACCTCTTGTTTGGTCTTTCGGTCGGGTCCCACTCTGACCCTCTGGCACTGCTTTCTTACAAGGTTCCTATGCCGGTGAGACCGGAGTGGGTTGTCAGTTCCTTCCCCAGTGGTTTGGGATTTGGCCCTGCATTCAGCTTTCCCTCTCACCCCCACAATGACCCTTAATAAGATAGCTCACAGCTTCATTGAAATACACAATACCTCTTGTTTGGTCTTTCGGTCGGGTCCCACTCTGACCCTCTGGCACTGCTTTCTTACAAGGTTCCTATGCCGGTGAGACCGGAGTGGGTTGTCAGTTCCTTCCCCAGTGGTTTGGGATTTGGCCCTGCATTCAGCTTTCCCTCTCACCCCCACAATGACCCTTAATAAGATAGCTCACAGCTTCATTGAAATACACAATACCTCTTGTTTGGTCTTTCGGTCGGGTCCCACTCTGACCCTCTGGCACTGCTTTCTTACAAGGTTCCTATGCCGGTGAGACCGGAGTGGGTTGTCAGTTCCTTCCCCAGTGGTTTGGGATTTGGCCCTGCATTCAGCTTTCCCTCTCACCCCCACAATGACCCTTAATAAGATAGCTCACAGCTTCATTGAAATACACAATACCTCTTGTTTGGTCTTTCGGTCGGGTCCCACTCTGACCCTCTGGCACTGCTTTCTTACAAGGTTCCTATGCCGGTGAGACCGGAGTGGGTTGTCAGTTCCTTCCCCAGTGGTTTGGGATTTGGCCCTGCATTCAGCTTTCCCTCTCACCCCCACAATGACCCTTAATAAGATAGCTCACAGCTTCATTGAAATACACAATACCTCTTGTTTGGTCTTTCGGTCGGGTCCCACTCTGACCCTCTGGCACTGCTTTCTTACAAGGTTCCTATGCCGGTGAGACCGGAGTGGGTTGTCAGTTCCTTCCCCAGTGGTTTGGGATTTGGCCCTGCATTCAGCTTTCCCTCTCACCCCCACAATGACCCTTAATAAGATAGCTCACAGCTTCATTGAAATACACAATACCTCTTGTTTGGTCTTTCGGTCGGTTCCCACTCTGACCCTCTGGCACTGCTTTCTTACAAGGTTCCTATGCCGGTGAGACCGGAGTGGGTTGTCAGTTCCTTCCCCAGTGGTTTGGGATTTGGCCCTGCATTCAGCTTTCCCTCTCACCCCCACAATGACCCTTAATAAGATAGCTCACAGCTTCATTGAAATACACAATACCTCTTGTTTGGTCTTTCGGTCGGGTCCCACTCTGACCCTCTGGCACTGCTTTCTTACAAGGTTCCTATGCCGGTGAGACCGGAGTGGATTGTCAGTTCTGCTGTCACTCTCCCACCCACAAGCGCAGCAAACACACACAGAAGGTTTGCAGAGGCACAATGAGCACCAGCCAACTCACCTCCATCAGGGGTAATTGCCACTTCTCTTATCCAAGGAAGTCCCACGACATTGCTGGTGGCCATGTGCCAAGATGACCATTCATTCCCATTTGGTGACCTCCCATTATGTTCTGCTATTCATCAATTTACATTAGTTTCGATTGCTAAGTGATGTTGGGGAAGTGCGTGTGAGAGCAGAATTGACAGACAAATCAATAATCACTGGAGAAGGAACTGACAACCCACTGCAGTATCACCTATCATCACCCTTTTAGGCCCACAGGGGAATGTTCCTACTCCCCATTCCCGCAAATTGTACTTGGCCTGTGCATTAACCCTTTATTATGCATAGATTGTAGATCCATTAGATGCATTATATGATATCTAATGCTATTAGGACTATTATTCCTCTTAGTATGTATGGATCTATTGCAGGTTAACTAGTGCTCATTAGTTTACAGCTATAGTAATGTGACACTAATGTGATGCATGTGGATGTCCCCTAACCCCAACCATTGAAAACACACCGACATGGGAAGAACAGAATAACACAGCTTTATTTTTGGACACAGACCACAATCAGCAGTGGTCAAGACTGTGCATTCACAGAACGGTATAACAAAACTTTATTTGTGGACACAGACCACAATCAGCAGTGGTCAAGACTGTGCATTCACAGAACGGTATAACAAAACTTTATTTGTGGACACAGACCACAATCAGCAGTGGTCAAGACTGTGCATTAATATCATGGGTGTGGTGTGGGCGGGTCCCGAGAGAGCAAGGGGCTAAATTAAAAAAAGGGGATACCTACAGGGGTCAATCTAATAGTCTAGAATAAGCATGATGCATAGCACCTACCAGGGTCACATGCTGCAACCGGAACCAGAAATCTCTCCATTTAACTGAAGAAACCATTAGAGTGCACGGCACTTACAACTTGTCTGGATCTGTTCAATTGAACAAATGATTCAACCTCTGGACTGTGTAATCCAATCCAGTTTCACACATACAGTATGGTGTGTGAAATTGCCCACAAAAATGAATGGTCCACAAAATACAAAAAAGGCGGAGGAGGCTAAAAAAAAATAATGACAATGCATGTACAGTAAAGTGCTAAATTCTGTACCAATATACCAACTCACCTGATTCCCATCTGCAAGCATTACTAACTATTAGCTAGGTCTATGGATAATGAGTAATATGGGCAAATACCCATTAATATGGACAGGACACAAAGGTCAGCAGCCACATTGACTGTTTCTTACATCAGACCCAAGGATCTGTTCTCAGACCGATATTGAGGTCAGGATCACATGCTTTATTAGTGCATATATTAATGCTGGCTGTCATTAACATGCCATTGTGAGACTTTGCAAGTCCACCGCCATAGCGGTATTAGTCTACATTTCAGCTAACAACAATCATGTCTGAGATATCTGGCAATATGATAGCTTTAAGATTGTGGGAGCTACATGTTAAGGAGGGGGCTGTCATTGGAGTAATGTCTACCTGAGAGGCACTTGTAAAACCTTACGCCTCATATAATTCCTCCACTATGCTTGCAGATGCAGGAGATGCCTTCATGGGCCTGAATTGTACCTAAAACAAATGGAAAGAAAAACATAAAGAGAAAACATAAAATCTAAGGGCCTAAAAAAAAAGGGGACTGCAGCATCCCTTTCCAACAGCATTCCCAAGTGACCATCAATTGGTGGCATGCTCAACCGAACCCTACGTGTCCACAGAGAAGAGGATCATGGACCATGTGATGGGAGGTAGCCATCTGCATACAAAATGTCACCATCACATAGGCAAAGATCCAAAACTCTGTAGCCAGGCTAGATGAGGTCAGCATTGTGACCAATAGATTGTCACTGAGGAGTGCTGTTGAGAAGGCACAATTATGTCCACAGCCCCTAGGTCCTCCTCCGCCTGGGCACAGGACCTGCATCGTCCGCGGCCGGACGCCGTCTCCTTGGTGGTGGGGGAGCAGGAGGAGGTAGTGGCACCACGGGTGGTGGTGGCGGCGGAGGCATGGTGGAAGGAGAGGAGGGGCCAGGCTGCTGTTGGCTGGTGACCTGCCCCGTTCCCAGCAGCCTGACCAAATGCTGCTCCAGCCTCCGATGATGCCTCCTCTCCTCCCTAAAGCGCCTGTCCAGGCTGCGCCTCATGCCAGAGATGTTGGCCTCAATCCTATTCACGGCGGCCAACAACTCCAGCAGCGCAGCCTCGGTCGTTGGTGGTGGGGGCTCGGGTCCTGCTGGCAGGGCCGGGTGGGAAGATGGCGGGGACAGAGTGGGGAGGATCTGGGACCCGGCTGGAGACAGGGGCTCTGATGTTGTTGTCCCCGGTGGCTCAGAGTGTGGGGAAGGAGGAGCTGTGGCATATTCCACTCCTTCTGAGGGCCCCGGCGAGATGGCAAGTCTTTGGAGGAGGGGGACAGTCGGGCTCTGGACAGGGGGGCTGTCAACGACCACGACCTCCCCCTCCGAAGAGCCAGGGCCCTCGGATGAGCCTGTAGCCTCCTCCCCCTGAGCGGTCTCCTGCGGGGCGGGGGCTGACGGCCCCGCTCGTGGCTCATCACTGGACCCAGACCTCCTACTGGATGCTGAAATAGAGAAAAGAAAGGTACATGTCATTAGTATGCTGATCAATACATTGATATGTTTTCACTCCTAACTATCTGACATCTAGGCCTGAACATGGATGATTCTCCTAATTGCAACTCCCATTAGCTCTCATTTGCTAGATTGGATCTATTCTTTGGTTTCTTGTCTTGACCTCTCCTGGCTCCTAACACTGTCTGGATTTTGCCTGCGGTTTCACTCCTAACTATCTGACATCTAGGCCTGAACATGGATGATTCTCCTAATTGCAACTCCCATTAGCTCTCATTTGCTAGATTGGATCTATTCTTTGGTTTCTTGTCTTGACCTCTCCTGGCTCCTAACACTGTCTGGATTTTGCCTGCGGTTTCACTCCTAACTATCTGACATCTAGGCCTGAACATGGATGATTCTCCTAATTGCAACTCCCATTAGCTCTCATTTGCTAGATTGGATCTATTCTTTGGTTTCTTGTCTTGACCTCTCCTGGCTCCTAACACTGTCTGGATTTTGCCTGCGGTCTGTAACTGCATAGGCTGCATTGGGCGCACCAGTACATGGACTCTATTGCTTAATTACTCTTGGGGTGGCCAGGAATGACAGTGATTTGTCAGCTTCATGGATTTAATGATACATCCATCCATCCCTTGTTAATTCCATGGAGCTGACATGTCAGTGTCCTTGTTGGTCACCATGTGTAGTGTGTGTGATGCACATGTGGTGGCATGTTGGTGTATGTGATATTCACCTGAACTGGAGGCTGGGTCGTGCTGGGCCACCGGGGATGAAGCTCCAGCTGCGGGCGATGGTCCTAGAAAGTCCCTTGCGATCCTCTCCCACTCCTTATAGGCGACACTGTGTCCCTCCGCTTCTCTGGCCATCTTCCTTTTCACCGTGGCCCTGATATCCACATATCTGTGCTTCAAGGACCTCAAGCCCCTAGGAACCGTGGACACCTCCTTCATCACTTCCACTACCTCCTTCCAAGCCTGAGCCTTAGGCCCAGGCTTCGCTTCCCTTGCCACAAGGATGACGGGCCGGTCACGGATCGCACCCAGGAGGACCATATTCTCCTGGGGCGTATAATTACGGGCCCTGCGCCTGCCCTTGCCAATAGCCCCTTGCTCTCTCGACTGTGCTGGGGGACCCTGGCCTCCCTGCACTCTTCCTGAGGCCTGTCCCTTCCCCAAACTACCCCGCCCCCTGGGAACAGGCCCCTTCCCCTCTGTCCCTCCTCTACAAGTGCCTCTGTCTCCCTCCTCCTCCTCCTCCTCCTCCTCCCCCCCCCCCCTCTGGGGACCACTCCTCCTCCTCCAGGGACACCTCCTCCTCTGGGGACACCTCCTCCTCTGGGGACACCTCCTCCACCCCCTCCAGGGACACCTCCTCCTCTGGGGACACCTCCTCCTCCGGGGACACCTCCTCCACCTCTCCTCCACCCTCCACTACACTCTCCTCACTCTCCTCACTCTCCGCTCCTCTCCTCTCCTCCTCTCTCCACCTATCTCCTCCCTCCATGCTCAAATAATACAAAAATAAGGATAACTCAAAATAAGTGTAACTGTTATATATGTGAAGGAAACAAAAGTGTATGTTCTATGTGTTTTTACTAACTGTTGGGGGATGCGGTGCAAAGGTTGGGGGGGTGGGAGGTGTGTGTTGTGTGTCCTAACGCTATGTATGTCTCTATGTGTCTTTAATCTATGTGTCAGGCAAATATGTGTTATGTGTAAATATGTGTAACTCTTACGTGTAAATATGCTAGTAATAAAATACAAAGAAATCAAAAAGAGTGCGCCTACAAATCAAAAGAACGATAAAGAAATAAAAGTATTACTGGAATGTCTGTTGGAAAGAAAAGATGTGTGTGCTATGTGTATTTAATAAGTGGTGGGGGATGGGGTGTGTTGGGGGATGGGGTGTGGTGGGGGGAATGGGTGTGTGGGGTGTGTGTCCTAACTATATATATGTCTCTATGTGTGTTATTTAATCTATGTGTCTTGCAAATATGTGAAATCTGTAAATATGTGTAATGCTTAAATGGAAGGACTTATGAAATAGACAATGCAAAAAGAAAAAAATAACTACAGTAATCTCCCTCTCTCCAAAGTACTAATCAAACTCTCTCCCACCTGCTCCTGAAACTGCGTGCTAACTCCAATGGCTCTTACAACACAGTCAGCGCATGGGTTTGTATCACTCACATTTATAAGCTCATACTGTCAATCTAATTCTTAGCTCGTACGTGATTGGCTGAGAGGCGTGTCTCGCTAGGACGTCCCCTTATCAGCTTGCGAGCGCGCCAACAGACTCAGCCAATTACATACGCACGTATAGTGTCAGGCCGCCAAGTGCGTATGTAATTGGCTGAGAGTCCCAATACATACGCACTTGGCGTCCCGCGTTGGGCTTCTCAGCCAATTACATACGCACTTGGCGTCCCGCGTTGGGCTTCTCAGCCAATTACATACGCACTTGGCGTCCCGCGTTGGGCTTCTCAGCCAATTACATACGCACTTGGCGTCCCGCGTTGGGCTTCTCAGCCAATTACATACGCACTTGGCGTCCCGCGTTGGGCTTCTCAGCCAATTACATACGCACTTGGCGTCCCGCGTTGGGCTTCTCAGCCAATTACATACGCACTTGGCGTCCCGCGTTGGGACAGCCAATTACATGCGGCCAAGTGCGTATGTAATAGGTTGAGAGGCTTCTTGACCTAAAATCATCAGCTGGAATGCCATGTAAAGATCCACAGGTGACCAATGGCAAAGCAGAAATTAACGTGCCTAATACCAGATCATGCAATCAACAAGCTATATAACCCCATCCCCAACAAGTCATCAGCATGTCTGAAACAGCATGGATGATCATGAGAGAGGGATGAGGGCTAGGATGAGTGGGCGTATGAGGTTGAGACGCTTTTGTGCAGCTCAACTAGCACAGTATGAAGACCAGGAAGCAAGGTGTGTGATTGAGGGGGTGATGGGGAGTGGCAGAGAGGAATGTCTGGGAGTGAATGAGGGTGTGAGTGGTGATGTGATCCATGCTGGGGCAGAACCAAGCCAGGCAAGGGAATTACCACAGGCCATGCCTAGTATCGTGGGGGTGGATCAGGGAGGAGAGAGAGCTCCAGTAGCACAGGGACAGATGGATATAGGGCCACCTGCACCCAGGGAGGCTGACAATGTTGTCGGTGATCAGCTGCTGGGGGGAGTACAGGATGTGTTGGCTCAGGCAGAAGGGGGGGAGCCTGACCAGGAGCCTGACCAGGAGCCTGACCAGGAGCCTGTGAGGAGGCGGGCACCCAATGTGTACAGGGAGAGACTCACATTAGAGGGGTTAACTGATGGGGAGGTGTATGAGCGTTTTCGGCTGACCCGTGCCAGTCTTGGGGAGCTCTATGAGGTTCTCAGAGCGGACCTTGAGCCTCGCTCACGGGCAAATAGAGCCATCCCAGGAATGACACGGATGTTAGTTGCAATACACCTCCTTGCTTCTGGGAGCTTTCAGACCACCCTGAGCATAGCCGGAGGAATGTCTCAGCCAAGCCTCTCGAATTGTCTGAGTGCATTCCTCCGTGCTATTGGTCGGAGAGCTGCCAGATACATCAGTTACCCTAACACTGCTGAAGAGATCTCGAAGGTGAAGTTCGATTTCTTCCAATTAGGAGGTATCCCCAATGTGCTTGGTGCTATTGACTGTACACACGTGGCACTGATACCTCCTAGAGAGCAAGAAGCGCTGTACAGAAATCGTAAGCATTATCATTCAATCAATGTACAGGTTGTTTGCGATGCGAACATGCGCATACAAGGTGTGTTTGCAGGCTTCCCGGGAAGTGCTCACGACGCCTATATCCTGCGAGCATCCGGAATATATCACATCTTTGAGTCCGTCAGATTTCCATCCGGATGGCTACTGGGTGAGTACACATTAGTAATGGCAGTCAACCATATCTTACTATGACTGGATACAATAACACATACGGTACATCATGTTTCCCTCTATTGATCTGATGTTCACATGTGCATTACGGAGTAATACGACCAAAGCCAGAACATAATAGCTCATTGCTGGCCAGAACCCTGTGTTAGCTTGGCCAAACAGTATGCAGTTCACAACAACATATGCCAAAAACCACAATTGATTAATCATTAGGTATATGTTCTGATGCATTCCATTGTATCCTGTGACATGGACATCTCTAGTCTACATAACGTGTTGTGTGTTCTTGTACGGCCTATGTAAGTGAGATGTCTTCAGAATTCATCTGATAGAGGAGAATTAATATTGTTTGGCCAACTTTTTCTTGCCTGAATATATCCCGGAATAAACATGAATTAGCTTACCTTGAAGTTATCAAAATCTCCAAGGTCTTTTGGCATTTGCGTTTGATCGTGTACGCCCCTGGGAAATTCCACCTGAATTAGCATCACATTTACGTTCACAAGAATACACGATCACTCTTCACCTCAGACCTCTGGCATGTGCTCGTTACAAGAACTGCAACAGTGACTTCCTGCTCTCTACCAGAAGGGTCGCAATATGTACCCTGTTGTATTTCCCTTGTATCTCCGCCTCATGTAAGTGTCCTGTGGGTGTGAACATCTGGATTTTCCATTTGTTGAAATTACATTATAATTGATCTGAAGCTTCAGATAGAATCCATGTGTTAATACCCTAGTAATTATCCTATCAGATGCATCCATGATCCATCTCTCTTACATATATCTGTAACTGTGTATTAGCCACAGGGATGTGTTGATAGGTCATGATGACGATATTTGGGCATATGCTTTGTCAAACATCACAACATCCTATTCATATCAACATCATATTTTATTTACACCAGGTGATGCAGGATATGGGTGTTTGCCGTGGTTGTTGACCCCTGTGAGCAATCCCCAGACTCGGGCAGAGGCGCGGTATAATGCTGCGCATAAAACCTGCCGGAATGTAATTGAGCGTACCTTTGGTGTACTAAAGATGCGCTTCAGATGTTTACATTCCACTGGGGGGGCTCTACAATACAAGCCCCAGAAAGTTTGTCGCATCATCGTTGCCTGCTGCTGTCTGCACAATATAGCACTACAGGCCAACTGTCTGGGGGACATTGATGCGGCTCCGCTACCTGTGGAGGAAGAGCCTTTATTTCACCCTGAAGTGGATAATCTGCAGGGGTCACAACAACGTGCCCGCCTAATTCGTGAGTACTTCACATGTAAGTACATACCCAATATGCATGGAACACAGTCTAATGTATCTGGATTATGCCTAACTCCCAAATCCACCTTTATCCATCGCCCTTGTCATACAGAATTCCAACCAGTCCACAGTAGAGGAGAGTTCACTGACGTTGTCAATGTTTGTACACTGGAACAAGCCACATGATCAGTTACAGGTAAGTAAGCACACATTCCCATACACATCTTAAGTACTGACGGTTAGAAACATCAATGGCATAGATAATTTGAGTGGATTATATATCCCACTATGTCAATGTATATATGCCCCACGTTACATTGTTATCTAGTAATTTATATTGAAAAAAGACTTTAGTCCATCAGGTTCAACCTCTATAGATCTATGATCTGCAATACGCAGAATTATTGTTAATTGATCCAGAGGAAGTCACCGAAAAACAAAAAGTGAAGCTTTGCCAATTGTCTACACAGGGACGAAAAATATAACATTCCTTCCTGACCCCAGATACTGGTGATCATATTCATCCCTGGATCAATACTCCCTATCTCTTTATCCAGGATAGCCCCTAATGCCTGTTTGGTTTTGTAATGTAAAAAGATACCCAATCCCTTTTTAAAGTCACCTACAACCTCTACGGACCAGTATTGCTCACATTGTCTGATCCTGCAAAACCACATGAAATGGGATCCAAATGTGGTTGAAAAATACCATACACACATACTTTAGTCTAATTTGTGACTGTAATCCTAACATCATATTAACCTTACAGAGCTGCTGTCGTGTGTCAACTCTTCTTTAAACAATCTAGACATGGAAAAACATGACCAGCAACAGAACTGCTACATCAATGTAAGCTACATAGTGAGTATTTGTGTAATAATATGGCCACGTATGCTGAAGGACACAAATAACACATCAATCACTTTATTAATATCAGCCTATCTCTTTCCAGGATACAGCAGATAGGTAAGCGGTGATAACTAATTACGATCCACAGCGCACGTGTCCTGGTGGAACAAATCACCTCGTGGATGAGCTTGGGACTGCGTCCAAGGTAAAACACCACATTTGGCTCTCCACAGATGCATTAATGTGTAATCTATGTGATATTCCTACATCATTAGCCAGATGAGTAGCTCGTTTCCTTTGTAGGGAAAGAACAGTGAAGACGTTTGTATGAAATGAGCAACATATATCGGTACAGTGGATCGAAAAGGTCTAAAGTCTACACACCCCTGTTAAAATGTCATGTTTCTGTGCTGTCAAAAAATGAGACCAAGATAAATCATTTCAGAACTTTCTCCACCTTTAATGTGACCTATAAACTGGACAACTCATTTGAAAAACAAACTATAATCAGTTAAGTAGAGTGAATAAAAAATCAAAAAAGAAAATCACAAGGTTGCATAAGTATGCACACCCCTAAACTAATACTTTGTTGAAGCACCTTGTGATTTTATTACAGCACTCAGTCTTTTTGGGTATGAGTCTATCCGCATCGCACATTGTGACTTTGCAAGATTTGCCCACTCTTCTTTGCAAAAACACTTCAGATCTGTCAGATTGCGAATCCATCTCCTGTGCACAGCCCTCTTCAGATCACCCCACAGGGATTTTGGTCTGGGCTCTGGCTGTGCCATTCCCAAACTTTAATCTACTTCTGGTGAAGCTATTCCTTTGTTAATTTGGATGTATGCTTTGGGTCGTTGTCAAGCTGAAAGATGAAGTTCCTCTTCATGTTCAGCTTTCTAGCAGAAGCCTAAAGGTTTTGTGCCAATATTGACTGGTATTTGGAACTGGTCCTAATTCCCTCTATCTTAACTAAGGTTCCAGCTGCAGAAAAACAGCCCCAAAGCATGATGCTGCCACCACCATGCGTCACTGTGGGTATGGTGTTCTTTTGGTGATGTGCAGTGTTGTTTTTGCGCCAAACATATCTTTTGGAATTATGGGCAAAATGTTCAACCTTGGTTTCATCAGACCAGAACACCTTTTCCCACATGCTTTTGGGAGACTTCAGATGTTTTTTTTTTTTGGAAAAATGCAGCCTGGCTTTGATGTTTTGCTTTGTAAGAAAAGGCTTTCATCTTGCCACTCTACCCCATACGCCAGACATATGAAGAATACGGGAGATTGTTGTCACATGTACCACACAGCCAGTACTTGCCAGATATTCCTGCAGTTCCTTTAATGTTGCTGTCGGCCCTCTTGGTAGCCTCCCAGACCAGTTTTCTTTAGGTCTTTTCCTCCATTTTGGAGGGAGCTCCAGTTCTTGGTAATGTCACTGTTGTGCCATATTTTTTACGCTGTCTTCCATGGTATATCTAATGCCTTGGAAATTCTTTTGTACCCTTCTCCTAACTGATACCTTTTAACAATGAGATCCCTCTGATGCTTTGGAAGCTCTCTGTGAACCATGGCTTTTGCTGTGGGATGCGACTAAGAACATTTCAGGAAAGACCAACTAGAGCAGCTTAACTTAATTTTGGGTTAATCAGAGGCACTTTAAATGATGGCAGGTGTATGCTGACTCCTATTTAACATGATTTGGAATGTGATTGCTTCATTCTGAACACAGCTACATCCCCAGTTATAAGAGGGTGTGCAGACTTATGCAACCACATTAGTTTTCTTTCATATTTTCTTCCCTCCACCTTACAGATTTCAGTTTGTTTGACAATTGAGTTGTCCAGTTTTTGTCACATTAAAGGTGGATATAGTTCTGAAATGATTTTTCATTGGCTAATTTGTTTACAGGAGTGTGTAGACTTTTTATAACCACTGTAAGTGACGAAGTAAGCGCTCTGGGAGCATGTGCAATGTAAATCTTGACATGTTCCTTTTATGTTTCAGATCGCAAAGATTAGTCCCTTTCCACGGTCAGAACAAGGAATGATGAGCATTCCCACGTTCCAGGACTATGCTATTGTCACATTGCATCATGTATGTTCAGATGTCAGTCATCATGTGTTGCATCGGGTGTGATATCACATCCTCTACATCGCTTTAGATGTACCTATTGCTTTAGATCTGCCATTCTCTCCTCTACTTGGACTATTGTGAAGCCTGTATCATACTTCCTTCCAGATCTCTTCCTCAGTGCTGATGTGATCCTCCCTGTACATATGGGGAACAGTAACTCTAGCCTTGGAACATAACTGTTAATGAGGTTCCATTTACCTTCAGTTATGAATATGCAACAGCAGATAATAGAGATGCTCATTCACAGAACAGAATACACCTCGAACTGGCCAGTTGGTTGGTAGTTCTGCTAACACCTGAAATTATTTGGAACACACTGATATGGTCCTGGTCATGTTCCCATCTGAGTGTCCAAACTTATGTATGTAGAGTCTTCTCTCATAGTGCCATTTCCAGTGACATGACCTACGGGGGTTCTAACATTGACTGATTGAGCACTTCTACCTCTGCAGTTGCATAGGAGTGTGTGTTGCGTGCACACACAAGACTACAGATTACTTCTCCCCATGAGCATATCTCCTTCTGTATTGTTGGTTTTGAATATTGAATGTTAGCCTGATATATTTAAGAATATAACTGATATTGCCTCACGTTGGCTGATGCACTGTATCTCCCCCCCTCAACTGATCATCTATACCAATGTCACCCCCCCCCGCGTGCATTCTGGCCCCATGTCCCTATTTCCGTGTGTTACTGGAACTCTGTATCCTACCCACCTCCACCATGATACTGAGCATGCCTGTGGTAATTTGTCACTGTGTGGCTTTGTGAACAATTAAACCGTTTTTTTTTCACTCAATGTTTGTGTAATCCTGTATATTTACCATGTAACAATTCAATTCCCCTGAAAGTCAGATGTGCTCATCACCATCAGTTAGTGGTGTAGCTATTCGGGGCAATCTGCGTTGACATTACTACATAATCATGAATGTCGATTCATATCATTCAAGTTGAGCCCTTCAAGTCACTATATACAACCCTGCAGGTCTCTAGACCTGATTTCAGAATTCCCACCCCTCCAACTTGCACCTACATGTATATTGGCAAGGGCCAGATTAATGTAGCATATGTATCTATGTAAACACACACAGATATATGTATTTAACAATGACACTTCATTCTCTCTGTATTGTCGCAACTAGAAAGCATGATATGGTACAAACACACAGAAACAGTGATAACAGTATAACAATCATACTTTATTGCATACACAGAGTACAAACAGAAATAGACAGGAATGTGCATTAATATCATGTGTGTGTTGTGAAGAGATCCTAGTATGGCAAGGGGCTGTGGCAAATCTGAGGACATCTGAAGAGGAAACAGACAACATCATCAGGGTAATGCATAGCATCTCCTAGGGTCACATGTGGTCAGGACCCCACAGTAACCAACAGCATATAACACGACATCTAATAAACATAACCATTAATGCGCATACAACAACCATATGGTTGCCAGAATAAACAGACACTATAAAACAGGGATCATGTCATACTAAGCGATTTCACACACAGTGTGAATTGGTCAATAGATGATATGAATCTGGAAAACAGAGGTAGGAGGTGTTAGAACAATCATAAGCTGTTATTAGAGTACATTGTTTTTGCTTTTGACACTACTCTAAACCAACTAACATGAACATCATCTCCGAGCAGTAAGAACCATATGTATTCTATCCTGTTCAGTCAGCCTTCCAGGAAGATGCTTAGGATGTGGAATACGACAAGGCATGCTTCACTGTGAACACAATCCTTCAGCAAAATGTACTATCACTATCTATGTGGAATAGTTGTGCCATGCTGATATCACATCTCACTTCTAAATGGGTGGTACCAAGGCCAGACAGATTACACTGTTCACATTACCCCTAAACACATGCACATTGATCATGAAGTCAAACCCTTGAAATTGCCACTTTGGTTTGGATGACATGAAAAAACTGAAGCCAATTTCATAATGTTAACGGGATGGAATGCTATAAACTTATGTGGAATTGCTGGTTTGGATTAGCAGATAGTAATGGGACTGTGCAACTCGATAGCCTGGACACTGATCATTATAATGGAAGATCACACAGTCATGTTTCTTAGTGAAAAGATATGGAGTCATATATTTAATTTCAGAGCCATCTGCAGTGGGGAATAATCCTGATAGAATGCCCGTTGGGAACTGGGTTGAGCGTTTACTCACATGATGGTATTGTACTGCTCGAAGATGAAGAAAATGTCTTCATAGTTGTGTGATTTGGCTATTAACACCTACAAAGACAAAAACAATGTCTCATTCCGAACAATATTATGATTAAATACAGCATTTAAGCTCAAGGTCAATCCACATTGAACATCAATTGTTAAAATGTTCAACATAACCAGACATGTACACACTCTGTAGCCAATATTATGTCAACATGTATAACAATCTGTATTCTGTGAGGAGTGGTCAGGAGGCCCTCTCGGATGGTCCTAACACCTCCTACTCCGAGTTAGCGGCCCCCCACCGTCTGTGCCCGCGGCCCGTCTCCCTCTTCCACGCCTTGGTGTGGGATCAGGGGGTGCCACTACAGCAGGTGGCTGGGGTTCATGGGTGGGCGATGTCTGAGATGAGGAGGCAGACATTTCAGGTTGAGATTGGACCACCGAAGGCTGGAGAGGTATGGGCTGCCGACGGAGATTACGCAATAATGCGCGTCTCTCCCGGCTTGCGCGTTCCTCATATCTCTCCATCCTTCGGTTGTGCCTCCTCATCTCAGCATATATGGCCCGTGTGGTGGCTGAGATGACCCGATTTCCAGCCAGGATGGCCCTGCTAACTGCCAATTGATTAGCACTGATGGCCAGCATTTGACTTGAGAGCTGGCTTTGGGCCTGGTCCTCTTCATCAATGTGGGACATTATGTTCCGTAATTGGGCAGGGAGATGTGGCAGAGGACCTGGAGGTCTGGCGGCTGGCGGCTGGGCGGCCGGCGACTCCGCGGCCGGCGACTCCGCGGCCGGCGACTCCGCGGCCGGCGACTCCGCGGCCGGCGACTCCGCGGCACTTCCTCCCGGGGCACTTGGGGCCGGTGCACTTGTGGCCGGTGCACCTCCTCCCGGGGCACTTGGGGCCGGTGCACTTGTGGCCGGGGCACTTCCTCCCGGGGCACTTCCTCCCGGGGCACTTCCTCCCGGGGCACCTCCTCCCGGGGCACCTCCTCCCGGGGTACCTCCTCCCGGGGCACTTGGGGCCGGTGCACTTCCTCCCGGGGCACTTGGGGCCGGTGCACTTGTGGCCGGTGCACCTCCTCCCGGGGCACTTCCTCCCGGGGCACCTCCTCCCGGGGTACCTCCTCCCGGGGCACCTCCTCCCGGGGTACCTCCTCCCGGGGCACTTGGGGCCGGTGCACTTGTGGCCGGTGCACCTCCTCCCGGGGCACTTGGGGCCGGTGCACTTGTGGCCGGTGCACTTGTGGCCGGTGCACCTCCTCCCGGGGCACTTCCTCCCGGGGCACTTCCTCCCGGGGCACCTCCTGCCGGGGCACCTCCTCCTGGGGCCCATGGTGGAGCCCAGGCTGAGTGCGGTGCCCCGTATGTCGGGGGAGCACAGTATGAGGGCTGTGCCCAGGGTGAGGGCTGTGCCCAGGGTGAGGGCTGTGCCCAGGGTGAGGGCTGTGCCCAGGGTGAGGGTGGAGCACCAGATGAGGGAGGAGCACCAGATGAGGGAGGAGCCCAGGATGAGGGAGGAGCCCAGGATGAGGGAGGAGCCCAGGATGAGGGAGGAGCCGCTGAGGGTGGAGCCGCTGAGGGTGGAGCCGCTGAGGGTGGAGCCGCTGAGGGTGGAGCCGCTGAGAGAGGCACAGGATGGTGTGGCTGGTGCAGGCCCTGAGGTGGCCACGCCGAAGAGGGCCCGGGCATCACTTCCCGCTCCGTATGAGCAAGTGATGTGGATGGTCCCGGGCCCTCCTGAATGTCCTGGGCCACTTCAGCTCTTCCTGCCTCCTCCTCTTCTGAATCTGTGGATACTGCAATGGAATAAACATATATTTCAGTTGGTTGCCATACACAATTGCCAGCTATGCATTTACATATCATTGACATCATGGTCACCTGTGAGCGACTGTGGTGCTTGTGTTACACAGATGAGCCACGGGCTGCATAATGAGCATTGTGGATCATGGCTCATATGAATGTGTACTGCATGTGCCTCAGACACGTGCTCTGCTGCATCTGCTGTGCAGTGTGTGAGACTGACCAATCTGACCAGTTTCCAGCAATGGTTGTTAATATGCAGCTGAGACATGGGCCAGGTTAGGACAGTATATGACACACATGCAGTGCTACAGAGTCTGTATCCACATATGCCACACAGGCAAATTTTTATTCTCGATCGCAGTGGAGGCCAAAGTCAGGCCTGCAGTTGTGGATAGCCATGCTGCACCCAGCTGAGAATATCATTCTCCAAGTCATTAAGTCTAATTGACTCATCTGTTCACATAAAGGAAATCCACATATACAGGCCTGTGCGCAGCACAGCAAGTTTGACTTTGGACACCCTGCTCTATTGCAATTAATCTGGATATAATTAGAAATTGACATATCAGGGAGACAAATTATGAACATGATAGGTTTGCTACCAGGTCTGAAATGGTTATTGTCGCCCCATAAATTTTTAGTCAACCATAGGGCTTACAGTGCTATTGGATGTGAATTATCCCAGTGTGTGGGCAGGGGTGTAGGAGGCCATATAATTCTTGAGCAAGGGTGGGCAGGTTCGGGCCTGGAGGGCCACACAGGTGAGCCAATCGCCTTTTCAGTCATCCTGATTGTCTCACCTGTGCCCAAAAAGGATATCCTGAAAGTCCGGCATGTATGTGGCCCTCCTTACCCACCCCTGTTCTAGAGGGATACAGCTCATTATATACAACAGCCAGAACACAAGCCTATTTATACATACATACATACATACAGCATGATATCCTGAAAGTCCGGCATGTATGTGGCCCTCCTTACCCACCCCTGTTCTAGAGGGATACAGCTCATTATATACAACAGCCAGAACACAAGCCTATTTATACATACATACATACATACAGCATGATATCCTGAAAGTCCGGCATGTATGTGGCCCTCCTTACCCACCCCTGTTCTAGAGGGATACAGCTCATTATATACAACAGCCAGAACACAAGCCTATTTATACATACATACATACATACAGCATGTTATCTGCAGGCTTTTAGACAGCCCATCCCCCCACAATCTCAGCCAACCATGTGTGTGATATGATACTCACGTTGCAGGGTGTTAGCACAATCTGTGTCCATCTGCCCTGGTATTCCCACCACAGATTCAGAAGGGATGAAGCGCATCACTGTCCTCTCCCATTCCTTGTAAACAAAAGGGACCGCGGGCCCACCACCAGTCTGACGTGCTGCTGCTGCCTCATCGGACATCCTTCTTTTCACCGCCATCTTTAAATCATCAAATTTGTGCCGCACTAACCTCCAGTCCCTATTAGTAACCCCTACTGCCGACACAGCTCTGGCAATTTGGGACCAGGCCTGCTGCCTCTGGCTGGCATTAATGTCTCTGCCACCACATATAATTCCCTGGCGGGCACAGATTTCCCTGAGGAGAACCTGGATCTCCTCTGGGCTGTAATTGGGGGCCCTGGGCCTTGCCACAACCCGTTGCCTTACAGACGGTGCCTGGTCTTCCTCTTCTATCCCTGGGGCCGCTCCCTCATCCCCACTACTTCCCACCAAGGGATCAGGCCCCTGACCCTCTGCCCCTTCCACTAGAATTCCTAGCTCTGGGGGCACTTCCCTCCCCCCCTGCTCTCCTCCTTGCTCTCCTCCTCCTCTCCCTCGACCTCCTCCTCCTCTCCCTCCTCTCCCTCTCCCTCCTCCTCCTCTCCCTCCTCCTCCTCTCCCTCCTCCTCCTCCTCCTCTCCTCCTCATCCTCCTCCTCTCCTCAGATGTTCTCCTCACTCTCCTCCGCGCCTCTCTTGCCTTACCACCTCCTCTCCTCTAAACTCCTCCAAAACAAAATTAACAATAAAGCAAGATGATCTTTGTGTTGGTTTAGGAGGTAAAAAAAGATGCAAGTATTATGTGTAGTATTATGTGTGGGGGGAGGGGGGGGGGGAGGTCTTGGGGGGGGGGGGGGGTGTAGGTGTGCAGTGGCCTACCACTAGGTGTTGCTATGTGTACGTATTAATCTATGTGTGTGAATTATGTGATATCAGTAATTATGTGTATTGTAAACAAAGGGTTAAATTATCTGCTAGTTCAAAATTGAAATTCTCTCCTCTCTCCTCTCTCTTCTCTCTCTCCTTGCTCTCCAAAAACCCACCAACGCCTAGACCTGTGTGTCTACTTGCAAAAGCTCCAGCACAGTCAATTATGTTCTGTTTTTGGCTCCCTTTTAAAGGCATACTGCCGTCAGGTTAAGTGGTACGTATCACGTATTTCGCGCTCTTTTCCTACGCAAAGGGATCCGAGATATCGTAACTCATGCGCAAATCCTAACGTTTACGCATTCGCATCCATCGCTCGTATCTCGCAGCACTTGGAATTTAATAGCGTCGGAAATGGTTTCAATTTTCAACTACGTAGGCCTTGCGTTTTCACCTTTTATTTACGCAGCTCGAATTTAATAGGGCCCATAGTTTATATCCACTATAATAGTAGCTTGCAAGTAACGCCTGCGTGGTGCGTTCTGCGCAGGTGTTACTCACAAGCTACTAACGATGAATTCCAGCAAATGCTTTGTATTTGCGCATGCGCGGTAGCTCAATATTCGCACATGCTTGTATATGTAGCTACCATACATGTACGGACACATTGTCTACCATGGTGCAGTAGGTTAGCATAATGGAGCTGCACAAACAAAGTTGGATTTCTCAGAAGTGGTTTACTGTAGAGAAAATGGCTAGTACAATATATAGTCTGTTTTACTTCTTGTTAAGAGGAAACTAGTTTTTTGTTTATGGTTTTCCTCATTTTGTCTTTTTACTTTCTAAAATAGGTGTGCCCCCGTAAACTAACAAACTTCAATTTTTCTGTTTAGCCACTGTCAGATATAACTGCCACATTCCCAATAAGCAAACAGACCCTTTTTGTGTATTCAGGCTCCCACCCAAGGAAATTGATCTGCTGAAGTTAAAATGGTAGAAACAACAGAAGCACAATGTAATATAAAGATATAATAAATTAGAGGCTATGCATTTTTTTATACATGTTGCATATTTTAAGTGCAATTCTTCAAAATAGTACATTTTAAAAATAGGACTACAGTGGTCCTTTAAATTGAAATACTTGTAAGACTTGTTGGTTAGAACTATAAGATTGGTTACGGGCCTAAAAACGGACAGGAAACTTTGAAAGTACTTCCATTAGGGATTCAATTACGGTTAGGGTACTTAAAGACACAGAAAAACTATCGATTAGGATTTGAGAAAGCTTCAGATAAAAAATATACAAAATGCTTATCTGTCTCTACGTGTTTTGTCACATGTTCATTTCCATAGTAATAATTATTGCCTCGGATGTGAAATGCAAAAACCTGACTTTATATATCTGATTCTCAGACCAGTACTTACATTGTTTTATGTATCAAGAGGTATTTCCTGACATAATTGCTGAAGAGCACAATTTATCCTCATTATGTCTTAATTGCAATATTTATGCTTCCTTGAAAGTAAATGTGCTAAGAAAAACAGGGTCTCCACATGGATTTGTTTAGACTTCCTCTTAACTCACATTTTCCTCAATTAATATAATATATATATATATACACCATTGGGGAAAAAGCGTTCGTAATGCTCTTTAAATGCATGCCTGAGTTTTTGGACTACAGTGTTTTGCTTATATGTGAATCACTCATTTACTTTTAATCTATTTCAGTTTGTGAGATCCCTACATATATTAGTGTATAGGGTATGTAGAATAATAGAAAGTGGCGTGGTTGCCCTCTCTTGTGATTAACCACTCACTTTAGCGATTAATCTCATAAAGATTATGTCTAGACAGATTCACATCGCTATAATCCTGTCTATGTACATTAGACAATACACTTAATTCATGGGATCTTCCCATTTTTATACATGTAACCACACTAATAAAAAGTATTACCAATGCACACCTCTTATGGCACACCCATACCTATTACTAGAACTAATGTGTTATATGTTTCAGATACACTGGCGGACTGTAAATAGAATTGCCCTATTTTTAAGATGTGAGTACATCCAGTCTAATTGTATTTCATTTTAAATATAAATGTTAGTAATTTTCTGCAAGGCTGCCACTTTAGTAATAACTTGTTTTTTCATCACACATTTTATTTTACTGCAAATCCAGTAGAACAAAACTAAATTCAGAAGTGCACATCGATTTTTTTTCCATTACAAAAATCAAAACACATTTCATATGTATACATACATTTCAGTGATTAATCTGTGACAAATGTAATGGGATATGGAAGGTTTCTAGATTTACTAGATATATAATATACTGTACCTGTGTATCTATTAACTTTTATGTACTTTATTTTATTAAGTATTACTTATAAACTCTGTTTTTACTGCCTAAAATCAAACAAATAATCCCAATATGGGTCTGTCCACTGCAACGTATGCAGACACAGACTTTGTAGTGCTGGATGAGCAGTGTAGTGTCCTAGCTTATCAGGAGCCACATCTCAGCATCATGTTGCAGAATATTGCTGAGAGATGGTCACTGATTGGTTAGTATGAGACAGAACATAGTCAGTACTATAGAGTCTATGAGCCTCATTCAATTAAAGCTTTCAGGAGATCCGGGCTCGGAAATGGAGCCTGTAAGTTATCGTATATACTTGAGTATGAGCCGACCTGAGTAAAAGCCGAGGCACCTATTTTACCACAAAATACTGGGAAAACTTAGTGACTCGAGTATAAGCCGAGGGTGGGAAATGTGCTGCCCCCTGTGTCCCTCTTGTGCCCTCTGTGACCCCCTCTTGTGTGCCTTCTGTGCCCGTTCTTGTGTCCCCCCTCTCTCTCCCCTGTGTCTCTTCCCCCCTCTCCCTCCCCTGTGTCTCTTTCCCCTCTCCCTCCCCTGTGTCCCTTCCCCTCCTCTCTCTCCCCTGTGTCTCTTCCCCCCTCCCTCCCTTGTGTCTCTTACCCCTCCCTCCCTCCCCTGTGTCTCTTTCCCCCTCTCCCTCCCCTGTGTCTCTTTCCCCCTCTCCCTCATGTCTCTTTCCCTCCCCCTCCCTTATCATCCTCCTCATCCTCCTCAACCCCCTTCCTCAACCTCCCTCCTCATCCTCCCTTCTTATCCTCAACCCCCCTCCTCATCCTCAACCCCCCTCCTCAACCCCCCTAATCATCCTCATCCCCCCTCCTCAACCTCAACCCCCCTCCTCAACCTCAACCCCCCTCCTCATCCTCCCTCCTCATCTCTTACCTTCCATCAGCTGCTCCTCCGCGCGTCTTCCGGCTGTGTCGGGACCCGGCCAATGCTAATGACGTGACGCGCATTTGACGTCACGTCATTAGCATTTGCCGGGTCCCTATACAGCCGGAAGACGTGCAAAAGAGCGGAGGAGCAGCTGATGGAAGGTAAGAGAGGGGAAAGAGAGGAAGAGGAAATTAGAGAGGGGTAAAGTGATGAGGAGGGGGGTTAAGGAGAGAGGATGAGAAGGGGGGATGAGGAGGTGGGTTGAGGAGGAGGGTTGAGGAGGGGGGTTGAGGTTGAGGAGGGGGTTGAGGATGAGGAGGGGGGTTGAGAATGAGGAGGGGGGTTGAGGAGGGGGGTTGAGGATGGAGGATGATAAGGGAGATGGAGGGAAAGAGACACGAGGGAGAGGGGGAAAGAGACAAAGGGGAGGGGGAAAGAGACAAAGGGGAGGGAGGGGGGGAAGAGATACTGGGGTGGAGAGACACGGGGGGGAAGAGACACAGGGTGACTCGAGTATAAGTCGAGGGGGGCTCTTTCAGCCTTAAAAAAAGGGCTGAAAAACTCGGCTTATACTCGAGTATATACGGTACTTTGCTATTCAATTGGTGACATTTTGCGTGCTCCAATCAAGTTACGAGCTATTCATTGCGATTTATAAAATCGCATGTTAATGCCCCTCCAAGCCTTTGATCTTTCACGGCTGCAATTTCTCTCTTTCTCTCTCTACTCTCTCTCTACTCTCTATTTCAATCCCTTTCTTTCTTATGTTATCTTTGCTCTCTGCAGATTACCAACACATTATATCTACTAGTTTGTTACAAACATTGAGCCTAATTCAATTGAAGCATTGGGAGATCCGGGCTTCCGTAATGGAAGGCAAAAGTTATTTTGCTATTCAATTGGCGTCTTTTTGCGGGCTCTGACTAGGTTAGGGGCTCTGGGCTCTGATTCCTTGCGATGGTTAACATCGCAAGTTAAAGGCCATCCAAGCGTTTGATCTTTCACGTCCGGAAGAGTTACGATCGCTAAAATCGCCAATTGCTATTCAATTGCTCCGATTATCCCTTGCTAACCACTCCGTCAAGCCCGTAAATAGCAAAAGTCGACACACAGTAAAAGCAAAGCTTATAAGCACTTCTTAATAAAAGTAATGTACATACAAGTAAATAGATACACAGGTATATTATATACCTAGTAAAATCATGAAACCTTCCATATCCCCTTAAGCAATTCTGAAGTCACCTTATGTGTCTGGCACTATCAGACAGAGGGTGGAAAGCATATGGAAAAAAAGTGTTTTCCTTCTAAAAATTGCTGCGACAATAACTACATTATTACAGTTTTAAGCTGCCTCTAACCTGCCCTTGAATTCTATGAATACATAATGAGCTGCACCAGCTGGTGATGGAATGAGTTATCCAGTATTTATAATTCATTAAATATATTGTTTTTCACTTATTGTAGTACATATAAAGAAATAACCGTGCAGACAAAAAGCTCAGATGTGACTCTTTAGACTTGCGTTTAAGTTCTACTATAAGTTCTACTTTTACTGTTTGTTCATCTTTTTTAAATAATAATTTTTACGTTGGTCCTAAGAAAAAATGTAAAAATATATTTACTTTAACTGGGTAAAACATAACAAAAATATTGCTTAAATTATGCTGAATAGTAAAAAATACCTATATTTCTCCTTTTTACCATTACATAAAAAGTGAATACATCATCCAATGGTAAAGTGCCTGGGTAATGAAAGGGTAGATCTGGGCTTGATTATAATCCCTTTCTTCTAATAGTTTAATCATATATTTATTTATTTTTGATCCCACAATATAATTTTATATATTTATAGATGTTTGATATGGGACAATTTACAAATGTAATAATTAAAATTAAAAAAAATAAAAGTGTTAAACCTATAGTTGCAAACACAAGAGCATTTGCTTACTGATCCACATAACTACATAAGGACTCCATTCCAATATTTTTCATAGCTGATTTACGTGTCAAGTTGACAGATAAATCACTACACAGCTATTCCAATCAACAGAAAAAACAGCACTAAGTGAAGACATCGCTAAATGGTGTAAAAAGTCTTGTATTGGCAATGAAGTTATCGGTGGCCCAATGAAAATTTGCACCAGCCTATTCCATTCCGGGATCCGTGGGATATACGCAAGTCAGGGACAGACAATTTTGTTAAAAAAAAAACTACGTATACTTCAGACCACCCATAAAGGCTGACAAAAGCATTACAAAAAGCCCTTTAAAGAAAAATTTTAATAGGCATAAATGTTGCATACTAACCACATAGGTTACTGTCATGACCCCCTAGACAACTGAACTCATGGACTCTGTTTTTTAGAACAACTGATCAGAAAGGGACACTAGTCAATGTGTATGGTGTCCTCAAAGGCTATTACACTGGCCATGAGACTTGCTTTAAGGAACTGTGACACCTTGTTATGATTATGTGTAGCGTAATGTTGGACCTAGCAGGCTCAGGGTTGTTTGTAATGTTTAAAGCATTCAGATTGTGGTCAGAATATGCTAGGATATAATAGTGACTTAGGGCCTCATTCTATTATCTATTATTTGCCTATTGTATTCCCTTCAAGCCGGGGACTCCGGCAGGCTTGCGGCCGGCGCCTTGTTATCCCTTGCGGCCGCACGCGCCGGAGGAAAGCCTTTGATCTTAAACGGCCGCAAGAGTTTCCGCCGCAAGAAAATCCCGGTTGCTATTCAATTGCTCCGGAAACCCTCTCTGCAAGGCTAAAACCGAGCCGCAGCTTACTTGCAGCAAAAAGGTGCCGCAGGCACACATTTAAGCACATTATAAAGCCAAAATAAAGCCATCCTGCACTCTGAGGAGACTATAAAGTGATTGTAGGTATTTTTTAATTTACGTCAAATATCCATGGAAAAAGTCCAGAGGGCTTTGAGCACCTCAGACCCGCCCACGCTGCGGCCGGAAAATAAACAGTTAATGTAATCTCGGATTTGGGCTGATGTGCAAGCTTGAGAGGGGGTTGCTATTAATCCTCATGTCCCCCATTATGATCCCTAGCATTTACAGAGCTTTACAGTGCCGTCTTGAATTTATTTTAGCTTTTAAAGATTTCTGAGCTTACGGCCGGTTGCAAGATATACGGCCGGCCGTAAGGGGATATCCTTGCGGCGCCGTATAATTGAATTGCAAGGTAACGGGAGCCCCGCAAGGAATCGCAGCTTTGCGGCCGATTTACGGCCGATAATAGAATGAGGGCCTTAGAGTCCTATTCCATTAGAAGCCCATAAGTGACTCTAACCCCTGATTTTTGCTGCCTGTGTTTTTTTTCTCTAAATGTTTAGATGTATTTTATTGACTCAAGCCCGCAATTTACATCTTACAGCCTCCACCCATAAACCATGCCTTCTTAAGTAGCATTTCAAAGGGTGTGATCATATGATCTTGTAATATTTAAGCAAGCTGTAACTTACTTCTTAGACACAGCCAATAGTAAATGAGACCGTCATCATGATGTCAGCAGAACATGGAAGTTAGACATAACTTGCAATCAAAGGCTACAAATCAATTAGTGCCAATAAGTAATATTTGCGGATTGGGCTTGCAACCTAGCAGTCTATAAAATGCATTAGATCATCTGTTTTATGATATGTATTAACCCCTTGAGCCCCGGGATCCATATTACTCAAAATTAACAGTTAAAAATTATATTTTTTTAACTGCATATTTGTGGTTTTGAGACTGTTGTGCAATTAATTCTAATGTCTTTCAATTCCTTCCCATGCTTTTAAAGTACAGTATTTTGCTAAGTGTTTGAAAAAGCACTTGCGAGTCCTATTTAGAACTCGTAATATTTTTGACAGAAACATGCTACTTTTTTCAGTTGCGGTTTAGACTTTATTTGCCAATTTGACCAACGGGTCTAATAGAATCATTATTTTGAGTAACTTTAATTAATTAGAGGTCTTTATGTTTGAGCTGTGCTGAAACCAATGGAGTTCTAAGTCCCCATTTGCAACTTTGACTGTCCTGTAGTGATTATGGGTGGGTAACTTGTAATTGGATTGCGAATAGCAAACCCCAAAGGGACACTTTTTGTCTCTAGTCCCCAGAAAGTAATTACAACTATAGGATCATACAGCGTAATAAGCTGACCAGGCAGATAACCTCCCCCAGACCCCTAGATATCTGGAAACAGTGAGAACATGGCAGCTATAAACCCAAGAGTGTCAATCAAAGTCAGATGGGGGGTGATCAAACACGCTATTAGGAATTAATCACAGCTTTTCTGTGGGAGAGTAGTAATACTGAGTGGTTAATGTACTGTTGAAATATGTGTGTGGAGAATAAAGTGTAGCTCTGTTTGTTATACATAAACAACATGTGTGTTCCTTTTTAGGGAATAGTCTGTCCTAATCAAGGGGTTATGGGAAAGTGTTATTATAATTTTTAAAAAGCTAGTAAGCCTAGGCTGATCCTGTAACCCTTGGTATCCTGATTTCCCTGACTGGTGATCCTGTTCTGCATAGTTGGCACCGGGAGACCCAAATCATTACTATCCAGGGGTGTGTTCCTGTAGCAGAAGGCAGGAGGTTTTGGGTTGAACGTGGACTCCTCTCCATTGGGTTGTAACATGTAGTATGATGTGTGAGTTTGCATACATCTTTGAACATCAACTGTTGTTAATAATACAAGTCAAAATTATAAAAAGCAACTGCAATGGTAACACTAAATCCAGTACACAAGAGGTTGATAGAAATCAGGAAAGCCTCATGGACTTAAACAAGTGGTATAATGGGATTTTGGAGCCCAAATAAATCTGGGGGGGGGGGGAGAGAGTTTAAAGAGACAAAATATCTGTGGCCCTTGGTGGTGCAATTCAACTCTACTCTCAGGACAGGCAGCCTCCAAGGGAAGAAAGTTCAGGCCAACTAACAAGTACAAAGAAAACATAGACTTGTGGTGTTCTATACTATATAAACAAAATTTGTTAGAATATCAAAGCAATGGTACTTATCCACCACCAATGGAAAAAGTGATCCGAGGCAATAAAGATTCTCCCTCAATTCTAATGGTCTCAGTCCAAATCCAAGTTTGGATAAATGATGGGTTGCTATCCTGAAGATATTAAGGAACCTCCTGGCAGAGTAAATCCTATTGATGAAAAAGAATGTGGAAGAGATGGCAAAAAGAAAAAATAAACATATGGTAAAGTAGGTTTGAGTTATTTTAATGCATGCACAAATATTGTACTTACAAAACCTAAAAAATAGTTATTTATTTTGATACTAAAAAAAGTCAGTTATTTGCCATAAAATATATCTAGAACATCTTTTCCAATATATGTATTATGGCATATTATTTACACTTTTGTGAGCTACATATATATATATATATATATATATATATATATATATATATATATATATATATACACGTTATGTTGGATAACTGACTTTATGGTATTAAGTAAATAACCTGGGCTGAAAGGAGGCCTGGGATCCAAGCTTTGTGTGTTAACTAATGAGTTTGTTACACAGGCACCGAATAAAATGTATCTGTACACATTCAGAGCAAAATCAATAGGGACTGCCTTGTAAGTATGATAATTACTATGTATTCATGTATAATTATTCATATAACATATCAGCACAATTATTAAAGGCCTATCTTTCATGTTACACAATTGTCCCATTTGTATTGGTGAAGTGGTCCATTGCCAGAAGTAGGAGAATCAGCCCTGTCCTTTGCGACAAAAAAGATCACGTCAAAGGTAAAGCAGCACATCTATATATTGTTGTTGATGTGTATTGTGCATTGAACTCCTGCCTGCTAATGTTGCTCAGCAATCATTAAACATGCTAACATCATTAAAGTTATGTTAGAAAATCCTACCTTACTGGCACTGTAAATGTGTACTTCTAGTTATCTATGCATTCCTGTACTAAAATGATATACATGACATTTCATAAAGTTGGACGACACATTTGCAGTCCTACTCAACTAAACATCAATCACAATGTTATCCTCATTGCCAATATTATGTTCCTTTATATATCATTTTCTCCTGGTTCTGCCAACACTCTGTTCCTTACCTCTATCTACAATAATCATGTGTACACCTGTCCTGGTAAGTCCCTGACATTGCAGTTGTGCTTGGGAGAATATGTATACCTATAATAAATATGTTAAATTCAATCTAGTGTTTGTATATTTATATCTTATTAAAATAACATGTGATTTGTTAAAAACCTCTTCAGCAGAATAGTGATAAAGAATAGTGTTATGATTTAGTAGTGTTACCTCCACAAATAAGTATTACTGTAGTTCATACATAATGTAGAAATCTGTGCTAACAATGTAAATAATACTGTATGAACACTCTTTGGTCACACTCTTTCAGGCAACATCTTAACAACCAATCCTGTGTCATTGTTTGGTATTTTTTTTATTATGAAGTTACTCTTGCAAATTATAGGTGTTGTTTGCACCAATATGTAAATTGATATAGTTGATTTTAACATCATAATTACCATGGAAAGTCAAATCACTTGGCGATAACAACATCAATGTCTAATTAAAATAGCATTATTGACACAAGAACATACGATGACAATTATCAAATGCATGAAGACACAGAGGTGTCCAGACATATGTTATCATCACCTATATTCAATAAATGTATATGATTATGATGTTATCCAAAAATATTAATATATTCATTCAGATGATTACATAATACATTATGTATACGTCTACTATACATCAATATAGGATGTGTATTCAGAAATGTGATCCAGATCCACAAATCAGCTCATTAACTAAATGTAATGTATGGCAATGTCCCAAATCAGTACCATTACAAACCCATGGACAAATGGATTAAGGCATAATAATGAATGTTTATTACTTCTACAAAGCACAGTCATAAATGTAGCAGACCATGCATTAATATCATTGGTGTGGTGTAAATAGTTCCCATGAGGTCATGAGGCTGAATAACAATGTGATCATATGTTGTTGAATGTTAACACTGTATAATAATGCTTAGCATCTACTAGAGTCACATGTGTTCATTACACCACAATAGCAATTATTAGATGAAAATAAATTCATAATTCATAATTTCATATAATAGAAGCAAACATTATTGTCAAAGCACATACATTGTGTCATCATCTACTCAATGACATAGATGCAATTAATACTGGATTATGTAATCCAAATCAAACTTTTTAAATAGTCTGACAGCTCTGAAATTGTCAGCAGGTTAAGGAGTAAGTGGTAGGCTCTTCGTGCCACTGTAATAGTGCTAGTAGGGTCACTAGTGTTAGACTTAGATGATATTCCTCATTTATGCACTTTAAGGTTGTGCGATTTAGATTGATGATATGTTTTGAAGAGATGTACAATTATTATTATTATTATGTCACTACATGAAGCTCAATGAACTTATATGTTAAACTAATGAATTACTGTATATACTCGAGTATAAGCCGACCAGAGTATAAGCCGAGGCACCCATTTTACCACAAAATACTGTGTAAAATGAGTGACTCGAGTATAAGCCGAGGGTGGGAAATGTGCTGCCCCCTGTGTCCCTCTTGTGCCCTCTGTGTCCCCCATCTCTCTTCGTGTCTCTTCTCCCCTCTCCCTTCCCTTTGTCTCTTCCCCCCTCCCTTACCACCCTCCTCAACCTCCCTCCTCATCCTTAACCTCCCTCCTCATCCTCAACCTCCCTCCTCATCCTCAACCTCCCTCCTCATCCTCAACTCCCTCCTCAACCTCCCTCCTCATCCTCAACCCCCTCCTCAACCCCCCCTCCTCAAACTCCCTCCTCAACCCCTCCTCCTCCTCCTCAACCTCTCTCCTCATCCTCAACCTCCCTACTCAACCCCCCATCCTCAACCCCTTCCTCAACCTCCCTCCTCAACCCCCCATACTCAACCCCCGCCTCAAGCCCCCTCTCCCTTCCCTTTGTCTCTTCCCCCCTCCCTTACCACTCTCCTCAACCTCCCTCCTCATCCTTACCCTCCCTCCTCATCCTCAACCTCCCTCCTCATCCTCAACCTCCCTCCTCATCCACAACTCCCTCCTCAACCTCCCTCCTCATCCTCAACCCCCTCCTCAACCCCCCCTCCTCAACCCTCCCATCCTCATCCTCTCTCCTCAACCTCCCTCCTCAACCCCCCCTCCTCATCCTCAACCTCCAGCCTCATCCTCCCTCCCTGGCACCCGGTATATGCTAATGACGCGGCGCACATGTAACGTCACATGCGCGCCGGCCCCGGGTCAAGGAGTGGAGGCCGGAGCACAAGCAGGTAAGTGAGTGGAGAGGGGGGAGGTGTTTAGGGGGGTTTAGGTGGAGGAGGGGGGTTGAGGGGGGTTTAGGTTGAGGAGGGGGGAGGGAAAGAGACACAGGGGGTAGAGAGACACACGGGGGGTAGAGAGACACACGGGGGGGTAGAGAGACACACAGGGGGGTTAGAGACACACAAGGGGGGGTTAGAGAGACACAGGGGGGTTAAAGAGACACGGGGGGGTAGAGAGACAGGGGGGGATAGTTACTCGAGTATAAGCCGAGGGGGCCCTTTTTTCCCTTAAAAAAAGGGTTGAAAAACTCGGCTTATACTCGAGTATATACGGTAATCCTGTATTTAAATTGATTGCCAGTTTAATTAATTTCTATGTTTTTTTGTAATTGCACTTTTGAAGGTTTAAATTTATCATGTATTTACATTGCTTGGCACATTAGACTTGCACTTTCCAATGATTGCAATTGATGCATGAATTTATATATAATTAGTATTGTATTAATATGATTTTTTCATTTATGGTTAATTATGGTTAATTACTCATATATTGTGTATTTGAATATTATGAATGTTACGACCGCCAGATTTGGGGAATACGCTCACCCCAATTTTCTCTCTTTATGGGTCGCAATGTTTTGTTCAAATCTCAGCATCCAACAGGCAATTCAGATGACAGCATTATTTCTGAAGAGTCAGACATCATCAGACCCCTTTTCTTAGGATCTCAGAATCACGCACCCTGTACCCTTGATTAATACAAGCAGACTCCAACAGCACCTTAATTTTGTGTGTCCAAAATCAGACTAGCCCTTCTTTATTTTTCAAGACACATCAGATAAAACACACACCATTTCCCCAGGTCTGTAGCCAAGCCCCCATCTCTTAGTTGCAGGGTTATAAACTAAACTTCCCCCTTCCAGGCTCAGTACAGGGATCTATGCATGGCTGACTCTCAAAGCCACATACATTCTTTAGAATCTTTAACCCTTTGTATATCTAAGATATGACTGCATTAACTTTATATTATCTAAGCATATCCTATGGATTAATTCTAAATGATTTTAATGTTAATCAATGACAGTACTATATGCACTTATCACATCCATGATATAACTACATGTATGCATTACACCCAGGTTATAACTGTTAAGCAAGTCGCTAAACACACATATAATAACTGATTAACCCCCAACAGTCCAGTGGACCCTTCTGTTCATAACACTAAATATATTCTATTTATTTTCATCATAAAGAAGTGAATAACATGCACCAATTCCTTTGTTATATGACTGTTTGACTACTTCTAAGATTATAAATTGATGATTTACTTTTTGCTTAATGTGGATATGATATAACAGATATCGTCATTTTTCAATGGGTTTTAAATGTTTAACAATGAAGGTTGATTTTGATATTATGATACTATGTCATTATTTTATGACATAAGTCCAGTGAGATATACTTAATGGTTTTCTTAAGTGACTATTTTTGACAGCTCTGAAATTATCAGTGTATGGTCTGAGGATGAGAAAAATGTGGCAATATCTGTGTCTACAGCTTTGTACTGCTACTGTAACAATAATCTGACTTACCTGATGTTCATCTACAAGTTGCGCAAACAATGCTGTATCAGAGAGAAATCAGTTGGCATGACCAATTTCAAATATTTAGCAATGATGTGATATCTCACAAGGAAAGCTTAGCTCTGACCACTATCTCTATACTAGCGAATTGCCCGTCAAAAAATGACGGCAATTAAATTGTAAGGTAGCTAATGCTGTTTGGTGTGTTATAATGAAATGAAATATGTAATACATTAATAAATGAATATACTTTACCTATTTTGAAGCATTGTGTTGAAGAGCTGCAATCTGTTTTGATGTTGCTGCAGCATTAGTGGTGTGGAGCTGCTGTGTAAGCGTGATGAATGTGTGCAGTGTAATAGTGTGCGTGCGCGAGACCAAACCGTCAGCGTAGTCGTGTACTTCCGCATTGTCGTAAAATGGCGGGTAATGTGTGGTATGCCTCTTAGCGGAATATCCGTAGGTCTTTTGTGGTGTTTTGCGAGTTTCTTGTGGTGTTTCGCGTGTTTAGAGTGCTGTAGCCTCGTTTTCGTTTTGTTCGGCGGAAATTTTTTCTCTCGCTTAGAGAATTTTTTAGTGTCTAAACTCTCTTTTATTTTGAGTTAAATAAAGGTGTAAGTTGCTTTTTTGAGGTCCTGGATGCTCCCTCTTGCCATAGGTAAGCTTTTTATGCATGTGCTGTGTGTATTTATTGTGTTTTGAATTTTGTAATGTTCGCGAGTTGCGTCCGAGTGTTGCGAGGTCGTAATGTGTGTTAACGTGTCTCGTATTTTGTTTGTGTTGTGAGGTAAAGTTTGCGATGGTCGTAGTTGGTGTGTCGTGTTGTTTGCGTTGCGACGTAAAGTTTGCGAGGGTCGCAGTTGCTGGCAAGGAGCGCTTTCGGCGCTCCATGCCAGCAACTGAGGCCCTCGCCCGCAGCCCTCGCTACGCGAGGGCCGCGGCTCGCTACGCGAGCCTGCAAGCGTTAGCGACAACTTATCCCATCACATGTAAATAGATATCACATGTAAAAGGTATATAGGTGTTATCATATGATATCGGTGTTTGTCATGACATCATGATGTCAAAGCATGTAGACATGATATTTGCTAATAAACAAATTACATTCATTTCCTCTAATTAGTTTGAAAAGCATTTCTGCGCTCATATTGTTAAGAACAATGGCATTTAAAAAGGATGACATGTGTATCTCACATGCTCAGCATATACAACTGCTGGGTTTGTTTAACATGGTGGCATGACTTTTGGGCAAATAACACTTCCGCAACGTCATGTGCGCGCCGAAAAATGCCTTACAAATGAGCGCACCCACATCAGCGCGCACTCACCCTCCTTCTCCAGCTCTCCAACCCGTCTCACCGTGTGCCAGAAGGGTGGCATGACTAATCACCCTCTCACCCCCCCCCCGCCCAGTATTCACCTGCATCTCCCAGCCTGCATCTGCCATCAGCATCTACCATCAGCCAGCCTGCATTTCACATGTAACCCAGGAAATATGTAATTTAAAGTGACAGTTACTTAAATATAAATCGGCTTACCCTAGTCTGTAAGTAACTGTTACTTTAAATGATATATTTTCTGGGTTAGATGTGAAATTCAGGCTGGCTGATGGCAGATGCTGATCGCAGATGCAGGCTGGGAGATACAGGTGAATACTGGGGGGTGAGAGGGTGATTAGTCGTGCCACCCTTCTGCCACACAGGGAGACGAGTTGGAGAGCTGGAGAAGGGGGAGTGAGTGCGCGCTGGGATGGGTGTGCACATTTGGCGGCGTGTACATGACGTTGCAGAAGTCTGCTTTGCGCTAAAAGCCAGTGTGCTGTTTAACATATTAGTGTAGGACTATGTCATACCACCGGTTCCCTGGTGGTCCAGTGTTTAGGATTCTGAGCTTTCACCACTGAGACCTGGGTTTGATTCCACTCAGGGAACCAAGAGCTCACATCACCCTGAGGCTGAGTAGGATTTGGCCTTGTCAGTACTTGGATGGAAATACCAGGAGCTGTATGCTGTGGCCCACTGGAGACAGAACTGGCAACTCACTCCATTATCTCTGCCATGAATACAAAGTGGATCAGCATAAAGATGTTCTGGTGAGTTACGGTCCATGAGGTCACGGAAAGATGGAAACGACTAAAAGACGCAAAAAAAAAATTCATTCCACAGCCATATGTGCATTGGTACATATTAAACATAAATTCAATCATGGTGCTTAGAACATTATATATGTGTTTATTTATGGCATGTGAGATCATTCTGCAGAGGAGATGTCATCAATATCATGGCTATATGATAGTTTACTTCCATTATTCAGTAGCTTGCAGATGTACAAACTGTCTTAATGGATGTAAAATCTGCCTACAATTAAATAACAAGAACAGATTGTTAAGTAAATAAAATAAAATATTAAATAGGGACTATATAATCTCTTCTCAACTGCATTCATCAGTAACCGTCAATTGGTGAAATGTTAGCCATAACCATACTTGTACACAGATAAAATGATCATGGACTAGCCACATGGTTACTATATGTCACCATTACATATATCATGATCATCAAATATGTAGACAAACATGACTAAATTAACATTTTGACCAATAGATTTTCACAGAAGAATATATTTGAGAAGGATTAAATGAGATGCAGTCCCTACCACATGACGGTCTCAGGCCATGAAAGCCTCCATCTTATTCTACCCTTTTAGCACATGATCCTGCCCCTTACCCCACTGACCACATGCAGGAAACATCCTCCTCCTCATATGCTGGCTCCACTTCTGGGACAAATTCCTCCTTCTCCTGGTATTGTGGCTCTTCCTCCGCATTTTATTTCTCCTCATCATACAGAGCCTCCTGGCTCTCCTTCTGCTCTGGCTCAGGCTTAGGCTCAGGCTCAGTGTTAGCATCCTCCAACCAGATATCTGATGTCCTTTGAGCTGAAATTATATAGCAATAGTATATCAGCATTGGATGATTATATGATCTCTGTGGGTTACTGTATACCTGACTTCATGATGTGTTTAATCTGAGTGATAAAATGTTTCCCATTGTAAGGAGTTTGTGTTTTCTAGGAATTATCATTGATGCCACTGATTTGTATTACAAGTATACATGCAAAATGCCAAATGCACAGATTTGAAACCCTATGGTTTAGAGTATTTACTGTGATGTTATAAATTATTTGATTTTGCATTATTTCAATATACATGTAGGTAGATGATATCATCACAACAATATCTCACAGATTTGCCAGGGACTGAGATTGCCATTTGCCATAATCTTTGTTTTTTTAACACTGAGCAGCAGGCCAGCTTTTGTACTCTATTTTACCCTCATCAATAGGTCCATTAGTGCATCCTCACTTTCAGCCATCAGAGTAGATCATCCACATATCTGAGGTTGTTGATTTTTCTTCCAGCACTATATATAACCACCGCTGGCAGGAGCCACTGTCCTCAAGCACCAGGTCTACTAGCAATCCAACATGGAAGTGCTCATGACACAATTAGATTTATTATTTTTTCAAAAAATACTGTTATGCTTATTTAACAAATGACATTGTTAGTTTGGGGAAAGCTTCCCATCTGCAAAGAATGTAAGAAATGAGTGTTGCTATAATGATTTTGGTTGACAGCTGTAATGCATTATCCTAATGTGGGCACTTGTAGCAACGCAGTCTAATATCAAGGGTGTTTGTGCTACTTATTTAATCATTTTGATTTTTTTGTTTTAGATTTTTAATTCTGGTTCTGTGGATTATTATTTTAAACTCTGCAGTAAGAAGTAAACTAAATAAGTAATGGCTATAACTAACAACATTGACGAGAATTTCACTGTGAATTTTTTTTTGCATGGGAACATTTCCTAGGATTTCAATGTTTGTGATAGTAATATAGCTTGATAAATGTCAGCAATAGCTTGAAAAAAAAGTTTTTTTTGAAAACTGAGTCTAAATATGAGCATGACTAAGTAGGAAATAAGTCAGCTGCTAGTTTTTAATTAGTAAAAATAAATATTGATACCTCTACACAAAGGATCCATAAAAGTTTTGATTGTGAGAGGGGTGTTTACATTTCTGGATAACGTTGATGCAACATCCTGCTTCTGGGACAGTTAGGAGGACGGGGTGTGGTGTCAATTTAAATGTCATCAGTTTTCGAACCGAAAACTTGACATCGGTGTCTTGCCTCCTCACAAACACATCCAGGGCCAGATCTACCTTTGAGGAGCCCCTGCGAGTGAGTACGAAAGGTATGCCCGGGACCCATTTTTGCCTTTTCTGTATGTGTAAGTTCCCTTTCCTGTTGTAACTGTCATGTTCTAGGTGGTTATCCCCTAGTAGCCAGTCTATGAACTGCAACATTTTTTTAAGAAGTGGCGCCCCTCACACGGAAGTGCCCCTGAGCGGCTGCCTAGTTGGCCTAATGGGTAATTCGGCCATGCACACATCCCTCCACTAATAACTACAAACACCCATCATCCAGCTATTGGGATGTGATGTAAGACTCACACAATGGATTCTTGTACTCATAAACAGAGACTTAAATGTAGGTATTACCAAAAATCTGTTTTAGGTGACTTACACAGCTCTTAATATTGCTAGTTTGTTACATACTTGGCAAACAAGTGACATTTTTCTTGAATTGCAGTGACCTTCATTTGCTTTCTAGCCTGAGATACCGCTGTTTCAGACAGTAGCCAGTATAATACAACAAATTGCAAAAGGTTATTTCAGGAAAGCTCCGACCCCGACACTGGTGCTTTATTATTTGTCCAATATATTCCCATTGTTGGAATCTTTTGTCCTTCACAGTCCTATTATTCTTCCTCTAATGCCACAATAATGGAAATGAAGCATCTGCAGTTGTTTTTCAAGAGAATAAAACTGTAAATGAAAATCTGTCTGCATTGTAACATCACTGGCCTTGAAAGCATCCAGAAACGCATGAATGTCTGATGTGATGGTAAAAAATGCCAACCATCTGTTTAACTACGAAGGAAACATTCCTTTCAGACATACTGCAGCAATCTGCTTCATAGCCATTTATTTATGCCCCTTTACAACATACTTTCTGGTTGAGGTAAGGCACACTGGTAATATGTACAATTTGCAAACTATGCTGTTTTAATATCTAATATTTTTCTGGACTTATGTGTAACATTGAAAAATAATTAAAGTAATATATTTTATTTCTTAAATTCTAATATTTGACTATAATTTGTGAAAAGGAAAAGGTTGACATTTCTTAAATTTGCAAAAATGAGTAGCAAAGATGGACAGCAAAGGAGGTCTAAAATATGTATATTTTTAACAATAAGTAACTTACAAATTAATGAAAGCTTCAGCCTCATGATCAAACCTTCCAATGAACAGTTTGGCTTTATTTTCTGTAGTGCTGATTGATTGAACATTCTTGCAGTCTAAGTTACAGTAAGCGTTTAAAAAAAAAAACACAATTCAAATGTGTCAATTCTATGGTGCTCACACATCCATATGTTACTACCATCGTTCTCACTATGCAGACCTTTGTTGATAGTGTAATATCTTTATTTTTTAGTATATAGAAGTTTACTGGGTTTTAAAAATGTTTCCTAACAAGCAGCAAATGATTAGCAGAAAAATATGTATTAAATTTAAATGTTCAGTGTACTTACAGATTTATGTGAAGCAGAGAGATAGAGAGAGAGAGAGAGAGAGAGAGAGAGAGAGAGAGAGAGAGAGAAAGAAGCAGCAGCAGATACACAAAATGGACTTCTAGCAGAGGTGGTAATCACCCAATTGTGCTAAGCTGCCCTTAGTTAGCTCTGCCAAACAAAGAGAGGAAAAAAACAACAGTAGTCATTGATACACAGGATGAACTACTAGCAGAAGTGTTAATCAAGTATGGGTGTGCCGCAGAGAGAAACTATTATATAAAAAAAATACATAGCACCTTCTAACATGGATATGGGCCAGACTTGCAGCACAGTCAGGATTTTCAGACTTTGCTACAAATGTTGCAACTGCCACTGCTTGCTCCTGGTCACAATGAATCATGAATTTTATGCTAATTTAGCTAGAAATTAGAAGACATTTTGCTAACTTCAAGTTAGTTTTTAAAAATGTTTATTTTGGTATTTTTCCATAGCAAAAAAACGTTTTCTTGCACTGCTGATTCTCCTCTATCAGATGCATTTATAATCCAGGAAACTTAGATATGCCTTTAATACTTAAATTATTTTTTGTTCAGACTTGTCATAGCTTTCCTCCATAGAAGCAAAAGTGTTCTAATCTCATGGCTACATTCATTGCCTATAGAGATCTTGGAAAATAAAGTTTGCCACTATTTCTACTTCTTCCCCATCTGTTTACCAGGAACTGAAATTGCTGTTTGCCATAATCTACATCTTTTTATCGTTGAGTAGCAGGACAGCTTTTGCTCTCTCTTCTTTCACCCTCATAAATAGGCTCTTTAGCTCCTCCCCACTTACAGCCATCAGAGTTGTATCATCCACATATCTGAGGTTGCTAATATTTCTCTCTCCATTAATTCCAGCTTTGGATTTGTCCAGCCCATCCTTATGCATGAAGAATGCTTAAATAAAAAGGTGACAATACACAACCTTGTCACACTCATTTCCCAATGTTGAACCTGATCTTTCCATTTTCGGTTCTGTCCATGGCTTCTTAGTCTACGTACTCCTCAGAAGGTGAATGTGATGGTCTGGAATCTTCATGGCTTTACGAACTTGCCACATTTTGTTGTGATCCACACAGTCAAAGGCTTTAAAATAGTCTAGGACAAGAATCATTCTCTGAACATCCATGCTATTATTATTTGTTTTAGCAGCATTTAAAAAAAAGGAAATAACTTTTTCTATATGCTTTTCCACATTCTATCTGATGGTACATAACACATATTGTGACTTCAGGATCCATTTATCTCTCACATTGGGAACTGAAAAGGCAGAAAATGCATGCACAGATGGTTAAATAAACATAATGGATATTGTTAAAGTTTTTTGTTACAGATTATACATCCTCTTAGAACATAGGTGTGTCTAGGCACAGGGCTATGAGACCCAATAATAGCAGTAGGGTTGCCTAATGTCTAATTTTGAACTGGGCAGTCCGAGACCATGCCGCCCATTTCGAAACTAAAACTGGACATATGCGCATATGATTACTTCAGGGTCCTTTTAAACATATAAAATTCACTCTTTTCTGTTGTCAAGTCATTTGACACTACATTTAACAAATTAATTTCAGGCGCAAATGATTTGGTCCATGAAATTTTGAACAAATCTAACACATATCAGGCCATGCCGGAATGCATCTAAAATAAAGGATTATATTTTAAACTATGCTCATTTGGGTTAAGTTCGAGAGATGTAACTCTCATTAAAACAATTGCCTGCTGTAGGTAGCAAAATATAAAATAAATTAGCCTAAGATATTCAGACTGTTCAAAATTGTAGATTTCTTTTTGAAAATGAGAATTAAAAATCGTTATTTGAGCCTCACACGAATGGGGCTGTATCCGAGAAAGACTTCTTGGTATATGCCCAATTACAACTTTGCTTGTATTCCCAAGAGTTTGATATGAACATATTAAGAACTTAACGAAGTTTGCTTCTGACTTAGAATTACCACATTTATTCCCAGAAAAGACATTAACAGTATCAAAAACTACTCTTAGACTGGTTATTAAAATCGAGAGGGTTTGACATCTGAAGGTGTTCCTAATTGAACGGAAATTTTTAATACTATGAATACAATATCAAATAGAGAGAAGGGAATCTATTTTTTAATAAATAAATTGGAAAAAATAATCAAAGATGGAAGGATCTATTTTGAAGTTGTAATTGTTTTATAATAGAGACACCTATTAAGTTAATTTTATCTTAAAGAGAATCAAAATCATGCCATCCCATAATGTGCAGCTTAACAGGTTAATTTGTGTCTCAGAGTACTTGAGTGGGCGCAAATAGCAAACTGTTGGTTTTGAGATTTGCAAACTACCACAGAAGGGTTATATGAGATCTAAAAGATAGCAAACCCCCCCCCCCCCCCCCCCGACCACAGCCTCTACCAAAAATACCATTTAAATGGACTCCAGATACACTAAAGGAGTTTAAAGACTGAAAACAAAGATTGCATCTAATGTCCAGCATCCTTATCTTGCTTGTCAGTTTGTATTGGATATGGATACGTCTGGAACAGCAGTAGGATTATTCTCTCTCAACTCAATGGACCCAAACATTTCTATACCCTTTATCTTTCTTTTCTAAGAAATTAAATCTAACAGGTAGAAACTATAATGTGGGCCATAAAATTAGCCCAAGAAAGTCACCATCTGCTAGAAGCCACCCCACAATCATTCTTGATCAATACTGATCATTGAACAGGGTGCTAGACCTCTGCTCCATATCTCCAGGAGTTAATTCTGCACCTCCCTCAGCCTGCTTTCTTCCACAGAAATAGTATCAGGCACCCACAGTATACCAAGTCACCATTACTCTCTTGTTACCTTAGTCCAGGAGCAACCACATGTATTTCTCATGACCAAATAAACGTTGCTCTCACACAAATATTCTCTAAACAGGATATACCTTTATTCACAAGATCAACACTTTTTACAGAACAATAGGGAACACAAATGATACATTTCCCAACTTGAAAGTCTCTCTACTGATATGTCCTGACCCAGTCATATTGGGTCCTCCATTGGTGGGCTTCCTAAAGGTTAGAGGAGGGGTTGGGTTCATCCACTGGAGTGGTGTCCCTTCACATGGGTTTAACTTTCCATTCCTGGAAAACACATCTAGGTTTAGGGAGACAACTGTGTACGGATGGTGAATGGTATGAGCCTGGGTATCCCCTGGTATTACCCCTCAATATCCAGGGGCGATCGGGCCTCCTTCTTCCAATCCCTTTTGCTGTGGCGTGGGAGACCATTAACCCCATAGGGATGCCTATGGACCCCTATGGGTCATCTAATTATAACTATGGGGGTCCCTATATTTAAATTTAGTACATTAATATCCAGATTACACCTGGCATAGGCTTGGGCATAAATATATGCTTTGTATTCCCATCCAGAGCAGAAAGATCTGTCTTCTTCTGAATTTGTAAGGATGCAGAGAAAGTATTTGATATTATTAAAGGACCATTTAGTAACTGATATTTTGCACAAACAATTACATAGCATGGGGTTTATTCTAATTACATTGCTAAGAAAATAAACTAAAAATAAGTAACATTGCAATGGTTTTGTAAGTAATTATCTATTATTAGTTGATTAGAAAGTGTTAGACTGTGATTAGCCCAACTGCTAATTATTACGTTCAAACAGTATCATCTTCACATTCGGATCCAATCTATGTATAAACATTAACTGGACAAGGCCTTGCTATTTGCTAATGAGTCATTTTACATGTAAAAGCTTAGGTTAAATATAACCTGTTCTTTTTTCAGTGGTTAGGCCTAACTAAATGAAGTCCCGAAGAAGTAAAATGGGCTCATTGATGCAATACTGGTTTACTAATCATTACATGAACACAACTGTTAGTCATGACAAGTATAATAAAATCATGTGAACAAAATAAATATTGTGGCCATAAAGCAGCACCCCATAGGATAAAAGTGATTTTCTTACCCTTCTGTGAAACTCAACCAAAAATATTTGAATTTGGGGAAAACTGTATTGAATTTTATTGACAGTATTAATTTTGTAATCAACATTATTGGATTTTGTGAAAACATATGATTTTGTAACTTGTGTGAATGTAAAATACTGCTGACAAACACCATTCATATCTCATGGGCATTAAAGGCATATCTAAGTTTCCCTGTTTGTACCCTTTTCTAGTCTATCACATACTGATTATATCAGAAACACACATTACATTGAGTCATTTTATACACATACCATTTTTTAAATAAAAGTAGTTTTCAACACCCCCAGAGCTGCTTACATAAGCACAGTGTACCTACCAAAAGCATTTTAGTACAGATTTTACTCTTTACTAACCTTCAAGCCAACAGAAGCACAATGCAGAGATCTACACAGCAATGTCTTGCTTCCTTGCGTATGGGACTAAACACCCCATGATTGCTTGCTACACAAACTGCCATTACTGATTGATATAATGTATTAGTTGCCGGTTATTGGACAAAACAAATTATGCTAATTTAGCATGAAGTTTTAAGAGTGTTAACTCTGAAAATCAACTGCTTGCAAACTCAAGAGATTTAGCAAACTTTACAGTAAGTATATTAATGTTTATTTTGGCATGTTTTCATGCAAAACATGTTTCATACACAACTGATGCTTCTCTATCAGATGCATTCATAATCAAGGAAACTTAGATATGCCTTTAATATCTTGAAAGCAGTGTGTTGCAAACATTTTTGACAGAATGAATTAAAAATGTTATCATCATTATTTAAAATCCTAAGAAGTGGCAGGTTTACAAAAAAAATCACTTTTTTTCAACAATAAATGGATAGGACAGGTTTCTGGATTTTACTTGGCATGTTAAAAAACGACCTAAAATCAAACAAATCGCCCCTGTATGGGTCTGTCCACCGCAGCGTATACAGACACAGTTTCAGTAGGGCTGGATGTTCAATGCAGTGTGCTAGCCTATCAGGGGGCACTTCTCAGCAGCAATTTGCAAAGTGTTTTCCAAGACATGGTCCCTAATAGGCTCGGACACTACAGCCCTGCACATTCTGCAGTGGGCAGACTCATTCCGGTGCTATTTGTATAATTTTAGACAGTAAAAGCAGAGTTTTTTACATACAAATAAATAAATATAAAGATAAATAACACACCTAATACAGAAGCATCCAATTTCCATTTGAAGTGTGTTCAGAACAGCAAAAACAAACACAGAGATCTATACACATGGGTGTAGGAGCCAAAGAAAATCTGTGGTGGGGGGGGGATACCGCATATAGCATAAAGATACCACGGAACTGCTTTTATACACATAATTGAAAAATCCCATCTCTATACACATATATATATATATATATATATATATATATATATATATATATATATCCATCTTCATAAAAAGAGACTATATAATGTAAACTGAACGCCCCACCCTTAAGGACGTGGCCTTAGCCATAGCTCTCAGAAGACGGTATTACCAGGTCACAGATGTGAAGGATGGAAGAACAGTAAATGGGGGCATTTCTGGGAAATGAGAAGCTGTAAAACTGTTAACTTATTGAAAGTAAGTGAAGTGTTAATTTAATATAATATTTACATGAACGATAATGTAATGAATTAAAGCCTTTTATATAAAAAAAATGCCCAAATAGTCCTGTAACATTTAATAACTGTAACACATAATATGTACACAATGTCAAGAACCCATTAAAACAAATCACACAGAAGAGTTTAACACAATTTATTTTTTGTTTAAATAATCAACCAGATCATCCAGTGTTTTTTGATTTTCATACATTATGTTATTAGAGCTATTATCAATGAATGCTGTTTTCATATGAATATAATCAACCGATGAAAATATTTCACCAAAACCCAAATAAAAATGCCCTTTTAAAACACAGCAGCATTAACAACCTAATATTACACTGCTAGAATGATTACAGATGATTGGCTTACTGAAAAGACTCTACAACTTATAGCCAGTACACAATACAGTAAGGACTTTACAGCGTGCTGCCTTGTCTAATAGCTAATCTTTATTGTTCAGTTCATTTCAAAGGTATCAAACACGTGCTTGTGTAAGCACCAGGCTCTTCCAAAGCTGCGATCCATTACCCCACCCTCTGCGACAGCAAGATCAGTAAGTGCCTATAACTCTACGCACTACCGTATGTTTTATTTTCCAAAGATGTTTCGATATAAAGTTGGCAACAGTATTAGCTAAAGGGCTCTGTGTGGACAAGCTAAAGTATTGCAAGATTTTTCTTTTATGTTTCAGTGTAGCTTTAGCAAAGTTGAAAAAGATTGAATTAAAAGAAGATGAGACACATGCACCAAAATATTACTATTCTGAAGAAAATTACGTTTTTTTTCACAGAACTGCTGAATTTTCCATTTTGTGAACTATTTCATTTTACAGCAGATTTGTTTTGTGTAAAAGCCGCTTGGCTTGTGTGTTTTTATCCATATACAAACATCTTAATTGATAATATACAAGAATTTGTGTAGATGTACCCCAGTATATCCTTGTAGGTGAACCTATTTGGTTACATGACTTTGTGTAATATCCTGAATATAAGTATATACCAGGTGGTGCATTATTAACATGTATTCTAGTATTAGAATTTTATACAAGTGTTGTTTATTTACAGCAAATCTGTTGATGATTTAAAAAAGAAATCAAGAGCGTTTTTTAAAACCCTAAGAACTAGGGTCCGAGAAAAATAAGGCGAACTGTTATTTATTTATTTAGTGATTATAGTGTCTTCCAAAAGTCCAACCAATATTATCATCCGCATTGCGCTTCTGGCCACAGGAATTTCCACTTCCTCGAGGAGATGCCGTTAAAAGCATGGTATTCTCTGCAGTGAATCTGCACACTCTTCAACCCCAAGAATGAAGGTGATACCCCATGCTCCGTAGAATTGGCTCATGCTAAATTAAAAGGTTTCTGGCATTAAAAAAAAAAACATGCGGCTAATGTGTGGAAGCAGCAAACACACACTTTAATAAGTTTTTCTGTGATTTTTTTCGCAAATTCCTGTTTTTCTGTTAATGTCTCTTTTGGATATTGGCAGTAACCATCCGTGATCCTAGAAAAAACAAAATACAAAAACACAGTTCAATATTATTTTTATTATTGTTTACTTGTAATGGGTCAACATAGGGCCTTATTCTATTGCGCAATTCGTACATTTTTACACACTTAAAATTGTTCTTGAAATTACCACATATGCTATTAGCTACTCGCAATTTGATTATGAGCCCCCCACCCACAATCACTATGGGCCAGCCAAAGATGCAAATTGGCCTTAAAATTCCATTGATTTTAGCACAACTCAAACATTATGAGTTCCAAATAATCCAAGTTACACAAAATCGATATTCTTTTAGAGCTGTAGTGCTAGCTCGCAAATAAAGTCTAACCCTCAACTGAAAAATCACTTTTCTGTCAAAAGTTTATGAGTACAAAAAAGAACTCACAAGGGCTTTTACAAACACTTATTATAACTGTAACAGCAATTAAACACACAATATTGTACTTTAAACAAATTGGAAGGCATGGAACAATAGAATCAATTGAAGAACACTCTCAAACCCACAAATGTGCAATAAAAAAAATAGTATTTTTAACTGTTTAACTGTAATATGGCTCCTGGGACTCAAGGGGTTAATACATATCATGAAACCCACATGGACTAGAAAAGATGATCTAATGATCTCCCCCAACCGCCCTCTTTGTTCTGCTAATGACCTTCTTATTTCTACAACTCTTGTCACCTCCTCTCATTCCCGCCTCCAGGACTTTTCTTGTGCTGCCCCTAGTTTCTGGAACTCCTTGGCTTGCTCCATCAGATTATCCTCTTGCCTCAAAACATTTAAAACCTCACTTTAAATGCATCTCTTTAAATGAGCGTATCACCCTCCCCCTTAATACGCTTATCACCTCTCTCCCTCTTTTACCACTCACTATACCTTAGATTGTAAGTCTGAGAGTTTCTATCCTAAGTACTTTGGGAATGCACCATGGACATTGGATTCCAAGCTCAAAGACAGGGACCTCCTTCCTTTGCCATATGCTAATCTGTATTTATCTTTGTCTGAACTTAACATATGAACAGCGCTACGGAATATGTTGGCGCGTTTTAAATGAACTATAATAATAATAATGCATTTTTTAGAGAGCTTGATTGCGAGGCCAATCCGCAAATATTACTTATTGGCACTAATTAATTTGTAGCTTCTGATTGCAGATGACATCTAACTTCCATTTTTTACTGACATCATGATGACAGACTCATTTACTATTGGCTGTGTCTAATAAGTAAATTACAGGCTTGCTTAAATATTGCTAGACCATATGATCACGCCCCAGGAAATCAGACTTCAAAAGGCAGGGTTTATGAGTTAAGCCTTGCGGTCGGATTTTAAGAGCTAGAGTTAATAGAATACATCTAGACATTTTTTTTTTTTTTAAAACACACGCAGGCGAATTTGTGAGTTTGAGGCATTTGCAAGCAGCTAATAGAATAGGGTCCATTGTTTCAAAACAAAGAGTTTATTCAAGTTTAAATAACAATATGAAAAATAATCACCCAGCTCAAAAACATAAGTCAATACGACAGAACAGCATAATGTTTGTCTAAGCATTTGTCTAAGAATATGCAGTCAGCAAACAAGGATCTGCTGGCTGAAAATAATCTTGGCATTCAGTGCAAGTAAGCGAGATGTTAATGTTCCAGGATCTAGTATTAATAGAAGACAGGATATAATAAAATGGAGTTTGGGTAGATAAATAAATAGTGTACCGATCATACCATTTAGGGATATATTTTCTGAATATATTAAAATAATAAAGCATTATTTGAAAAAGTGTACAAGGGCCCCATTTGGTTGTGATGTTTATTGTGTGTTACAGTGGACTATATAACTGTAATTTTAGCAAAATTAATAACATTTTTTGTAAAAATGAACTTATCAGGCTCATATAACACTTCTCCAACTGAGCAAAGTATTTAGTATATGCCTAAAAAAATAAATTTGGTATCGGAGGGACAGTTTTTGGATGTTCAGCGGGTGTTATAGACAGGCACCCACTATAGTGCAAGCAAAGCTTGTTGGGATATTTACTCTCAAGCACAGATACACATTGTAACCGGATCAGATTCATCTCACAGCACAAATAACTACTGAGTATGCACATTCATACATTATCATGTTACAGGCAAATAAACTGACCTTTCAATGTTATGCCATTATGAATAACTTTTCTTTTCAATATGTCTGACTTCCTTCTTGGTTTTAACTTTGTAGCCTTCAGTCTGAAATGAGAATAAACAATATGAGAATACAAATAGGAACATGGCTCCTTCACTGCTGCAAGATCTCAAACCTCCATCAGAAGCATAAACACTTCATTGCAAATGGTAAACAAAGATTAGACACAGGTCCTCGTGGTAAGATAGTTGCATATATATAAATACATAGATTTAAATACAAACTGCTAGTAACAGCAAAGCTAGAAAACAATTTTCAAAAATACCATTAGTAACAATGCACTAATATCATATCATATGTTGTTTGTGTTTGGGTCGCTCAGTCGTGTCCGACTCTTTGTGACCTCATGGACCTTAACACGCCATGATGATCCACTTAGTATCATGGCAGAGATACTGGAGTGGGTTGCCAGTTCCTTCGCCAGTGGGTCGCAGCATACAGCTCTTGGTATTCTTAGGTGGTCTCCCATCCAAGTACTGACCAGGCCCAACCCTGCATGGCTTCAGGGTGGTGTGATCTCTGGGTTCCCTGACTGGAATTGAACCTAGGTCGCAGTGGTGAAAGCACCTGTATCCTAACCACTGGACAACCAGGGAACCCTATCATATTATATACTGATGAACAATTCCATAAAATATAGAAAGATTGTTGTTTACTTAGATTACTCGAAAAGAAAGCTTAAAAATAAACAGGCAGAAAGGAACGGTACATGTAGTATATCAGGAGAACATGCAAGTAAAGTGATACAGATGTTGTCAAATAAATATGATTTGTTCTGATGCCTGATGCTGTTTAGCTACAAATCTCCAAGCACTATTCCTGCTTCCAGGGGGAGAAAGGAGAAGGAGAACTTTGATATCAATTTAAAGACCCTCACTCCCAAAAGTCAAGTAAAGAAGCTTAAGTGTGTCTGTAGTCATCTGCTGCATTTATGGTTGTAAGTTTGCGAGTTTTCAATCCCCTTAGGGAAAGCACAGTGTATATCTGATTGAAAACTCAATAAACGGGTCTTCTATTATTTTCATTGTGGGGAAATTGTTTAATACTTGCACCTAACCCCTGTATAACGCTACGGAATATGTTGGCGCGTTACAAATAAAGGATAATAATAATGTACAGTTTAAATTGTGTAATCTGCATAGGAATTCTGTGTATGATGGTAGTGGTCTGAAAGTGAAGAACTGAATGCAATGCCTAAGAGAAGAACCCTCTGGATTTCCCAGCTACTACTACTGCCAGATCGTAGATGACTGATCCAATTTGTCCCATTTTCTCCAAGACTCCGCATTATATCTGGATTTTGACAATAATGTGCACATAATAAGCATTCTTCTATCCAATATTTGAAAACTGTGCTCAAAGTGATGTTATTGTTGGTGGCAAGGTCATTAGAATGGCAAGGTCATTAGCAAACATTGTGCTTGTTTTCAAAACTCCCTCTTTGGTCACTTGGGCTGTTTGGAGATATACAGCTCTATTAAATTAGCCCAACGTGTAAAACTGTAATGTAGCCCGCAAAATTTACAGCTATTAAATTAGACCCGTAAAGCAACCCGTCAACGACTTGCGGGGTAAGGGCGAGAAAAGGCTATGCGACGTGGAAATTTTAACTGCGCGGATGCAAATCCTTTGATCTGTCAAGCCTGTAACTGTTACTTTTCCAATCACGCTATTAAATTGCAACGTATTCACTGGCGTTCAAGCATGTAAACCGCAAATGGAGCCTAGAAGCCAACAGGTACTAGAGAGGACCCGCGAGGTGGCTAAAGTCCAATCCGTAGACTGTAAATGCATATATAAACACTCTACTGTACTTATATTAAAAGGGAAAGTGATGTTAGGCATTGAAATAAATAGCACAACATTCTGAAGCTCGCAAATCAACAATATAAAATCATTTATTTTATGTATAAATTCTGTGTTATTATCGATCCCGCCAATCAGTGTGTTAATACATATAATGGGACTCACATGGACTAGAATATCTTAATTACGGCTTTATCAAAATTGCATTATATCTGGAATGTGGGTCCGATCGTAACTCGTAATTGAACCTCGTAAGACTTTGAAATCCAACCTCTATTTCTCAGTGACATAATTCTGACGATCTCGGTTTCCATTGGCTCCATCTAAACCCATAACTACGGTTTGACTAATTGATCATGTTCAAGGCCGCGAATCCAACTTTCGAAAATGGTTTACGGATTTGCGTCTCAAGCTCGTAACTCGCTGCCTGTTCTAATTTAATAGCTATGTAAGGCAGCCGAATGTCAAGCCCGCAGCCCTTGCAGGCTTGCCGATGCCGCTACGAGCTTCTAATTTAATAGGGCTGATAGTATTGGCATCTGTGTATGGAAGTATTAGACATGGATCAATATGCATCATTCAAGGGCCATGCAACACGTTTTATCAAAAACTTACTGTCAGGTACATGAGACAAAGATAGAGCATTTATAGACATGTAATCAAGCATAAATTATTAGAATTGCATATTTTTTTAATGTATGCCACAATGAAAGCAGACACTCAAGAATACACTCAAGAATATTTCAATTTTAGTGATGCTACGGCAGTCTGGAACATATACACGTGCACCCCAGAATAAGTACAGTATCTCAAGACCCATCTAGAGTTTACATAACAAACAGCATGCAAAAAACATTTTATTTAAAGCCTTTTGGAATAAAAAGGATTATATGATTTTATATTTTATTATAGTTTTACAGCATAACATTTAAATATATTAATATTATAAAATCTTTAAGGGATGCAGAAAAACCTTCATTAGAATTAGCTAGAAAGACGCTCAACAAATGCTCTTTCCAAATGAATTCCCTGGCATTTCTTCTTTTTTTACTTTGTTTTTAAGAGGCTTCTAGTTTAATGCATCAGATAGCACAAGATGCTGATAACCAGCTGTTAAGACCTTGATGATATACACTCTACAAATGGAGCCACTTTAGCTCAAACAAATACAAAGATATTTTGAGAAGGTTATAAGACAAGTATCAAGCAATACAAGAACAAAGTTAGTCTATTATCTTTTATATACATATCAATCTAAAGATGTTTTAAATAAAGATTTTAAGTGTCAATTTATGATCTATGACATTGAGATAAAAGGGACCACTATATTATTTTTGAATAACTAAAATGCTTTTAGAAATTAAAAAAATTAATCAAAATAAACTTAGCATTTAATTTTTCCAGCTTAACTGCCCCTAACCTCAAGACGCTGAGTTACTGTAGCCAAAATAGTAGATTCCACTGCAGAATTACAATATAAAAGATAATAAATTAGTGGATTTCTTGTTTTCTTTCATTTGTTTTACATTCTAAAAATGTTTTATATTTATAAAATGACTAAACTTTAATAATACAATAACAGTGGTCCTTTAAATAGTTTATTTAGCTCCCATTAACAGGGTTGATATTATTGGCGCTGGGCATATAGTGCAAACCTGCAGAGACAACCCAGCACAAGATAAAGCTCTTTTTTACAGATAGTAAAAACCAAGAATGAATCTTGATCATGTTTTAACTTTACTAAGTTATGTATAAAACATGATGACTTTCCTAATATTTCCCTATCTGAAGCAGTGCTTTTCTAGGGCAATGCACTGTTTTGGATACAAAATACACATTTCAATTCTTCAGAGCATTTTGCCCACTTGCTAGCATTTATACATGGGCTTTTTTTCAGTCCAATTACATTGTATGATTTAGACATGCTAGTAAAGTCAGTGTGGGATGCTCTCACATAGTTTTCCTATTATGGATTATTAGGCTAGAAGTGTGTTCACGTTTTTAGCCGTTTGAATGTTGTTCTTGATTTTAATATATCTAGCCTTATTACAAGCACTCACTTGACATAATTCAGTGACTCCTACTGCATGGTGTGTTACTTAAATAGGAAACCTGAGTCAGAGTGTGGGGCATGCCATAGCACTCAGACAGGAGGTCTCAAAGAGACATAGGTTCCTATCCTTATATGTTCCATTGGATGCAGAGGATGTCAAGCCAGATTGGGGGGCACACCATAGCCCTTGAGACAGGAGGTCTAACACAACTTTATATGTATTTGTGTTAAAAATACATATATGGCCTAGTGGAATGTTTTAGAACAAAATTATCCATGAATGTTCAAACAAGCACAATTAATATTGCCAAAATGCAAAATAACACAGCAAGCTTACAAAAACCAAAACTCAGCACAACCAAGTTCTTTACTTGCCCCAACATTTACTGTGCCACCAACTTTTTTCTCTTGTGGAACCACACGTCTCACAACTTTCCGAGTTACCTATGAGAAGCAGGGTACAGAGACTTTTTCATGATAACCAGAGCTCAGTGAGCAAACCTCTTCATTGCCAAAGGGCAATCTTCAGAGCATGCCTCACACCATTGAAATAAATCAGAAAAATAAAATATAAAAAACACCCAAAGAAAGCAAAATAATTTACTTTTCTTGTGACGATGTTGCCATCTTCATCTGTATACTGTTCTTCTGTAACGGTTTCACCAGGAATGTTTTTTGCTTCCTCACCCTGAAGAGCGTCAGAGTATTAAATAACTAAATCAGTCTTATTCATACTCACAACACTCCATTCCAAACATGCAAGTAACATTATTTGAGAAAAAGCACGCCTGGTTATTATTTATAGAGCATTATCAGAAAAAAACAGTATTAAAAAGGTGATTACACAACCCTATATTATAAAACCTTTTAGTGTCTTATTGTACATGTATAATACAATATACATTCAAGTATATTCTAATTAAATATTGTGTTGTTGTTACAAATAAAACCATTTGAAAGGAGAAGTTTAAGTCAATGGAAAGTCAATTCTTTTAAATGTAAATAAGGCAAGGCTTGAAAAATCCTGGGAACCATAGCTCCTACAATTTTACAGATGACTTTTTTAGTTATTACATATATTTCTATATATAATACATAATCTGGCTCACAAAAAAATTGTTTGACGGGCTCCTAACTAATCTGGCCAGTTATTAGGTTCCAGATAAATAAATTGAAATAAAGTAACTATAATACAGGTAGGACATTGATTATCCAACATCCCCCAGTTCCAGGACCTTGCTGGATTTGTAGAACCTGTAGGTCCGGCAAATCGGGTTAATCAGGCAAAGCCACCTGATCCCTTCACTGCCTATCTTAACCCTGTGACCTCCTGCAGCCCTTATGAGCGGTGTGAGGCTGTGATCAGGGCACTTACGGACATCGGATTCGGTCATCCATTGTCAGAGCAGAGACTGCCGGACTACAGGAGGTGCCAGATTATACAAGCCAATCGCTGTCCTACCTGTACTAGTGTACCATGACCTGACTTTGGTTCTTGGTCAAACTTTTTCTTATGTGTGAGCACACTGAATTTAGTAATATTTTTCATGTTTGCTTCCCCAGAAGACAAATACATGTCCGTGAAATGAGTATAAGGAACTATATAGCTCACATTTATATTTTGAAATTAATAAACAACATATTTCTCAACAGATGTCTATTTGGCAGAAATAGCATTGCCATCAGCACCAAGCTTTACATTTTATTTAAATAGGCAAATAATTAAATTGTGCTCTACAATTACAATCACATCAGCTAATTTCTATGTAGTTAAAGGGACACTAAAGTCAGTATGTGTGCTTAAGAGACATTAGATGAGCGGTGAGAAAGTATGTGGAAAATGTACTTTCCTTTTCAAAGCTGCTGTTAAATTAACTGAGTTATGAGTTTTTAAAGCTAGTTATTTTAGGCTGTTTCTGGCAGCATACACCATGAGCTGCACCAACCAGTGGCACTAATTACAATCAGGCCTATGAAAATAAATTTTACATTTCAAATCTTAACCTTGAATTAGATAAGTTGCTGTTTTTCATCTCCTATAAAGAATATGGACGGTAAGTGCAAGATGCTATTTAAGTGGCAGCCCTGGGTTCAATTCCTCTACCTACCAATTGTTTGTTTTTTTATAAATATAAATAGTAACTTTTATTTTCTTTTACATGATATAAGTCACAAAATTCAAATGTAAGTAGCTACTTTCCTATATATGCCATTGAACAAATTTGTCTGTGCAATACTGTTTTAATCTCAGATTCTAAAACAGATTAATATTTAGTTCCTTTTAAAAGCAGTTTGAAAATGATGAACAGGTACTAATTTGTGTTTGGTTGTTGCTGAACTGGACATGTTGCTTATTGAGATAATACTGCATCTATTTCACTGACACACTGTGTATAAATGTGGTTATGGCAAGAAGTGGAAATTTCCTGAGAGCCTGCTGGCTCCAATACATTTTCCCCAAAATATAATGCATTGCTATGAAGTGCTTCGTTCCAGGCTCCTAGAAACAGTCTGTCTGGCTTCTTTAAAATCTTCTTAAGTATTAGATATTGTTGTCCAATCCTGGCTATGGCTATGCCTTTCTTATAAAAACTGTATTTTTTATAAGATAAAAGAAAATATATAAACTGTAAAGAGTTGGTATCAGATAAATAGAGAAGTTGTAATATTTTAAGATAATTCAAACTACCGTATATACTCGAGTATAAGCCGAGTTTTTCAGCCCTTTTTTTTAAGGCAAAAAAGCCCCCTCTCGGCTTATATTCAAGTCACTCTCTCCCCCCCCCCCCGTGTCTCTCTAACCACCCCCGTGTCTCTTTCCCTCCCCCCCCTCAACCTAAACCCCCCTCCTCTACCTAAACCCCCCTAAATACCTCCACCCTCTCCCCTCACTTACCTGCTTGTGCTCCGGCCTCCGTCACATGTGCGCCGCATCATTAGCATATACCGGGTCATTAGCATATGCCGGCACCCGGTATATGCTAATGAAGCGGCGCGCATGTGACGTCACATGCGCGCCGGCGCCGGGTCAAGGAGCGGAGGCCGGAGCACAAGCAGGTAAGTGGGGGGAGAGGGGGGAGGTATTTAGGGGGGTTTAGGTGGAGGAGGGGGTTTGAGGGGGGTTTAGGTTGAGGAGGGGGGTTGGGGTTGAGGGGGATTGAGAAGGGGTTGAGGGGGGAGGTTGAGGGGGGTTGAGGTTGAGGAGGTGGGTTGGGGTTGAGGGGGGTTGAGGTTGAGGAGGGGGGTTGAGGCTTAGGAGGAAGGTTGAGGATGAGGATGGGGGGTTGAGGAGGAAGGTTGAGGAGGGGTTGAGGATGGGGGGGTTGAGGAGGGAGGTTGAGGAGGGGGTTGAGGAGGGAGGATGAGGAGGAGGGGTTGAGGATGAGGAGGAGGGGTTGAGGATGAGGAGGAGGGGTTGAGGAGGGGGGTTGAGGATGGGGGTTGAGGAGAGATGATTAGGATTGGGGGGTTGAGGAGGGGGTTGAGGATGAGGATGGGGGGTTGAGGAGGGAGGATGAGGATGGGGAGCTTGAGGAGGGGGTTGAGGATGGGGGGGTTGAGGAGGGAGGTTGAGGAAGGGGTTGAGGATGGGGGGTTGAGGAGGGGGGTTGAGGATGAGGAGGAAGGTTGAGGATGAGGAGGAGGGGTTGAAGTTGAGGATGGGGGTTGAGGATGGGGGGTTGAGGAGAGAGGATGGGGGGGATGAGGAGGGGGGTTGAGGATGGGGGGGTTGAGGAGGGCGGATGAGGAGGGAGGTTGAGGAGGGGTTTGAGGATGAGAAGGGAGGATGAGGAGGGAGGTTGAGAAGGGAGGTTGAGGATGAGGAGGGAGGTTGAGGAGGGAGGTTGAGGATGAGGAGGGAGGTTGAGGATGAGGAGGGAGGTTAAGGATGAGGAGGGAGGTTGAGGAGTGGGGTTGAGGAGGGTGATAAGGGAGGGGGGAGAGACACAGGGAAGGGAGAGGTTGGAAGAGACACAGGGAAGGGAGAGGGGAGAAGAGACACAGAGAGAGAGGGGGACACAGAGGGCACAAGAGGGACACAGGGGCAGCACATTTCCCACCCTCGGCTTATACTCGAGTCACTTATTTTACCCAGTATTTTGTGGTAAAATGGGTGCCTCGGCTTATACTCGGGTCGGCTTATACTCGAGTATATACGTTATATAAAAATATCACTGTACTGTGTATATATATATATATATATAAAAAGAACGGATGAATGAGGATTTGAGGTGCAGCCCTAAAATTTACCCACTTCCCCACATCTCAGTATGATAGGTAATGACATTTGAAAGCAATTAAGTGAAATATAATTAGTGTGACAAACATTAGCAGAACTTAATTATTTATGTAGTGTCTTCTTGTGGGGCTTCAGGGGCTATCCAAGATACTACTAAACTAAGCCTATACTTCATCATTTAAAAACGTTAAACAGCTTTTTCACATTATTTTCCATTCTCAATCTGATGTCGCAAAGCACATATGGTGTTCCTTTAATGTTAATATCGACAGTTCCTAAGCAGACAAACTTTACGTTTTAAGTAGTCCTTTCAAACACCTTAACTGAGTGTGGATAAAGTAAACAGCCTATGCAATACTAGTATAATCTGTCCTATAAATTGAAAATAATGTTGTTATTCATTTGAACAAAAGTAAGAAAGAAACATATAGACTGAGTCATACAATGTTGCATGAGCCACAATACAGTAAAATGCTGTTCAACATTGTCTTGCAGAATAATGCATTGACCATGGACTACAGAAGTTCAAGAAATAAAGACACTCATTTCTCAAGTATGTACCAAACTAACAATACCAGCAGCTGTGTAAAGCATGGAAATAAAACCATTTTTTGAAAAAAACTAATTTTTTAAATAAAATATAGTTTATAAGTAAAGGAATCCATTTTGTGTTTGTTACAGCATGTCCTGTGAGCTGAATCATGGTGGATGTTTGTAGAAATCAGTGGAAGCTGGCGTGCGGGAGGAGGGAAAAGACAAAAGCCCATAGCTTTTGTTTGAGAATTAGATAACACTGAAATTGGCACCACATCCATCCCTACTCACTGGCCTAGAAGCAGACTACTTGCTTCAGGAAATGCAACTGCATCTCTCTCTAGAAATATAAATGCCTCTCTCACACAAACAACTTTCACCAATGTGTCATGGATAGATCCAGGGCCCAGCAGAGGTATCACATTTTTTTTTCTAATTATAAAAACTGACATTTGTCCCTATTAAATATTTTCTTGGCCAGACTCTAAGTTTTCAGACATTTTTTAATTGTGCAGCTAATGTTAAAATGCTGCTGAGACAAAGTCTGTGATTGGCTAGTACATCTAATACCATAGAAACACTGTATGCATGTAGGGACTATTTTGAAATTTTTAGTGAGTAAAAACAGAGCTTGTTAAAATTATGTTTAAATATGCAAATATAAAGTAGATTATTTTGATATAAAAAACAGGAAACCCTCCATGTCCCTTTACAGAGCATGAAAAACTGTCAATACATTGCAATAGCCTTTTTATTCTAATCAGTCCTGAAAAATTCACTATTATATTTGTTGCATTTTTGTGCAAATGAGCAGCTCCTAAATGCTAAATAGGTGCTATGATGTGCTAACTAGAATAATAATATGTATGTGTGTCCCTGTAGTGGCCAAAGCAATGACCACCAATGTAACCACTCCTTTAGAACCACTTCTCCTGCTCTATCAAGTGCTATGACCCAAAAGATAGCCTATCAATGACTTACTGTAGAAATCAAAAGTGAGTACAATGGCTGGACAGTTTTTTAATGCTTTTAAGCTCAATCCATTTTGAATTGTTGGGGTGACATTGCCAATTTTAGTTTATATGTCCATTACTGTGAAAAATCTTAGAAAATACTATAAAATTAAAAGATCTGTTATTATCAAACATAATCAACACATGCATATAAATCGGTGAGATAGTACTTTTCAACAGCAAATGTTAGAGCTTGATCTTTCATAACCACAATCCATGCTCGTGCCTCTTTTGTATCCATCCGCACTGGGTACCTTTAAAATCAATCGTCGGCGAGTAACCTTCGTAGTGATTCTTTGTTCCTCATCAGAGCTTGAGGCACTTTCATATTCACTGTCACTAGAATCCTGATAAATGCATTTTAGGCATGTTTTACCAGCAGACTTTAAAGAAAAAGAAATATTTTTATCTACGAAACAGGAAGGAAATAAATATTCTAATATTTATTTCAGAGATATTTTCTTAAACGGAATAAAATAACACCAATAATTGCATGGGCGGGGTCTGAGCTTCATTAGTCAACAGAAAGAAAGATTCACATCTAGTCCATATACACAGTAGTTCTCCTTTGGAGTGGGAGTGGTGGATTAATATTCAAGGATATTATTGGCAAGATGTACTAAAGAACAAAGTGTTGTTAAATGCGATAAAGATTTTGATCCCAAGGTCATCATTAGAGATGCCTATGCCTCCAACAGGAAGTAGTAATAAACGGCAATGTTCACCATGTATTATGTTGTAAAAATAATTAATTCTATTTATATGAGCCATCTGCCACAAGAATTATTATTAAAGGGGCATTTACCTCACTGTTGGTGTTCTTCATAGTGTGAAAGAGCACAAGATTGTATGTTAAAATTATCTAGTTTTTAATTAAACTAATAACAGCTAACATCTAAAGTTTTAAATGTACTGTATGTTTACATTCAAGTCTATCCTGCCCACTCCCTGTTACATGAGTAATAACATATAGCATGTGTGTGATGTGAGACTGTATGTTGAAGGCTGTGATTGATAGGTACAGCATCCTGTGGACTCAGTTTACACTGCACTGACCAGTTAACCCATGCCCGCACAGATCAATTTAGGGGTTATTGATCTTTACACGGACAGCTCCAGAGCAAGCAGATCACTGGTCTGCATTGTTCAAATTCCAGAGAGGCAAGAGAGCAGAAAATAGAATTTCCTTCCATAATAAATTACAAGTTTTTTTTCCCTTCAAACTGGAAATAAGCATATGAGTCTTAACATCGACTTGCATGGGTTACACACTCCTGCAACCTGATTGGTTGCAGTAATGTAACAGCATGTGGGCAGTGTATTACACATGTAAACACAACTTAAATTTTATTTGATTTCTTAGTGAAAAATGCACATATTTAAAAAAATTCAAAAAGTATTTCAACATGCTTTTAGGAGATCTTTACTTTTATATAGTCTTAATTGTGCAGAGTTAATTGGCCCATTTAAGAAATAAAGTTCTGCTACTTTTCCCCTCTTTTCTATTGCAATAAAGAGCATTTAAAATGTATTCATATCAATCTGAAGGCACTTACAAAAGTTGCACCTTGAAATCTTGGCACAACCAAAACATTTATAGGCGTCATTTTGCTAGTATTTGTTTGGTTATAACATATTTTCTCACATGCATATGTATGATTTTTTTATGTAATTGATGGTACATGGCAAATATTGTATTATTACATATTATTGTCAGTATTGAGACTCTTCCATGTGTTAGATGCTGAAACAACTGGGCTACGCTCCATTTCTCTTCACAGTTTAGTACATACAACAAACAGGATCACTATATATTTAAAGCACCCCACATCACTTGCAATGAACTAAGAGATTATTGCAATAATATTATACCACAAAACTGTTGTCTACCACTCTGACCTTTAGTACATTTACCCCAAAGTTCCAGGTTTTCAGGTATTGGTCAAGTGTTTCAGGTTTTCAGATTGTTTCCTTGCTCCATATGCACTGTGATTTGTTGTTTTAATGTACGACACAAGGCAAGCACTTGTGACATATCTCTCTTATGTAAAAATATCACTATTTCAACACAGGAAAAAACCCTAACATATCATAAATGGAAGAGGAAAGACAACATAGTAAATACAATGCTGTGCATACATATTACATATTAACAAAACATGGAAAAGGCCAAGGGGTGTGAAAACTTCTGCAATACGCTGTATTTATAAATATAAACATAACTGGATCAAACATAATCCATTCCTTTTTTAGAATTATTACTTCAAGTTCGGCAATAAACCTTCAGTATAACTTATTCTTAAAGGCATATCTACATTTCCTGGATTATTAATGCATCTGATAGAGGAGAATCAGTAGTGTATGAAAACATTTTTTTGCATGAAAAAATACCAAAATAAACATTAACAAACTCAACCTCAACAGGGAAACTTAGATATGCCTTTAAAAAGAACTTCTCTGTATCTCCTTAATGTCACACTTGTGTGATTTAAGGTAGTAACATAACACAGTGTAGCACTAGCTCATTGCAATAAATGTACTTACCTGAAAGCACATATAATGCACCCATATTTAAAAGTTACAGGACAGGATATCCATCTATATATCTTCATCTATAAGAGATCCCGCCCCCTCAAGGAAAATTATACATACTCAGTATTTTAGTGCTACACTGGTGTTTTCTAGTGTTAATGACCTCATAACAAAAAAAACAGTTTGTGGAAAACAATCAAAAATTATCTTAATCATTTTGGTGAACTAGTCTATCTACCTGAAGAATATGGTAGAGCAAACCTGGGTGACAGAAAAGGGTGTAACACGAACACAAATTTATGATTTTCATAATAGATGTAACCTGGATACTTACATGCAGAAAGGCTGTAAAATGTACGTAACACATATGCAAAACATGTAATAATTTATATACATGCATATGTACCATATTTGTTGTTTTTGATGCCAGTTCCTTCTGCAGTGAGCCACAGTATACAGCTTCTGGTATTCCTAGGTGGCCTCCCATCCAATTAATGACCAGGGCCAACCCTGCTTGTTTTCAGGATGGTGTGGCCTCTTGGTTCCCTGACTTGGAATCAAACCCAGGTCACAGTGTTAAAAGCACCAAATCCTAACCACTGGACCACTAGGGAATCCTATGCGTACCATATTATAAAGAACTAAAACCTTAGATGATACAGTGATTTATACAGGACAAACATCTTTTAAATACAGCAACAAGACATTTATTGAGTCCCAAATATTCAGTTCCAGGACTGGAGAGGTCCCTGTAGAAATGATCTTGGTGAGTTGTCCTATCAGTAAAGAAGCTCCCTGGTCTGGTCCTGAAATGTTGGAATGTTTTTGACTCACTAAAGGTGGTGTTTCATGGTTCTTGTTTGTCCTGTGTCTTCTTATACTCCCTAAAATATATTTTTAGAAGCTATTTCTAATGTTTAATCTATATTAAAACCCCACACACTATAAATTCCATATCACCAACTACATAACATTTTTCTCCCTACCTCAAGCATTTTGGAACATCCATATATGTTTTTGTATCCTTTTTTTATATATTCATACACATAGAATCATTATTAAAGGCCATGTACCCGTTAGACATATGTTGCTCTTATACACAAGATTAAATATTTAAATAACCTTAAAGAATGTGTCCCTTTTATTAATCGAAAAAGACTGCATGTTAGTGAAAAGGATGTAAATACCATTTAATGTTTCTTTTTCCCATGGATTTTTTTTTCTTTGCCACTGATGGTCAAAGCTGTAGTCTAACTGGATTAAAGGAAAATTAGATTATAGTTATTACTTAAAACGGTGTTAGTTGGCTTTAGGCATGGGAGCCCAAAAAGCAAATCTCATTCTATCTCCAAGTGGTGGCAGGCAGATGTTGGAGTGATGAATGGCAATCTATGTTCAACCAGCATGGAGATTTAGAGAGAACAGCTTCCCCACTGACTGTGCAGTCTAGGTATGGGAGGGGACAATAGATATAAATAAGTTCTACTCAATGTTTAAATGTGGTGGACTGCTGAAAACATTTATTATGATGCTAAAAAAGTAGATCCCATGTGACTGAAGTTTCGACACCCCTAGTTTAAATGAAACGTGAAATAAAAAAAATGCTATAATGCGTCTAAAAGGACAGTGTTTAAATATTGCAAAAGATAGTAATCGCAAAAAATGAGTGATGCAAAAAAAATGTTTAACCTCTGTACAAACTACTTTTGGAAAAAAGTCACGACAGCATTTAGTCTAACTTTAACTTTGGTGAGCCAGGACACTTCATCAGTCGAGTTGTGGACCACTATGGAAAATCAGTTACTTTGTGTTCTGGTTACACCGGATATGGCTTAATAAAAAAAACTAATAGGAAGGTCCTGCCTTTGTTCCAAAAGCAATTTACACATGGGTAAGAAACATATTTTAAACCTTGCAGCACTCAATGAAAAACTCATATATAAAACCTGATTTTCTTAAATGCATCATAGCGCATTTGTGACTTCACTGCTCGATTGAATTGTGCTCTGGGGCTCACTTCAACTGTATTCCTTATATGCAGGAACAAAAGACGATTTCTATAAATTGTTCATACAAATGATGCTCTTTTATGGAAGAGCAACTTATATTTCAGCAGAAATTCACTGTCACAAGTTTCTTGACTTTGGGCCTTCAGCTATTTGATTGGAGAAACAGGAACGCCTTTAACAGACCATGACTGTCTCTCAAGTTTGGTGCATATTTACAAAGTGCTAATTGTGAAGAAGGAATATAAGGTTAAATACTCAAAAAACATTATGAATCAACTGAAAAAACTGTCAAAATAGCACATATAGAGAGCATAGGAAACCTTTTTATCCCTTCAAGTAATGCTAAATTGCTCTCTTGGATCAGGAAACAAGTTCCTCTGATGAAGCAATTAAATAAAGATAGTCACAAAACGCGTTGGGGACAACTGGGGCAGTCCCGTCCTTTACCTTTACACTGTTTTATTACTGATGCTTAATATAAAACTGACAAATGGCTAGAAGAGAAAAATAATCTAGTTTCTTTTTTACGATATAAAAAGTATTGTAACGAAATTGATGAAGTTTTAACAAAAAATGTATGATCAGAAATTGACATTATATATTACAAAGGCAACGTCTTCAAACTCATGATTGATTCAGAACTACTTTATAAACAACTATACCTTTTGTTCTGCGGATGATCCTTCCTCTGCGTGAGTAGATGACCTTGACTTTCCTTCGTCATGACCTGTCCTTTTTGCACTTATAGGTAGAGAGCTTTTATGCTCTCCTATTACTGTCTTGCTTGTCACCTCCACAGATTTCTGATGTGCTGTTAATGGTGAGCTCTGTGTTTTTGGTTTCATACTTTGTTTCTCACTTGACTTTACAAGTTCAGTCTCTGGAGCACTGGATCTCGTCTTGCCCTCAGTTATAGACTCGGAAGGGCTAACGTTAGATTCCAGCCTTCCAACTTCTCCTTTAAGATATGAGGTAATGGACTCATGGCTACAAAATAAACAATAAACATACAAAATAAGATAATATTGAGATAAACATCATGTTGCAGTTACATAATACATAGTTTAGCTTCACATCAAATTGTGGGTTTGATCTAATTAGGCCTGGTAAATCTCAGCCAACACTAAACCAGGGAAACTTACTAGCAGGACTTTTTATTTTAAGATTTTCCTTTTAAGAGGAATATATTTAATGAATGACCACACAAAAACAAAAATAGGATATTTATCTAATTTTCATTGCATAGCATGGTAGGTAAATTATGTTCTCTCAGATACTTAGCACATAAGGAAGAGTAGGGAATATCCATAGACATGGACACAATAGGCTACCAGGTAGTCTGAGCTCTGGCAAATTGTCCAATGAGACCTGTTAAAATGTATTGGGTCTAATGTGAAGTTGGTTCTCTGTAAATTAAATATTAAATAATGTTCTATGGGCAGTTTACTGGGAGAGCACTCATTTGATCATAGCTATATGAAGACTAACGGGAAGTTATTATTTCGAAAAAATACATTTAACATGATTTTTTTCTTAGGAAGTGCTATCCAGATACTAGTTAGATTGACGCCTGGTAGCTACGGGCAACTAAATATTTTAATGAATCCTTACCTGTCATCTAGTCGTTCCAACAATTCGCTATTCATTTTGCGATCTGGTGTTGGTGGCTCCACATGAATACTTGATGCTTCACTATGCCAACCTGTAAATGAATACATATTGTGTTCTGCTTGTTCAACATGTTTAAGGATGGCCTGCACTTTATCCTCAGTCATCTCCTCTGATTCACCTTCTTCTTCTTCAAGATGAAGGTGCTTAAACAGTAATTTTAGTCTTTCTTCAGTCATTTCCTCCACAGGACCAGACATTTCCCTCTCATGCTGTTCAATTCCTTCTTCTCTTTGACTAGTATCTTCATTTGATTTTTTATCTGTGTATTGAATAGATTTTTCAATGCAGATATAGCTACCATCATGCTCTGGTTCATCATACAACTTTACATCTTCAAATTTGATGCGATGAATGGCCATGTCTTGAGAAACATCTGGACTGTAAACTAGTAAATCGGGTTTACCATCATCAATCGATGTGTCTTCCGCAGCCACAACTGGTGGTATCGCGGAAACATCTCCATTTCCCTGTGCAGTAACTAACACATCACTCAGTCTACTAGGAGTTCTAAGGGGTGACTCTACACTAGAATTATCGCTAAAGAAATCATCTTGGTGAAGGGGGGTGGGAGGCACATAACGCAAACCAGTAGGAGTTTCCAGTTCCACTTGAATTGTTGGATAACCTAAGAAAAACAGTACACTTGGACTAAATGGAATGAATATGACATAACAGAAAATAAATGCATGAAGAATGTTATTTAAAAATAATAATGAAACAAAATATGGAATTTGTAATGATATGATCTTAGAAACTTGAACTTTTTTGAAATGTAACACCATTGTACAACTATCAATTTGATTATTTTGTTTCAGTATAAAAACAACAATTTATTTTTTAACGTTACACTATATATAATGTATGACAAAGAATAAACAAACTCTCAAACAATTATTTTTAATTTACATAGTGCATATTTTGTTTTAGAAGTACACATATTAATTTAAATTTCCAGTGTCTCTGGAAACACTATATACTCAAACAATAAAGTCGGAGGATATAGTATAATATAATTTAATGGAAAACTACAGCATCTAAGAGGAAGTGGTAGAAGCAAAAGCATTGGAGAGGGTGATCTATATAAATATTTCAGGCACAGAAAAAATGAGTGGTTGCATAGAATGTGATGAGTAAGATGATCTTGGAGACTGAAGCGATGTCGCTGACATGGGTAAGATCAGAAACACTGACCAAAGAGAAAGAAAAAGACATATAAGCAATGGAAAATGGATGCACACATACTGACAATTATTAGATTGTGATTATGCAATGAATAACAAATTATCGGACTCCTTAACAAGGATTAAAGACACATTTAAGGTGTGGTTAAATGAACACATAAAACAATACTAAACAGATATCTACATATTACCAAGAGATATTGTGAAATCGAATACACTGTGTTGTAAATAGTGGTGGTATAAGCTTTATAAGATGTTGTTATCCGGCTGCTTACTAGCCCGCACTTGCCTACTTTATATTCTGGCTTTCAAGTGAGACAGACATATCAGAAGACAGAGGGCGGAGCTATCTGCTTATAAGCATGGGACCCCTAGCAATGCCATTTAGTGTTTAAAAGAACTTACCCCTACTTGAAAGCCAGCATAAATAACGTCTAGTAAGTGGAGGTAAGCCCGTAGTAGCAGGGTAACAAATAGGAAGGCCAACAAAATGTGTTCATATTACACAACAGCTCTTCATGATATGTATTACTAAACAGGCGTTTATGTGTCCCAGTTATGCTTAGGTTCCAAAAAAATAGATTCTAGATAGTTTTTGTCTTGATCCAAGAAAAAAAACACTTAGGCTAGAAAAATGACTTATAAAAAGCACAGATTTTGATAAATTGAGATAGCTGAGCTAGTCCCCCAGTATTTTAAAATGCTACGGACAAGTAAAGCTGTGGTGCAATTTAAAGAGATAGATATTCCTCTATCCAAATATCCCTGAGTGCGCATCATGCAGAGCCATGCATCAAGACAATTGTATGCACAGCACAAGAATCTTAAGAAATAAGTCATTCAGTCAAGAGGAGCTGGATTAGCAGAAGTGTTGAGTTCAGCTTGAGAGAAAAGAAGCAGCAGTCTGGTCTTGGTGAGGTGTGTAAGTTTCAGAGGAGATATAAGGATAGCAGCAACTACTTATAGACATTGCTGAGATAGACAAAAAATGTATACATTTGTTTGAAATTGCTTAAGAAAAACATTGCAACAGAGTAACAAAGTAAAATTCCCAATTTTTCTGTTGTGCACTTAAATGAGCATTTAAAAAAAAAAAAAAAAAACACTGACAAGATGGCTTATAGCTTAGAAAATAAACACAAAGTCACTGGTAATGACATAGTTTACGCCTCCTTTGTCCTGACCTGTTAGATGATACAAAGGCCCAGATTTATCAAGCAGCGTATAGAAATACTCCATCCATTACAGCAGGCAGTATTCCACCCTATACGGAAACCAGTATTTATCAAGTAGAGAATTCGCCTATGCGCCATTAACTACAACAGAAAACAAGTGCTTCTAATTCAACAGCACAAGGGGTAGAGAACAGCTTAGAAATGTCTACTGAAAGAACGGCGGTGATATTCTTCACAACATCTGTGCTATTTCTTTTCTGAAGCTGTTGCAACTAAATAGAGCAATGCATATAGGTTACGAATAATGGGAAAAATAACAATTACAAATATAAAAATAATGTTAAATATATTAGCAACAACAATTATAATAATAGTAATACCAATTGCATGAAAAATGCATTTAATAATGGTAACTAAAAAATAATGGTAATAATTAATAGCATTGATTAATAGTAATAAATAATAGAAATAATAATGTAATACATAAATAACCTTTAATGTTAATAGATATTATAAATAATAATATGTCAATGATAACAATAATTTATTATAATCATTTAAAAAATGAACTATTATTACTGTATTGTCATACTATTATCAAATTAGAACTATTATTATTAATATTTATTACCATTTCTATAATTATTATTATTATTACTATTATTAACTTTCTATGACAATTTAGTTAATATACATTTATATAGAGAGAAAAAAAACATACACTAATACATACATAAAATGGCCCTTTTCTATTAGGTAATACGCCTCTAATGGAAAACCATTACTAGATACGCTATGTACTGAAAACCTCTCACCTACGCGGCCCACTACAAGAGGCAGTGCAGCACATAAATACAAATCCGTTGCCTATTTATAAATTCACATACTACATTGGATACATTTGCCAATTTCAGTGCTGAACGCTATTGGCTTATTGTGGCAAATCAATATGCCATAGTGAGGTCGCTCTTTGATAAATCTGGGCCAAACAGAGGAAGAATTGAAACTCACTATATGCATAATGGCTAAAAAAAACAATTAATTCATTTATGGTCATCTGATAAAAAATGTCTCACAAGTTTGTTTAACAAATCAGGTAAGGGGAAGAGCTAACACATTCCTCGGAACATATATTTAATGTTGCTTTAATCATGCTTTTCTAAAATCAAATACAAATAAAAGGAATTCATTTTTTTCATGTAAAACACTGTAATGCAAACAGAAAATTTGGCAGTCTGTGTCCCTATAAATCAGTTTGGCAAACCTATCATTGCTTACCTGAATATAATTTATCTAAAACTAAACAAGCATACAGTTCAGCATAATCCAGATGGAAACTTTGGATTATTAAAAAAAAAAAATATATATATATATATATATATATATATATATATATACATACGGTATATAAAAACATCTTTTTAAAGTAAAAAATTTAACGTGTACTGTTCTTTTACTTATTTTGCCGCCTCCTTCATATCTGTACATTTCCATGAAGTCAAATGATTTCTGATCCAATATAATTACAACAGACATAACTCTATATCTGCATCTCGGCATGTCCGTGTAGGCTAGCATCACTGCATTAATGACATTTGAAAATAAATATGTAGGAAGAGGCAACCAGTTTCAGGAACACAGTATATAATTATTGTGTAATTTAATATATATATATATATATATATATATATATATATATATAATACTAATAAAAAATTAAAAATATCATCTACATTTCCATAATAAGGCAAATAAATCAGAATAGATGGGAAATATGGTAAATGTTTCTACTAGATTCTCAGATGACCACTGTAAAACCCTAATAACAGGAGCTAGATGTTTTAGTTAGGCATTGATCATTAATACAGTTAATTTTCAGTGATTTCATAAAACAGCAACAAAATCAAAGGTGCTCAATCAGAGAATGAACTAACCTTAAAAGGGTAGTTCTACGGACATGCAAATGCATTCTGAGAGCAGCCTCTTTTAGTTCACAATCAAATATCCTGTAGTATATGTTGGGGAAAAGATACAAATATCCTTACATTTTTAGCGTATATATTTCAAATTAGCACTTCCTTCAGTGAGTATGATATTTGGCTGGGATGTAAGCTGTTTGCCAGTATTTTCCATTTTTTGGGATATAGATTATGAAATGGTTAGGTCTACATGACCCACGACTTAGCACTTTCAGTTAACAGACCGAAACAGCTTTTAGTCATAACAAATGATGAGCTATACCATTGTTTTTATGTAAACGAGTTTAAAAGCTATGTTGTTTACATTTTCAGTTCATTCCACGCGGTCAGCAGCAGCCATTTTTGGGTGTTTTGCTACTGATCCACATTTTTGTCTAAATAAACTCTAATAATAAAAAAAAAAAACAGAGGACTCTGTTTTTTTTGTTATCGTGACTGGTATCAAAGTACAAGTAGTATGGGGTTTTTCCTAAACATATATCAGTCTGGCATCACTCAGAAGAGTGACCCAGCCCCGGACACCAGGCAATTGTACCCTGAACAGGAGAAACAGACATACAAGTGAGCTAACAGAGGCTGGTCTCTGAGTAGGTGACCAGCACTATAGAACAAACCTACTTAGGTGTTGTTCGTTATTAGACTGAGCACCCTTTGACTTTGTTATTGCTTATGCAAATGATCCTTAGGGGTCTTGTCACCCTAAAGGTGATAAGGGGCTCCGGATGTGGACTCCTTGCTCACTGTGTCTTATGGGACCCAAAAGAGTCCAAAATGTAAATCTGGGGTTTGTTGTTTCTCCTATTCAGGGCAGAATTGCCTGGAATTTCTGAGTGAGACCAGTCTGATATATTACAGGGAAATTCTCTTTGTGAAGGGCACAAGTGAGTTATAAGAAGCTGCTCTCTGAGTAGATGACCAGGACTATAGAGCAAAACTACTTAGGTGTTGTTCATTCTCAGACTGAGAGCCTCTGACTTTGTTCTTGATTTCCTAAAATTACCATATGCAACATTAAGCTTACTTTTAAAGATCAATATCAATTGCTGCTGGTATCCACTCACTATAAGGTCAAAGGACGATGGCAAATTTGTTTAGAAGGCAGTGGTAAATTTTCAGACACAAAGTTATATCAGAACAATGCTCTTCATTGGCTGGAAACTTATGTTAAAGTGATTTCCGACAGCAACTAACTTTTTCTGTGGGGCCTCTTATCTATTCAGATTGTTCTCAAAACCCCTTAGACCAGTTCCACTGCCAAACCACTCCTGCCACCTTGATGGCATTATAAAGGTAGAGACAATCAGTATATTAAATACTGTTATTATAATGCAGCAACAAAAAATAAACTGATCAATGCATACTTAAGACAACTACCTTGTCTTGTTGGGGCATTAGATTGGTCATTCAATATTAGAATGCTAGTAATACAATGAACGGAATGTTCTGCCAGCCAATTGAAAATGTTTTATTATTAAATGAGCTACCATGCATTATCAACAACTAACCTCACAGATACATTCACCAGCGCAGCATTAAAGCATCTGAAGAATCAAATACATACAAGTAAAATTATATGTTTTGAACTACTTAATTACCATCAACAGAAGGGTCCATGAAGACATTATTTTCATCTGCAAAACTTCTTGTGCCACTAATGTTTCCATAGTCAAATATGGGTCCTTCCAGTAAGGTCACAATGTCTATTCGATTAATTTTTGTCAAAACGTTGGTTAAGGCATCAGCTGAAAATACAATGACAAATGATAACATATATTTATTTTACAGGACACATGAAAAAAAAGTATTTGAATGTGTTTAGTGAATACACTGTATGTATATACATCTAATGCGATAAAATTACTATGTACCATGTTTTTAATGTTTTAAACTATGCAATAACCAAATGTAATGTGACTTTGTGAGAACAAGGCATTCTGATAATCCTCAAACACAGGTTTCTAAGACTGGTCTACCACGTTAACTATAGAGCCTTTCTTCCCAAACCACATGAATTCCTTCCAATGGCATATCCACAAGGAATATATTCCAGTAAATGATACAAACACATACTTACTTGTGGCATTTTTCCCATCTCTTACAACCCATTTCTTCAGCAGTATGAAACTTTGTGCAGTTAGCGAATTTGGGTTTTCAACACGGATTTGATTAATTTCATCAACTGAAAAATTCAGTTCTCTTGCAAGTTCTGTAAAATGGAAGATTTTCATATAATACAAAGTAAGAGGTTGTTTTTAGGAAATATTTCAGCAACATAAATGAAGCTATGTAGAAGAAAATAAAAATATTTGTTTTGACTTTTTAAATAAAATGTATAACATTAAATTCAATGTGCCATTGCATAACATTGTATATTTGTGTTCTACGAAAGAGCATTTGTTGGAATATCATCAAAATTAATGGAAAACAATCCTTGAAAGGCCAATGTAATGGCTTAAATAGTAAAGGACCCTTTATAGTGATTAAATTGTTTATATTTTTTGAGAAAGCATATACTAAATATTGCTGTATTTTCACGCATTTTGGGGATGGAGCTCCTCCCACCTTTTTCGAACTCCACCCAAAAGTGCAGCATGACTGTTCAGACACTACCGGTAAAGCTCTGCAGTAAATAGGCGGGTCCTTGGAAGTCTACTACAGGCTGCAACACACTTTGAAAATAATAATAGGATCTCTAGCCTAAAGATAATGGGAACACAGCTATTTCTGGTCAGTTTTCTCACAAAGGTAAAACTATTTTTTTAATTACAATAATTTGATTTTTTTATACGGCTCTATACTACTTGAAAGTTATAAACATTGGACGACTATATTAGTCCTTTATATATTATAAGATTTTTTTTTCCATTCTACATCTCAGTGGGTAAGAAGCATTATAGAGAGCTCTTGGAGAACCTCTTCTTCATTATGTTATACTGAAGTGGGCATATGTACTAAGCTGTTATATATGCAAGTACTTTCCACTTTAGTACACATGGCGAGGATAAGTACTAGTTATTGTTTTTAGTGTGTAATGAGTAATAAAAATATACATGAATATATGTATATGGTGATTTTGGTGAGGAACAAATACTAGGGAAGAATTGGCATTAAAGGCAATTTTAACACAGTTAAAACAAGGTTTCAACTTCAAGGCTTATTCCTATATATGCCTGACAAGTTGATTATACATGACTGGAAGGATACTATGTCATGAGCTCTCTATCCCTGTGAGTAGATCACTACCAGATATGTGATGTTTCACATTTGAATTTGTTATGTCTTAGTAGAACTTACCAATTCTTAAACTTTTCCATACTGGTTATTGGACACAAACATCATAAACGATATACCTTTTTATTTTGACTTTGCACAGGCTTTAGACATTTAACCAAAGTAGAACATGCAACTCCATCCCTCAAGTGCAGTTTTTAAGACTTATTTAAGTTAAGGTGACCTCAATGAATATGACTGATTTTACTTACTAACCCTCTTGTACTCCATCATTAATTGCAAAAACATCAGGCCTTGATCACTGCTATTGACACAGATGAATGTCTATATTAGTAAGTTAGTAATCTCACAGATATTACATCTTGGAAAAATAAAAAGTATGAATAGTCTACAACTATTATTTGACATAAAATATTATTAATGATATTGCTTTTATGGACCGACATATCTTGTTACACCATTGGGCATTTTTGTTGATTTATTTATGCCATAGATCTCCCAGAATTTCCTAATTGAGATCTGCCTCTAAACAGTGAAATATATTGTTAACAGCTTACATATATATATTAAAAATATAGAGAGATTGTGAGATATTGTTTTAACAAATTGCAGTTGTTAACCCAGATTGGGAGTGTCTTGTCATCACTCAATATTAAATTACAATGGAAGATGGAGAAGCAACAGTAGCTCCTTAGTTACTTGTTTAAGACATTGAGTTTACGCTTCAACATACCAATATTTATTTATATTTTAATACTCATAATTCATTTAGGCCGTTTAACTGAATCCTTAAATAAAACATGCATTCTTACCCGTCCAGCTAAGTCCCAAATGATCAGCAACGATCGCCATTCTAATATCAGTTCTCTCACATGGACTCTGGGGACCTGCAATTTACAAAGTTATAATTAAATTCATGTTTTCTTATTTTATAAAATTGAATTTTTATAAACTATTGAGTGCATCTATTCTAAAGAATACTGTGTGTTTTGTGATCTAAAAAAATAAAAACAAAAAGTTGTTTACCACAGCTTGTATTTTTGTACGTGCATGAAGTGTAAATATGTGAGCACTTTTTGGGAAGTAGACTAAACATGCTGTTTTTAAGTCTACAGGTGATGGATACAACTAAAATGGTGTTACTGGATATGTAGACTTTATGTTGAATACGTTACTTGCAGTGTGCTCCCACTGCAGAAAATTGTTGAGCATGCTTCTCTATCTGTGTATGGTGTAAAAGTTTCATTAAATAAAGAACATGTAGAGTAGGACACAAGACACAGATGACAATGACAGAATGGAAACTAACAGAGGTCACTCCACAAGCAATCACGACAGCTCATGCACTAAGGTCGACAAGTCGAGAGGTTTACAAACTAGGCTGGATTTCCACGATGTGAGCTATTACAGCTCCAGAAACCTGACTGCCTTTTTTCTCACCAGTCCTTCTACTGCTCCTTCTCTCACTGTCGGCCTTTTCAATCTTTGATTTTAAAGATGTTGCGTCTGCTTTCAAGTCTTTAGCAGACCTCGATGTAACTGAAGGCTGGGAGACTTGAGTGGCTTCAGATAATGACGTATTTCTTGATGTACTGTCTTCATCGTCAGAGAGCTCATGCTGCACCTTTTTCTCTTCATCAGAAAGACGATCCACAAGCTTTAATGTCTCACCACTAATTCCCTTAAAATATTCAATAGAATGTTTACAAACCTCACTGAACTCATGTCTCTTTACTTTGACTGTTGAACTGGCATTAGGTGGGGATCTTACCTTGACTGGTAATTTTGAAGGTACCTGTTTATTTGTCTCTACTTGTGGCTGCTTTTGCTTGGGTGCATTCTTTTTCTGTATAGGAGGGTTTGCTCTATTTAAATTTTTTACTGGAATCTTAGATTTACCTTCTGCATTTGTCAAATGTTCTTGTTTTGTGTCTCTTTCGATCTTACTAGGCAATTTCTTTCTACCAACTGCTGTGTTTGCATTTCCAGCCTGGCTAGGTACTGGTTTTACTGTTATGGCTTTAACAGGTAGCTTAGATCTTGGCCTATTAATTACTGAATCTGATGGCTTTTGTTCCCCTTTTTGATTTCTTCTCTTATCCTTATCATTTTGTTTGGTAGATGTTCCCAATTCTTTCCCTACATTACTCTTCACTTTGTTAACTTCCTTTATAGGTATAATTTCAGGCTGATTATTAAGTACAATATTAATTGTATTATTGTTTAAATTTAAGGCAGAAGAATCTAAATTGTTATTGTTATTATAATTTTCTGCCTGAATATCATGCATCTCTATCTGACTAATAATCTTATCACTAGTGGAAATATGTGTAAGTAAAGATTTACTATCATTATCTAAAATCTGAGAACCTGACACAGCCTCTACTTTGTCTGCCACTTCTCCAGTGCCATCCTTCTTCGTAGCCATTGTTGAGGCAGATATGCCCATCTTTATAGGTGTGCGCAACTTAGAATCAACTTTAGAAGTCGTAATGGTTGCTGATGACTTTTCCAATGCATTATTACCATTTGTTCCATCAAGACAATCTCCACTGGCCTGAATGATAGGAGTATGTTCAACTGCAGTTGTCTCTATTTGTTTTTCTAGGATGGGTTCTACCAAGATGTCCCCTGACTGTGGAAGTGTGATGGTAGTAATTTTGTCCCCATCCCCCTTGTCCCCTGACTTCCCTTCAGAATTATGCTCACCAATCTGAAAAAACTGAAGTCTTTCTTCAACAAAATCCCTCTTGCTCATGTCAATAGCACCACTGCGAGTCATCTCAAACATCTTCCCTTCATGAAATGGGAAGGGATTTGGCTCACTAGTTGGAGTACTTTCATCTGTAGGAGTTCTGGCTGGAGTAGTGTCTGGTGTGGTTGCCTGAGAGCGATCTTCTACTGCCAGACTGAAAGGCTTAGGTTCTTCATCCTTGGATTTTGTTTCAAACACATCATCATCTCCAGCTTTACTAGACCAGGGATCAAAGTCAAGGCTCTTTGTAGCCACGGTTTTAAAAGGTGTTGCAAATTCTTCATCTACTTTATAACTAAAATATGAATCAGGAAACACAGTTCTGTCAGGGTGCCTTCCTTCCAAAGTAAAAAATTGTGCTCCTGACTTTTTGTCACCATGTTCACCGTTGTTTTCATTATCAGAAATTTTTCTGCATGGCTTATACTCCTCAGTTACTACTTTTTCTTCTTCAATAACTTCAAGCTTACTTTGGCTGAAACTACGGTCACTGTGTTTCAAAATGCCTTCTTTAGACCATGGCTCTTTTTTCAGTTCCATTTCTTGACTAGCTGCAAGTCTAGAATCACCTTGAGTTAATCCATCATCTTCATCCTGCAAATCATAACCATCAAGAGAATCAATTTCGGTCGCATCGGTATCATGTGAGAATTCCGCAGTGGTTGCTATGGAGCACTCTGTAATAGATTGATCATTGTTACCATTTTGTTCTATGTCATTAGATGGTGAACTAAAACCATTTTCTGAATCCTGGTGTTGTCTGGGAGGACTAACATTTCCTGAGGTATTAGTTTTTGAGTATTCTTGTACCTCTTCATCTTTTATTTTAAATGTATACTTTTTAATTGCAATAGGTTGGATAACGGATTCATCATCACTTGAATCACTGAATTCAAATTCAGGGGGCACAGGAGAAGGTGGCTGTACTCGTATAACTGGCTCAGGTGAAAGAAATTTATCATGATCATCTTGAAGATTGACTTCCGTCATTTCCATTTCGCTGTCAGTTGAATGATCAAGATGTTTTTTACTAGAGGCAGTTTGTTCTGCATCTAAAGGTGGTGGAGGTGGAAACTCAATATATGCAACCCTATTGTCTTTTGTTCTTTTGTTAGTAGAGTCCTTGCAAGTATTAATTGGTAGCGTCATGTCAGTTAGTTGGCTGTCTACAATGTTCTGTTTAATAGTAGGTAATTTTACTAGATCTTCTTCTTCTGACTCCTCAGATACTTCAGGGATTGGACTTGGCTTTCCTGGTATATATGCCATTAATGAATCTGGGGTTTTGGAATTGAATTCATAACTCACTTCCTCTGAACTGGGTGTTTCTGGAGTTAAAGGACTTTTTCCTGAACTATCTATAAAGGATACTTGCTCCAGAGTATCATCTTCAGGGCTACCTTGGGGAGATGGTGGTTGTTTTTGTGGTTTAACAGTGATTAGTGTACCTCTGGTTTCTTGGACTGTTCTACTTTCCTGACTAACAACTTTTTTAACACCTCCCTGTTGTACCTCTTTCTCATATTGCTTTCCTACTTGCACAATACTGACATAAACAGGTAACGTTTTTATCTCTTTCAAAACTTCTGTGCTTGCTGCAGAATACCTTTTTTCTAAGTCACCCGCTAGAAAGTGATCTTGTGACTCTTTAACGGGGCTAAACTCTAAAGAATCAGGGGACTTAACAGGGGATATATCTAAATCCTCGTTAGGAGATAACCCAAGATAACCTTGGGTTTTATGCAATTTAATGTCAGAACCCCTATTAAATTCATCCAAAACAAAAGCAGAATGTAGTATGTCAGGTTTATTCTGCTTAATCATTGTAGAAGTATGTGTTTTAGTGACTTCCAATCCCACTTTTGATGGGCTATGATCGCCACCAGTACTGTGAAATGTTTTTCTCTCTTCAGTAACTCTGACAGGAATGTGTGATACGTTCTTCCCATCATTTTTGTACACATTTTTTTCATCACTGTGGCAACCATTATCCTTTCTAGCAAGTTCTGTATATAAAACTTTTTTGGAAGGAGATTTAACATAATTGTCTTTTATTTCTTTGCCACACGATGCATTTTTGTTTACAACTTGCTCCATTTCAGCTTCATTACTTGGAATATGAGGTCCAGTACTTTCAGTCTCCTTACCCTGAACAAATACATGTGTGATTGTGTCTTTTTGTGTTTTGTTATTTGAACTACTAGACATCTCCCATGTTCTATAGACCTTTTTGTCTGAGGATAATGAAGGTTCAGCAATGTCTACAGTACTAGATATTACATTAGCTGGCTGCTCTGAGACGTAGTCCCTTTTTGCTATATTTGACTTTTCTATTTTCTGTTCTACAATACTGCTGGTAGTTTTGATCATTTCCTTGAATTTTGAACATTCTTCATTAATTGCCCCAGTAATAGATTCCTTTAGCAGAGTTAGGTCTCCATTTGTTTCGTCTATAGTCTTTTGTTGTTTTTCTCTTGTGTGAAATTGAAAAAATGGCAGCCTACTTTCCTGTGTTTTCTTAACTGGAATTTTAGATGGACTATCATGCTTTTTTTCTTCTTGATGATTATCCTTATTTTTCATATTTATACTCTGCTCAAACTTAAGTTTAATAGAGCTGAGTTTTGATTGTTTTAGTTGGAAACCAGATTGTGAGCCTGATTGTGAACTGTTTTGATGTAAGGCGCCTTTTGCATCCTCCATTCTTTGCTCAAGCATCTTTTTTTCAGGACTGCAGGGTAAACTTGTTGCTTTTCGTTCATCAACTAGAGAGATACACTTTCCATCAAACCCAAATTGATGACTTTTAGTCCAGTCATCACTGGATGTTCGTAGATCTGTCATCAAGATTTTTTCTGGACTACTGTGAGTAGAGCTTCGACCTGAATGCATTTCTGTACTATTCTTTTTGTATGGCTTTTTTTCTGGAGACTGTAGTTCATCATTTAGCTTTTCTGTTTTATCACGGAAAAATTGTGAAACTTCAGTCAACTTTTCTTCTGCCTCTTTAACAGTCCTGTCTACCCTATCTTCATAAATTAACTTTTCTCTACCTCTATCTAGCCTATCTTCTGTAAAACGCATCCACATTGCATGTTTAGGACTTTTTGAATCCCCAGCATAGTGTAGCACGGTTACTTTATCAAAAGAGTCATCACTGGATATCCTACCTATGCCATTTTCAGATACATCTTTATATAGTTTTGAAAGAATTTCTTTCTTAGGTGTAGTGATTATTTTTTCTCTGCGTTGTTTTTCAGGTAGCTGTAAGTCTGAAGCAAGGAGCAACCCATGATCTCCTATAGTTTCCTCTGTATCAGAGTGTGATACATCTAGTTTTTCGGAAAGGAGCATTTTTTCCGCAAATCTGTAAGACTCTCCTCTTAGTTCTGATAGCTCATCATCATGGTATTCTACTGAGTGCTGACTCAATAACTTTAGTGTTTTGTAGGAATCATCAGACATTAGTTGAGCTGAACTTGGACGGCTGTCTTCTTCTTGAGATACTGGAGTGTTAACTCGTGAAGATTCTAGATAGGATGGAAGAGACTCCTCAGCAGTAAGCTCTTCTTCTTCTGCCTGTCCCTGCTCATCTGAGCAAGGAAACATGTTAGTTCTTTCTGAAATCACATCTTTCATGTTAAAATCTGCCTGATTTAAGTCCCTCTGATAAACATACATTTCTTTTTCTGGATGCTTTTTTGTTTCTCTAATAATAACTTCTGTAGGCTCAGCTTGGTTACCTTTTTCAATATGCACCTCTATTATGCGCTCCAACTTTGGTTTCATTTTGGTCTCTCTTTCAGAATGTTGTTGTGAGGCTTCTGTACACTTTTGAACATCTGATGCCATTGCAGTTTTGTGTTCAAATAAACCTGCCAGCTCTTTAGAAGGATCTCGTCCAGACTGGAAAGCTTTCATTATATCATGAACAGACATTGTTTCCTCAATTCTTTCTGATTTATTTTCAATAGACTGAGGTGTATGATACACCATTCTGGTAGTAGTAGTAATATGAGTTTCTTCTTTTACTCGTACCCCTTTGCCCAAAGTGCCTTTGTGCTCTTCCTCGTCAATTGCAGATTTTATTTGGGAAGCTTTATTTTTTACTTTCAATGATCCAGAAGAAGTTTGTTCTAACTCCATAAAGGATGACTCAGATTTCAAGGGTGGTGATTCCCTTTCTTCTGACTCTGGAATGTCTCCATTTGATGGTTCATAGCTTCTGATAACATGAACTACTTCTGTTCTTGTTTCTGTTATGACTGGTGGTATGGGTACATCATGAAAAAGTGGTTTTGGACCAGTACTTTCAGCGCTTTGTGGTGCTGATGGAGTTTTTTCACTTCTTGTTTCAAATCCACTATCAGACAGAGGACTTTTATCTTGTTCATGCTGAGAAAAATCATCAGGAGACTCTAAAATCATGTCTGTTCCAAAGATGGAGTCTGAAATTTTACACAATTCTTTTTCAGAAGCTGATGATCTCATTGAAGATGGAGGCATTTTAAGTTTATGTTCCTGCAAAGCTATTGCTGGTTTCAATACTCTTTTTTGTCTCTCTTCACCTTCTTTCTTCACATCATCATATTTGTATTTCAAGTTTGAAAATGTATTCCCACCAATATCATTAGTCAAATAATCAATAACTTTGGATAGGTTATAGTCTTTTTCAGATACAGTCCTAGTTTTTATCTGCATTTTTTCTGGTGTGTATGTAGAAAGATCCATGTGAGCATACTGTTTTGCTTCTTCAAGCTCCTCATTGCTAAATTCTACCCACTCGTCTTCTGGTGAGTGGCCTGGAGAAAGCTTATTTTCCAAGAACACATCTTTTTTTAAGATTTCACTAACCTTCACTAAATCCTCTTTTACTTTTTCAACAAGTTTAAATGGTTCCTCATCATCAATTCTAACTTCTTTTGTTAACTCTGGGTGAAATGATTTATCTTCAGAAGTATCCGTTTGAAGAATTGCAGTCATTCTTATTAGATCTTCTTTCATATCTGCAACATCTTTCAGTATCTCTTGGCTCGAAGATAAGGAAGATGTTGTGGATAACTTTAGGGCAGTAGGTGCCAAGAATAAAGATGTTTTAATTGGAGAGGAAGTCCGGGTAAATTGATTGGTTGGTGTCTCTGTTGCTAAAGATTTTGATGGTGATAACAGTGCCGCAGCTGATTTTGTCAATGAAGCGGACTCTGTAAGTTTTTTTAAGGTTGGTTCCGACAACACATTTACTACAGAGTATACTGGTACAGTTATAGTTGATGAAGTTGCAGATGAGGTAGTAGAGGACAGATTAGACCTAAAGGATGTGTACAAATTACCAGGAGCAGGGGCTCGGATTGTCTGAAAAGCTGAAGCTGTTGACTGGAATGACCTGAGAGATGAATATGGCATATGGGTTGCACAAGCTGCAGAATAATTCTTTTCAGCTGTATCAATTGTTGAATTAACAGATGAAGTTGCAGACTTTGTAACTGCAGAAATTTTGTCTTGCACATTTACCACTGATCCATTAATATAATTGGAGCAGAGTGGGTATTTTAAAGGTGAAGCAGACCCATTAACCAAGCCTACTTCACTGGGCCCATTTGAAACCTTTATAGGTGAAGAGAGAGAAGAGCTGATAACTTTGGACGACGAGACAGCAGGAGATACCACAGATTTTAAAGGTGAAGATGCAAGTGGCCCTGCAGAAGTAATGATTGATTTAAATGGCAAGGTTGAAGAATACATGTTAATATTTGATTTAGGAGATGCTGGAGGTGTCATTGTAATGGATGATCTTTCTAAAAGAGAACCAGCTGTGGTCACTGGAGAAGTTCTGGAGGAAAAAGCTGAGGTTGATGACAGCCCTTTAAAAGCAGTAGCTTCAGCTATCGTAGTAGCTCTGATTGGTGAACCAGAGGAACCTTGGATAGTATAGGGAGCCTGTGTCACAACAGTTTTTATTGGTGAAGATAGTGTCCGAAATGATCTAATTGGAGATGCTACGTCACTAACAGATTTTACAGAAGACGTAGTAGAAGCTCCAAGTGTGGATTTTATTGGTGATGCAGAAGAAACGGACCAAATTGATTTTAATGGGGATGCTGATGGAGTATTAGAGGAAGAGCTTGATAAAGAAGTAAAGCCTGATTTGGTCTGTCCAGGCACTGTAATTGGAGCAGTTGTCCATGACTGGTATGGTCTTGTTGGAAAGCCTGGCTTGTATGAATAAGTAGCAGGCATTGGTCTTGTTGTTCCTGCGCTCCGATCAACTGGTTCTTTCGTGAGTAAATTAAAATTAAAAGCAAAATTAACAAAAATGATTGAAAAAAACGGAGAGACCAGAGAAAAAAATTGGTCAGTAAATATTGTATTAATTTCAAAAGCAAGTACAACTGTTTTTATGAGTCTGAATGATGATGATGTAGGGAATCAAAAATAAGGTAGCATCCTTTGTATGAAAATGAGCTGATAACATGAGCAACATAAAATGATGGACAAAACACACATAGCAAACAAACAATGAAAGACAAAAAAGACAACACATAAAAATGATATTTAAAAAAATAAATAAAACAAATTTTAATTTGCTGAAACTTCCTATTGACTTTCTGATGTGCTAATTTAATACAAGCTGTATTCCCCTTCAAGACATAGTATTTCTTTGTGTGGCATTAGTGTTCATATTAGTACGATATTTAGCTTTCTCTGGTTGTACCATTATTTAACACTTTATTGTCAATTTAAAACAATATAACGTGTAAACATCACTTTTTTGTTTTAAAATGATTCAATACTGTTCATGCACAACTCCAAATATATGTATGTGACAGGCATGTAAAGTGCAAACTGTGGAGAGACTGGGATAAGTTCCAATATTTATCATCCATGCAGAAATTGGAGATCTGTTGCACAATCACAAAGCCAATAAGAGCAGAAACATTACTAAATATCCAAATTATTAATATTATTATTTTTTTCTTTTTTTTTTTCATGCTGTCAATTTTTTATGTTTGATAAAACCAAAGAAAAACGTGGAATGAAATGAATTAAAAAAGCATTTGTTGGTGTTGAGGATGACGTGAAGTGTCTGGTTATGATAAGATGGTCAAGCAGGGTTAACTTAAATAGAATGATTATTGTATTTAAGCGTGCATGGAATGCCATGTTAAACAAGCAAATGGGTCATGAAATAGTATACTTTAAAATGCATCTTTATTACCATTGTGTCCCAAACCAGTCCTTATGTCATTGCAATAATACAGGTTATAAAGATCGGTGTAAAGTTGAGTGTAAATATATTTTTTTATTTTATAAAGTGCTTTATTTGTTTGTTTTTTTACGTATCAAACTTTGTACAAAAAATAAGGACTGGACTTGGAAAACCATGGCAGAATTATATAATACATTCAGCTTTTCTTTTAAAAGAAGAGTTTATCATTTTGTTATAAATTCAGTTCATTGTATTTTTTGTCCATATAATAACAAACTACGAAATAGAACGTAAAAAAAGTTAAATATATATCAAATGTTTCATTTATAACCATTGCTTGAAATATTTATGTTGATTCATATTCTCTTTCGTAAGTCTAAGGTATACAATGAATAATGTTGGTGGAATCTGTTCTAGAACACAGGTCAGATAATTAGTGTCAATTTGTATAAGCAACACACACATATGAAACATAATAATACTGCTCCATATATTTGATATGTCTTGAAGATGACAGGGTAAGTAATAGTTTGTCTTAAGAGGCAACCATATAATATTAAATTGTAATGGAGCCTTACTTATAACTAGGTACATTACAATGTTTAAGTGTATCTGGTGTTCGTGTAGCTTCTAAATATCATTTCCTCCTGATGGCCACGTTCTGATGGCCATTGTTTTCTTTTAGCTGTTAATGACATCTCCTTCAGGCTGCTTCATACATGCTAATAATAAAATTGGTTACACTTTAAATGTTAGGATAATCACAGAACAGTTAAAAGTTAGCAATCAATTTAAGTCAATGAAGTTAATTCTAACGTTGAGATAAGGGTACACTAAGGCAATATTAAAAATTTGCCATTCAACCAATCACCTTCACTAAATATAAAATGTAGTACTTTTCATTGGTCATTCTCAGTCTGGTACTAGAATCATCACCAATGAGAAGTATGAAGGAGGTATGTACATATAATAAAATGTATGATAAACAATTAAGCACAGTATTTTATATAATAGAAAGTGAGATTTTCTGGGCTTTAGCATAATATTGTTTTCTATTTTGTGGGTGAATGGTTTTCCAAGTGGATTCCTCATTCACATGTATTATATTTAATTATAGGTAAAAAATATATATATATAAAAAAATATATAATATGCTCTGTAAAAGATTTGTTTTCAAATGGAGCTTGTGATGTCAGCATTCATTGGGCTCCAAACAGTATAGAGTTATTATGCAGGTAAGTCTTTATATGGACAGAAAATAGTAAAAACATTAAGTCCATTACAATGTGAATGTTACAACATTTTAAATAAATATTTCAAGGGACACAGAATTAACTGACACCACTAGAATGACAAAGATGTTAAAATAAACATAGTTTTACAGTACAGTCAGGACCTCCTTTTTTACAAATTCTCATTTTGGCGTGTGAGCTGCAGCCAATCAGCCTACAGAAGAGTTAGTTAATTCTCCATAGAGCTCATATCTCAGCTCTGGTAGTGCCTTGGTAGTCCCAGGTACAGTTTGTCTTAATATTAATATATAATATATTTTTTTATAATTCTCAAAACCAACTCTTTTAAATGTATCATAGACAAATAATTGGGTTCCATATCGCACTGGGTCTTTTAATTATTGTACAAGTGAGTACCCTAAAGTACAGTTGAATATTAATCCAAGACAGAAATAACAGAAAAGAAAAATCTTAAATCAGTTTTGAGAAATAATATAGAACTCGCCATACGATCTCAACAGTTAACACAGCTCATTAATGAGCACTGGCAGGTGATATGGGAAAACAGTAAGCATAGAAAGAGGAGACCACATTAGAGGCAGTACGTTGTAAACCTACCACAAACAGCATTTATTAAACAAAGTTTAAGTTTCCCTGTTTTTACTTTTTTCTAATCTAACACAGCTGCTTATATCAGGAACACACATTACTTTGAGTCTTTTTTTACACATACAGATTTATTTTAGAAAAATGTTTTCCACACCCATAGAGCTGCTTACATAGGCACAGTGAACCTACCAATAGAAACACTGCATTTGGGTATGGTTTTTAACCCTTTACTAAACTTCAAGCCAACAGCAGCACAACACAGATATCATGGGAAGCAATGTCTGACTCCTCCTTGCTTCCTTCACTCTCATCTGATACAATGTTTTAGCTGCCTTTGATTTGCCAAAATGAATTATACATTTTATAATAATATTAGCAGGGATTTTCAGGGTTGTTAACTCAATCACAAATCAGTAGATTGCAAACTCAAGAGATTTAGCAAAATTTGGGGTAAGTTTAATCATGTTTATTTTGGTATTTTTTCATGCAAAAACATTTTTTTCATACACTACTGATTCTCCTCTATTGGATACATTCATAATCCAGGACACTTAGACATGTCTTTAATTAATTACTTTTGGTATTTTACACCTAGATTCCAAAATCAGAATGCAATACAGACAGTTTTAACCATGCACTCATTTTTTGTTCTAATGTAACAGCTATTTTTCTACTCTGTTGTGAACTGCCACTAACTGTGATCAATAAAACCTAACATTTTATGCCTATAAAATGTCTTTCTATAATTTATAAAAGCATTCCCTCAAAATAGGAGCTATTTTGTACATGCTAATTCTACAGTTGTTATGTGAGATGTGAACAGAAGCAGCTTACTTTAGATCAAGAACATATATTTCCACTATTAAGAAGAGGCCCACAAATATCACATGGCTCCATCTGATTCACTCTGTCTCCTGCATATAATCCACCATTAAGAAAAGGTACATTGCTTCTATCAACATGCATATCTTTGTTCATACTGTCTATAATCAATGTTTTAGAAAGCTGCTCCTCTACCATGTCAAACTGGACCCCCCCCAACTCTATAAGCCTAATCACCTCCCTGACCCCCCACCCCTCTTATTCTCCACACACCTAATTCTTTGTCCTTCCTCCCCAAACCTCACAGGCCACACACACACACCACCTGGCTCCATCTGTATCACCATCTACTGCTACTTTCCACTACTAAGAAGAGGCCCTCACAAACATAATTTGGCTCCATCTGACTCGCTCTGACTCCTACAACCAATAACCCCCCCACCCAACTATGGCATGCTATATAGCAGTCTAATTACTAGTAACTTTCCCATTAGCAGGTTATATTATCTGACCACTAGGGGAAGATAATATATTACATATTGAGCCATTCATGCCCACTGACTGTATTAGTCCCCTACTCTGTCCCACTAAATGTAATACTTTTTCTAACTTTGCATACCTCTTTACCTAAGCAAGCTTTCCTTTTCTTCCTGACCCTTGCTACTCCTTATCTGTCTATTCTTGTCCAGGCTTCTGCCTCTTCCATTCACTTTTAGATTGCAAGTAGTGAGTTTCTAATTTTGTAGGGTGCTTTGGAAAAAAACACTTTCTACAAAGATTTTAAACTCAAAACAGGTCCCTCCATTTTCTGCATTAATGAATGCAGATTTGAAACTCTATTTAAAAATGTTGGCTACTAGACTGGGAGATATAATCCATACCTTGATATCTACGGATCAAGCCGGCTTTATTCCTGGAAGACACGGCTCAAACATTGTCAGAAAACTTATGAATTTAATATATATTTCTAAGTGCTCTTGTGCTCCCACCCTGTTTATTGCTTTAGATGCTGAAAAAGCTGTTGATATGGTGGGGTGGGAGTACATGAAATTGACACTGTCTGAAATGGGTTTCGGTAATTTTGGCACATGCAATAGGGGCTCTTTACTTAATTTTCTTTCTTAAAGTTTTGAAATCACTAATGGTATAAGGCAGGGATGCCCTCTCTCCCCCATACTCTTTACCCTTCTGATCGAACAATTAGCTTTAGCTATTAGAAACTCATCTAATATTGGAGGGGTGAGGGTGGGAGAGAGAGTGCACAAGACTACCTTATTTGCTGATGATATCATTCTGTCCCTTACCTCGCCCAGCCAATCTTTGAATTACTTGGAACAAATTATTTCTGTATTTGCTTACATATCCAACTATAAACTAAATGCTTCAAAATCTGAGATTCTTACAATTAACATCTCCAATAAGAATAGGGAAGAATTTGAGACAAAATTTCCATACAACTGGCATTCAAATTCTTTTAAACATCTAGGAATTACATTCTGTGAATACATCAGTAAGATGCCCGCTATTAATCTAGGTAAAGCGTTTCTCAAATGTGAGAAGTCCACAAAAGCTTGGAGTGGTATTCACTTGTCCTTTTCAGGCAGAGTGGCCACTATTAAAATGGTCATCTTGCAAAGAATTAACTATATCTTACAATCCATCTCTATTCCCTTTCCAACTGTGTTGCTTACACTTTTCAATATTTAATCCATAAATGTATACATTCTGGTAAACATACTAGGCTAAACAGATCAATTATGGTCAAAAAAAATTGTAATGGCGGTATTGGCTATCCAGTAATTAAATCTTACTATGACGCCATTAGATTATCACAAGTTTTGAAATGGTTGGATCATAACAATAAATATCCATGGCAACAAATTGAGAGTTCACTTATCATGAACTGTGATCTAAAGTCTTTGCTTTTCTATGAAAAATGTCCTGTCAAATATTTAATGAAAGGTTCAGTTATAGTCAAGTCAAATTTATATTTTTGGCAACGTACTAATAAAAAGCAGTCATATATTCCCTTTCCTAGTTTATTAACTCCAATTTCTAGTATCATTAAATTAATTCAAACTATTACAAATTCTAACCCTTTAATTAAATTGCGCAGATACTTGGTGATTTTTTTCTTGATAGAAAACGTCTCCCCTTTTCTCAATTTAAAGAAAAACTTGGTATTTCAAATTTTTGTTGGTTAGCATATGAACAATTAAAAATATGTGCAGATAAGCATATAACCAATAAAGTTTTTGGCAAGCAGTTGACTTCAGTCGAACTGCTTGTTCAAAAAAGGGACTTCTCCCACCTAATTTCCAAATGTTTTCATATTATACTATCTAACATTGAGAAAACTAAATCTGCCTCTTTGATGTTGTTGGAGCAAGACTTTACCACTTCAATTTCCCTAAGGTGTTGGGAAAAAGCTTTCAGAGTTAATAATAAATTTAGCAAAAAAATCCTTCCCAAATGGAGGTTTACTTTAAGACCTTAAATAGATGGTATATAGTTCCTCTTAAAGTATACCAAATCTCCCACGACATCAAAGATAAACTTTGTTGGAGAAACTGTGGGGGTATTGGCAATCAACTCCACATTTGGTGGGAATATCCTTTTATTAACTCTTTATGGGTTGAGTGCTTTGAATTTATTTCAGTGACACTAAAAAAGATTTTCTGTTCTACCCTACAGGGTTGTCTATTTCATATTTTCTCTGCCGCTCTTAAAACCACAGAACTTGCTTTAATTGTTCAGATTTGTTCCACAGTCAAAACTGCCATTATTTGCAGATCGAAACAACCCAACCCTCCTAGTTGGGTTGAAATTTATCAAAAAATTAAACTATATTAGAGATTTTGAAAACCTGTATGAATCAGGCAAAATTATTAACTAACACAAACTTAAATGGTCGGTTTGGGACTCGATTGTAGACCATTGAATGCTTAATCAAATCAAGTTTAGATGAGATACCTTTGACCCTCATCTGGGTACTAATATAGGTTATGAATGGTGTGTGAACGAGGCTATATCTGCTTTTTTTTTTTTTTTTTTATTGTAAAATAATGTATTATACTTTTGTGTAAATTATCAGGCATAGTCTTGTCTGTTTTGTTTTGTGTATTTTTGTAGTTTAAAAAATTAATAAAGAAGAAATTAAGTTAAAAAAAATAATAATAATATATCAACAAGATGGATTAAATTGAAGCAGTAGAAATCTATGGTCTCTGGCATTATCATCACTTCATAATCTGAGAGTGAGCTGCTCCTTGGTGCACAATTGTTCTAACAGAATTTGGCATTTAAAAATAATAGAAAGACATTCCAGTGTTTTCTTTAAAATAATGATATTTTAAAATGAAATTCCTTGAATAATTATATTAACAATGTCATCTGCCAGTGTTCTATTAATAAACACAATACTTATAGATATTGAATTTTCTGTGTATAAAATTTTAAATAAAATTGAGACTACTGGAACAAAGATAACTCTTCTTTTAAATACTATTAGTCTTGTTAGATTGTTAGATCCGACTCACTCATTCCAGGCTCGGTCAGATAACTGTAGCGCTTACGCAAGGCTAGAGATACAAAGTTCTGCCGTCGATCAACTTTCTCTGTCTGTGGGAGAAATAGAAATATATTTAGTTCACAGTACGCATTTTATTTCGATGAACATTTAAAATATTCAATATTACTTTCTATTACTACTGGTGCAAGAAAAAAGAAACATCAACAAACCTCACATATTACATTTAGAACACAACACAACACATATATACACACACATTCAATTTTCCAACTACATTACATTGTTACATTTAAGACAAAAATGAACGTTAAGCATATTAAAATGCAGAAAGGGGACCGTTGTTGGGTTATATTATAAACCAGCTAATTAAATCTCATAGTATAGCTAAATATTTTGGTGGACTTTTTGGTAAACTATGATGAGACTTTCTTGAGAAAGCCTTGTATGGTGTGTTAAAAAACTATTTGTGATATGAAGACATCATTAGTATAAAAGGAATGATATCCTGAAATGCAAAGTAACATTAGTATTGATTAGTTGAAAAGGATATTAGTTGGTTACGAAACAAATTGCTTGATGAGATTTCATAATGAATAACTAAGCCTAGACTACATACTACTGACTTATTTCCAAAATTAGAAAAAGAGAATTACTTCCATAACAACAACCTAAATTGCTCATTAACATGTATAAATGGCGACTTTCAATTGAATTATTTTCAAACTTATATTTCTTTTAAAGAATTTTTTATTATTCATGGATATGGTAATTAATTGACATTACAATGCAAACATCTCTCCTTTTTCTCTATAATAAATATTTCAAAAAAGTAAAGAAGCACCTCCATTGTATATTTACACTGTGCTACATTCTAGTTGTGGTGAATATACATTTAATGTTTGTTGACTCTCATAGATCTTTGGTGAACATGTGAATATATTCATCTTTTTAATTTTTCAACTACTCTAATCAAAAAAATTACAGGACAAATATATCTATTTAAAATATAAATAATCTGCCAAAATGAAATGAGCCAAAATGGCACATTGATTGAATAGTACTGGCTCATCTGCATTTTTAATCATCATTACCTAATAAATGTATTAAGCTACTATTTGAATGGTCTTGAATAAAAATCATAATTTCAAATTTTCCAGAAAAATTGGTGAATATGGTCTAGTGTATGAGTGAAAGCTTTTTAAATTACCAAAGATGTCCATGAAAGTTTCTAATCTATTCCTGAATAAGATATAACAGAATACATAATTTTTATTACCTCTTCATCTTGATCTGACTCTGTTTCCTTTTGGTCCAAGATGCATTGCAGAGGTAAGGTATATTATAGTGGGCAGCAGGGAAAAGAATATTAGGAGATGAAAAGGAAGAGGTAGGAAGCACAAAAAAAGCACATAAAAAACACTGACACAAGAAGGTATTACACAAATAAAGCAAGTACCAAGTGTATATTAACACACATGCTTTGCAAAGAATACAAGCTCACACTGTGAACTGAACAAGAAACTTTAAATAAAGTATCCACTCTTAACATAATTAACATATCTGGCACTACAGCGAGAACATAAAATATAAATTGCAAATTCTCAAAAGCTAAGGTTGAGGAGCAAGCAAGTTATGCAGGGCCATTCAAATGGAAAATATACAAAATAAAATGCAGCTGATATTTATTAAATATACAAAAGGAACATTACAGGTCTTGCAATTCCATAAGAAATCAAGACACCTATTGGAACAGACTTTTATTAGTTCTCATTTTTCAATTAATTAATTAATAGAATGGACAGTAAACATCAACATAATTTAGAAAAATAGACAACTGTGTGAAATATCTGCATTCAAATATATATATATATGTTTAAGGTAATCCTAAAAAATATTCTGGATTTTTTTTCATTGTAAAGCAATACAGTAACAAAGATTTCATAAAGCATGGTTTGATGTAATCCAAGATCTTTCTATCTACCAATGCACGGTTTGGATATGAGTGCTTTAAAATGATTTGCCATGTTTATTACTTTGCCATTTAGCATATATTTTTATGTTATGGGAAAACTTGTAATTCCAAGGACAGTAAAACCATGCTTTGGTTGTATGGTGTGAGAAGAGTTGTTAAAGTATACATCATACATATAAACCTATCACTTAGACATGGCACACAATTTGGAAGGAACTTAGAAAGTAAATATAGGATTCATATATCAGCTCAGATAACATCTTTAAGAAAATACCTCAAAACTGAGTGGGGAATGTTTCCTAGAACATGTTACAGTATTTAGCATTGTTTGTTGGCAGTTGAGTATTTCTAACTTTTTTTTATGATTAAAGGATACAAAATCAAGTAATTTTTTTGTTAAACTATCATCCGAATTAATATGAATCAGTAAATCATTATAGATATTTTATGATTCATGTTAGAATACTGACCTTTGAATCATAGCTATACCTGATCCATATCCCTAGCACTACAATGTACCTGTTTAAGTACCATAACCCTCCATACCAACCCTCTTGGCCTACCCTACTTCGTAACTTAAACAGTTTTACTACTATTCTCTCCCTACTACCACTGCTACTCAAGGTCTATGATTCCTTTATCCTTGCTTTACACCAACTCATAATATAAGCGTAATCCTGCTTTGACAAGTTCAAAACCATCCTCAACTCCATTTCTAACATTACTCTACCCCTGATCTAATATGCAGTACTTTTACCACAATGTTACCCTTCCCTCTTTTTGTTTGAGAACAGCTGAACTTTTTCAGAATTATACAGTCTATTTTTTTTATATGTACAATATTATAACTTATAGACTTAACTATTATAAAGATGTTTGTTTAATGTGTATGTAATATACTTAAAAGTTTGTTTCAGTTTTTTGAAGGATCGAAGATCATGACCTAAGACCTAAGAACATAAGTTAGATGTTTTAATTAGGCAATGACCATTAAAACAATTAATAATAAATTATTTAAAAATGCTTAATTTTTTTTAGTTGATGCTGGTCGCCACCGACTATAAGATCAATGGCAGGGGTAGATTTGTGTAGCACACAATGCTAAATTTTCAGGTACAAAGCAATACCAGGGTAATGATTCCCACTGGCTGGGTACTTGTTGTCTTAATAATATGTCCGTCCATTGGTAAGCTATGGATTATTGCTTGGAGTTTTATCTAATCAGATTAATATGTCTCTCAACCAAACCCCCCAAACTTCCCTGGATGACCTTTTCAGTGTAGAGACAAAAATTCAGCTGTACTATAATCTATGTAAGTAAATGTAATATTGAATACGGCTAACTTAACTAAATAGCAACTGTACTAATGATCATTGCATAATTGTGTAACTAACTCCTCTTGTTGCCATTTCAGTAGTACTTTAAGAACAATATAAGACACTTTAAAACAGCATGAAATCATCTCAAGTATTTTTCATTTAACAAAGAATAATGATTAATTTACCATTGATACATGATAAATGAATATATTATATGACCTCTATATTAACTGGATGTCAGTATACATTTTTTCTTTTTTCTATACTTCTCAGACTGTGTAATGGTGCATCATTTAATTACAATAATTAAAATCAGAATTATTAAAACCATTTTTGGCAAGTGAGTCAATCTGAATCAGATTTTAGACTCCACATATGTTGAAGTAAGGCTTAGACTATTGCCTATATGCGGCCATCAAAAAATAGAGTTTGAATGTGTATTAAAAAATGTATTGTTTAATAACCCAGAATCCTAACTAATTTGCTCAGCATAATTAGTAGTAGAGAAAACAAATTAAAGCAATTAAATAATGCCTTGTGTAAAAATAAGGTTGTCGTGATCATTATAGCCAAGCTTTTCAGATAGCGAATTGATTCTTAAAATCTGTTTTTCAATATTACGCTAAACCTGTTATAAATAAGTATTTACATGTTTTTTTCCAGAAGCTTGTTAAAATCCACAAAAAAAGAGTGTTTTGCAGCACATTTGTAGGGGGCAGCAGCCTGCCTCAAATTGCCAATATAGGGTTATAGAGAAATGTGTTCATACGCACAGAAATGTCTTTATATAGTGACATGTCTGTCTATAAGTGAAACTGATATACTGTAGATATGAATACATCCATATAAATGTTTATAGATATAGATATATATTTGTTGTGATCTTAAGATAAAGGCATGCCAATATTAAAGGGGATGTAGGAGCACACCTGAGCTGGCCTAAAATAGCATAAAACCTAAATATGCCCATGACAATTGGTGTTTATGTCTCAGTGATCTAGTTATCAATCTTTTTTTTGTTTGTTTATTTACAGATAACACTACTTTTTCTATAATTAATGACTTATGATTAACATAACTGTATAGATGATAATCCAAACAGCAAACAATCTACATTGATTTCCAAGAATAGGAACCATTTACAAGCTCTCTACATTAGTGAATACTGTCACCGTGGATCATGAAATGGGCTCTTTCTAGTAACTTATGTTTGAGGAAAGTTTATTTTTGCCTTCAATTACATAAGAACAGTATTAGATGTAATTAAACACACAAACTCCACTCTACCTAAATTTAATAAGCCAGTAAAAAATGATTAAAATTATTTAATATGTGGTTGCTCAAAACAATATGCAAGTTCTCACAAAGACTTGAGCATTTTGAGACAGCTCTACAGCATCTTTATTTGGTTAGCACAATTTTAGTATGCACCAATAAGCATGATTTCCCATCAAATGTTAAAAAAAAAAAATTCTATCAGGATTGGCTCTGAAATGGCTGTGGATTTTCCTAAATTAGAGCAAGTGCTAGAAAAAATAAGTTAATTGATACAACTGAATAACAAAGATGGGAAAGTTTGAATCCTAGTCTATACATTTCTTTTGAATCTCTATAAATGTGTAACTTAATATAGAAAAGCGTACTGTATCTGAGATCTGTATATCAAAGAAGCCTAGTGCCAAAGACCGATTGTACATTCAATGTTATCTGTGGTCAAATATTTTAAAGCTCAATATATTCAAGTTCCCTAAACTACACTATGCCATAATGTCCCTTACTGGCCCATCTTGCATTTCAAGATCGAACTAAAGTTACATAAAATAACCAAAAAAACAGTTATGCAAAATAGTAATAATTTAGTGCTTTGATACCTTTTTCTGAGTAGGTAGAGTGATATTTAAGTTGCAAACAGCAGTCTGCGGCAAACCCTTTGTAGTCTTTGGCTCTTTCAAAAAGGACAGACGGCCACATGGTTCTTGGCTGGGGTCTCGAACCTAAAAATAAAAATACACTGATAAATAACATGAATAAAAATAAAATCAGAAATGTAGGAATGGTATTGCTTAAAGTAAAGTTTCTAAAGTCCTCATTTTATCTGGAAATATTATTTTGAGCCTGAAAAACAATTAAAGTATGTTTATGTCCATGATTTGGTAATCTTGCTTATCTGATTGTTTGTTTTCTTGCTTCTCCTTGCCCTGCATATAATATACCCTATATTGAAGAACTACTCTTACAAATAGTCTAAATATATTTAGAATAGTAAATGTCTTGTTTAACTATTTTACCAAATTTCCCTGCTGTGTAGCCTACTATTTTAGTTTATTCTAATAATGTTGCTGAGATGGCAAGTGACTTTGAACACACAGGAAGTTTCTATTTGTACAATGGAAATGTTGGATCGGAAACTGCCAGTGCTTTCAAAAGGAGGAATGAAAAGTTAATTACTTAACAAGGACACACCATCTTGTATATAAAAATTAAAAATGTAGAGGTTGTATTTATTTATTTGTCTGCTTTCTGAGATCCTTTACCCATTATCAATATTAGTTATTTAAAATAAAATTAAGAAAAAAAAACAAAGAGGTCCTTTAAGATTTATTAGTACATTTTAAGCATGAATCTTGATGCAGCACTTTCTTTGTTTTAATACTAGACTGACTCACCACTTGGTAGGGCCCTAATAATCCATTATGCTTTGTTGCTGATGAGTTTGTACTTTTTATTGTTTTTCCTATGTTGCTTATACACACACATATTTACACCAGGGCCAGGGTTAGTTGATTATTTTCCATATAATTCACCAAGGTCCAAATGTCTTAATGAGAACCAAGTGAAGTTCCTTAACCCATATGTTCTACTGGACCTGCCCTCTCTTTCATCCCACACATACAGTCTGTAACCAAATCTTGTCTTCTCCATCTAAAAAACATATCCAAAATACGCCATTACCTTACACAAGACACTACTAAGATTCTAATACACTCTCTCATCATTTCTCGTCTTGACTATTGCAACTCGCTCCTTGTTGGCCTGCTCACGACTCGCCTCTCCCCACTTCAATCCATAATGAATGCCTCCGCCAGACTCATCTTCCGTACACATTGTTCAGTGTCGGCAGCTCCTCTTTGTCAATCACTTCACTGGCTTCCCTTAGCCTCCAAAAGAAAATGTAAAATCTTGACCCTAACTTATAAAGCCCTCAACAACAGCGCACCCCCATACATCTCTGCTTTCATATCCAAATACTCCCCCACACGCTCTTCGTTCTGCTAACGAGCTTCTTCTTTCTACCACTCTTGTCACCTCCTCTCACTCCTGCCTCCAGGACTTTTCTTGCGCTGCCCCTATTCTCTGGAACTCCTTGCCTCGCTTCACCATACTATCACCCTGCCTTAACTCCTTCAAAACTTCAAAAAAATGCACCTCTTTAAAGACGCCTATAACCTTCCTCCCTAACATGCTCAGCACCACTCTCTCCCTACTGTACCACATACACACTGCAACCTTTAGATTGTAAGTCTGCGAGTTTCAATCCTGCGCGGTGCTTTAGCGAAAGCGCTATGGACACCGGATTCCAAGCTCAAAGACAGGGCCGTCCATTCATTGCAATGTGTGAATCTTGAACTTGTCATTGCCTGTAACTAAACTTATGTATAGCGCTACGGAATATGTTGGCGCGTTACAAATAAACTATAATAAAAATAATAATAATAATATAATATAAATTGAATATAAAATATAAATTTTATAATAATTTATTATTTTAATATAATATATATTTTATATTCAAATAGAATTGAATATAAAATATAAAATAATAAATTGAATAATGCAGTGGAGTCAAGAAGAAAGGTGTCAGAGGTTCTGATTTAGATCCAGGTACGTCAATTGACTAGCCCTACACTTTATTATTATTGAAACAAAAATGTATTTGATACAGAGAGCGCGGTGCATTTCATACTCCAATACCTAAACTGTTTTTTAAAAGTCAGTGGCGTATTTAATGGTTTAGATGTATATAATTGTAGTTGTTTATCAGTACTTTGCAAAGCAAAATTGTGCACATGGGAATAATTTAGCCCATATAGCCACGGTAGGCATGACATTGACAGCGGTTGAAACTGGCTGCATCCTTCAGTGTATGTCGTTGAGTTTAATATGCATATTTAAGGATCATTAATGAATTTAGTAACAAAACACTTGGCCCGCAATTTATAAACATTACAGTACTATCATGGGGAGGAACAACATAACCCATGACATCACAAAACCCTAAATGGAGTTGGAGGCAAATCGGATATCATTTTTCTGGTATGATTTAAATATATAAAACAATCACAATGATTTAATTAAGCATTAAAAATAATTTTGGAGCTCATTTCAATATTTTTGTATGATCTTACCTTTACAGAAAATGGCAGCCTGTTTTCTTTGAAAGCATAGAAGTTAAATATTAACTGCTGCCCTCCTTTTGTCAGAGGGGCTAGATTTCCATAGCAGTCAACATGGATAGGTTTTCCTTCCAGAACCTAAAAGGAAAACAAAGTTATCATCTTACCTTGAAGGAAGAAAGCATTATGATATCAGAACAAGCTATAGGATCTATTTTGAAACATCAGTGAATAAAACGTTATTTTAACAATCAGTGACTGTTTTATTTACTTCACTGTATTCAGTGTGGCTCCTGAAAATTGCAGGATGACAACATAGTAGTTTTAATAATAGTTTTACTTGTTTAATATGTAAAAAATACAAAACAATCAACACCAGAGGAGCTCAGAGAACAAACTAATAGGTAAGTTCTACGGACAGTGAGCAAGGGGTCCACCTTTGGAGTCCCATATTATATATATATATATATATATATATATATATATATATATATATATATATATATGTAATGAAATAAAGATTTCATTTTCTGGATATTATTTATGTTTCTCAATGCCTTTATTGTTAGCAATAAATTAATTTCCTACGTCAAGAGAAACTGTGACTTATTTTAAAACATATTAATTTGTTATTTTTGTAGACAATTCTCAGGTATACATAAAAGCAAACTTTTATGTATGAAACCATTTTGGAATAAAAAAAGCAAATTGTTAAGTGTATTAGAAATGTACCTCTATATCTTTACTCCTAGCCACCTCTTCAAAGTTCTCCTGTTGCTCCAGTGTTTTGTCCACTTTGTCATCCGTCATACAGAAGCAGCGGAGTCGTGCTTCCACTGGGTCATTCATTTTGGCAAACACCACAAATTTGGCCATGTAGGGAACACAAATTAATTCCCTGTAAAGCTGTGTCGCCAAACTAACAGTTTCCGGTATCTGATGGCAGTCCCCAAGCCAAAATCTGTACAGTAAAAAAATGAAAACAATACATTATATGTAAGATGTGTAAATAAACTATTGGGACCCCTGTAAAGTGACTTTTCGGGCAAAAACTAGTAATATATAAGTGTTTTAACTAGGTTAACTAAATAATGTCATTCTCCTCAATGTAATTATGACATGACATTTACACTTCACTTACTTTTAAGAAGTCTCAATAGTAAAAGTTTCACACCTCCTTCTGCAGCCTCCAGTTACATTCCCCTGAGAGGGGACATATTGTACAGCTTTGACTTAATGCCAAGCTCACAAGAAGGGGCTTCGGACCACCAGTGTAGCTGCTTCATGTAGATACATAGCATATTAGTGTATGCATTTTTGCAGTCTGAGGCACTGGTAGTGTGAAGCAAATAGAAGGGAGTAAAGGGAATTTAATTGCTCTCCAAGAGCTTAGCACTTTGTGGTTACATCTATCCCATACTCATAAAAGGATACGGATGCAATTCATGAACCCAGTATCCAATCAGTACAGGGATTATTTGAAATATTGAACAATAAAGCTTGAGAAATGGGGGAAGCAACATAAAAAATAGTTTAGTAAACTTAAAATATTTAATGGATACACAAAAAAGATATACTCACAATAGGAGATGAGATAAACAGTAGAGTATCTGACCAAACGTCAGCTTTCATAAAAAAGCCTAAGAACAAGACGTTCTCATATTCTCTTGTTTTTATATAACTTTAATGTGTTCAATAAATATTTTAATTTTACTGCACTATTTTTCTCTTTGTTCTGCTTCCCCTCTTGCTGTGTTTTGGTACTTATATTCTCCAAGAAATATTGAAGTGTATGTTTTTAAAAGAAAGAATACTACTATTTGTATTGAATTTTGAAGACTTCAACCTGGATAGAAAATTATATCTGAACTAATAAAAAGATACATTTTTAAAGAGATGGATATTTCTTCTGCATGATTAATTGTTGTTAAGAGAGTGATTCATGCATTATTGTTTTCCTTACAAAACATAGATATATAATGTTTACCTGGCTGACACATTGGTTGTGAAAGAAACACAGTCATTAACGAATGTCAAAGGAGTGGTTCCTGTAATATCTTCCCATTGGGCAGGTGATGTTCCACCTAAAAGTAATCAAATTGAGACAAGCACCAAAGTTAACGTTTATATCCACTGAATATTTCCCATTGCATGCATATGCTATAGTTCATAATCTGGACTTATGAAACACTAAGGACAAATACCTACTGTTGAAAATAATCATGACATTCAGAATATTTTTATTTACATATAATCCAGTATATTTGCATGAAGGATCCCATAAGAGCTGAGTCAATTACTTTGGCACATTCGACTGAGCTTAATGTTATAGAAGTGGAGTTATATTCATATGGGAATAGATATGTGTCCTAACACTGAAAAAAATAATTTATTAAAACTGAAAAAATATCTGATATTATTTTTCCGAAGTTGTCAAAACATACAATGATTATTTTTCACATAAATAAAATAAATTGAAGAGCATTTTAAAATATTTAAATTACTCCTGCCAGTTACTCCTCCATGTTTGTGGAAAATGGAAGTTGCCATATTAGAAATGATTGTCCTGGACACTGAGCTTTGTGAGCTGATTGGGTCAAGAGCCACAATAAGAGCCAATCAAGATGTGGCAGTTAGATTCATATTTCTATGTTCCTCGCAGTTCACAACTCCTAATATATAGAGGTGAGTGTTACACTTTTACACATATATTTGAACTAGGTCAACTGTTTTATATTAGAGCAACTTGTGTTTTGGAAAAACTTCCACTTTAAGGAAAACAATTCTTAGTTGTGTCAATTGTACCTTGTAATATTAACCTGGTCAAGTGAATGTACTTTAAACTTTTTGGTCTGTTATTCCAATCATGTGGAAATAGAGAATATGTCTTTATGTACATTTTATACGCACCTGTAATACTACACAGGAGCCTCAGGCTTGGTGTGGAGTCCCCTTTGTAGCCATTTGTTACCCCTTCTCCTGAAGGAGGCGGTACTGGGATTGTCATGGTTATTGGTTTGTGGAATTTCCTTCTTCTGGGTTCCACTGTGACTATTGGGCTAAATGTTGCTCTGTTTCCAATTACTTTTTTGACCAGTTCATCAGGTACTGGCTGTGCCTGTTGAATTATTAATGTACAGAATTATTAATAATAAAATAAATAAAAAATGAAATATGGTAATTAACATTGATCTCTCACACTTCACAAAAATAATCCCTATTATCAATTTACAATATTACATCTGGAAATTAGTTCTCTATTTCCTTAATGTAAATATTTGATATCCCACATTCTGTTGATAGCAAAATGTCTTCTTCTAAAATATTGGAAACTTAATCAAATTCCTTCTTGGCTAGAAGCAGAAAGTATTATTGCAAGTAATATGAGTTTTTTTAAAGATTGCCTAGAGATGGTTTAAAGAAAAAGGGATTATATATGAAATGGCATCTTTGGGATTTATGTGCTAAATAAAGGCATAATTTCCTATCTCCTTTAACTTTCCCCCATCTTTACTCTTGCTATAAAGAATAACTGTCTCCTCGCTGAAAGTGTAATATCCGTTTATGTTGTATGCTTTTTTAATGTAATGTCTTATATGTTGTATTTATATTTATAAGTGAATAAATAAATATATTAAACAAAGAATGTATGTGATTACATGATGCTTTTATCCAACCAATAATATTGTCATTTACAGGTGGCCACACTACTTCACATTCTTGACTATAATGATTAAATTAAAGTAATTTCTTATTTTCTTACACTAGAGGTTATGTTATCCATTACTATAGAACATACTTTATTTTAAAATGTAGGTACACTAATACATTTTATGCACTGCAATGAACTTTAAGGAGAGACAGAGAGAGAGAGAGGAGAGAAGAGAGAGAGGAGAGGAGAGATGAGAGAGGAGAGAAGAGAGAGAGAGAGAGTTTAGACCAGGGAGTACTTCATAAATAGTTATCTCCTTTTCCTCTTCTTAATTTATAGCCCAGTGTCTGAAACTACAGCATATGTCGGTGATCTCTATATAAGAAATAACACTGAACTAACAACAACACATGAAATAATGTACCCAAAACTTAAGGATAATATAAGCTACATGGAAGTTCCCTGACAATATAGAGGAAAAGGATGCAGGCCAAATGCATTTATTAAATAATTTTATTTTTAGGCACTTATTATTTTTTGTAATCATACTCATTTGTAAAATTTTTGTTTCATGAGATTTTTGTAACTCCAAGTGTGGATCACCAGAATGAAGCTCTATGGTCACTGCTGTCCCCAGAGCACAGTTAATAACCTCATATTTAGCACACTATATTATAAATATAAGAAACGTATTTATAAAGATAATACTAATTTATAATCATTATTTAACTGATCCTGTATTTGCATCTTTGCATACACAAGTTGAATAATACATAGTTTAAATATTGTTTTTTCTTACTTGAAGTCCTACTCTAATTCTTTTGGTCAAAGCCCCTTCTGGGAAAGACGCTTGAACCATTGGTACTGTTGTACTCTTCAGCACTCCTCCTTCAGGTCCAATCTGGTTGCTTTCTTGCTTTATCCGAGAAACAACAGCAAAATATTGAGGGAAGTCTTTTGTAACAATTCTACAAATTCTCTTCTTCTCAAGTTCCTCCGCACTGTCCAGTTCTGATGGAATAAAAAGAACATATTGATTTCATGTAACTTAACAATATTAACCATTACAAATGGAAAAAGTCAGTTTATTAGATAATGAAAATCTTAACAAGGAGTGTAAAAGGAACGATTACCTCACTTATAATTTAAGCAGAATTTTATAAGTTCTGACTTCACTAGTGAATATCCCACAACACCACTTTCCAAGAATAAAAATGAACCTCCTTTTCCCCCCCAAGCTTATTAATGGTGCCAACAGCTTCACTGGGTGGCCTAATATGTTGTAAAGATACCACTACCTATTACCAAAATGCTAATACTCCACTTCAGATATGGAATTCAACACAATTACCTGTTGAATAAATGAATAGCCTCAATGAATACTACACATTGTTTGGACAACGAGACAGAATAGGTTAAGCAGTCTTGTAATATAAAATATACACCTTTCTGACCTCTATTGGTCGAGATTACAATTGAAGTGATGGTATACTACCACTTTCCTTTCTTGAAATGACAACATTGTTGTTGTCGGTCAGAGGTAGCTGAAATCTGGCCTAGCTGTTTCTTTATGTTTACTTTTCCATATTCTTAACGTATTAAGTCATTTCTTTGGGCCTACATTACTAGGTAGAAAAAATAATTTGAAGAAGTGGTTGCACAACACTATTTTGACCATGAGAAACATTAGGCAACTATCCTCATTGTTTTTAATGCCTCATAGAGAGCCAACTAAGGGATCAAAAGACAAATCTCTAAACGACTCAAGTATCTGTAGATTGCTTTAACAAAACACTGTGTCCACAAGATGGCATTGTATCCATCCACTTGAAAGTCATTTTACAGAACTGTACAGCAAGCAGCACTTGGATTCTTAAAAAAGAAATAGTTCATGAAATACTTCCTTTACTGAAATGCCTACAATGCATGCCTTCTTCAAGAATCCCTTGGATGATAGAAAGGGTTAATATGCATGGGGAATCTAATAAAACGTGTTGTGAAAAGTGTATTTAGCTATTTTCTAAATGGACATTAATAGAGTTGTGAATTAATATTTGATTGCACCATTTTTCTCAGATAAAAACAAAGTTTTGTTAATGCTATCCTTCATATGACATGATGCATAAAGTTAATATTTTTCCCCAAATGTGTTCAGTGTAACCCTGAGGTTTCATCCTTGTGAGATATGGGTGTCCCCCAATAAAATTACCCACACTCTGAATTTTGAGGTTCTAATTACCAAGATAGGACCTCAGGGTGCAATTTGGGGTACTTCAGAAGGGCTGCGTGTTTGATGTACTTACTTCATTTAAATGAAGGCATTCACCAGTACATACAATTTGAAGAAAGAATATAAATGTCTAATAATGCTATCTAGGTGCTTAAATACTGAATGCGGTGACATATAATTTAATTACTGACATATTGTATATAAAATAACATTGTCCAATATTTGCAGTTCTAGCTTTAATAGTCAACATACAGCATTGTTCTAAGATTAACCAGAATACTTGTGGCATACCAGAATTACTTAGCACACAGATTGAACTAGTTATCTAGTTAATCATTGGCTGGAGTATGTGTGTAGATGTATTTAAGCCAGGGGGTAATAAACAGAAAGACCTAGAGCCAATTCTGCCCACGTACTTCCTCAATTGCCACATACGATGTACTATTTATTCACCCTGACACTTCTATATCCTTGTATAATTTATTGGTATCATTTATCCAGGTGTCTTTCACTAAACTAACTTTATCGCTGTTTTCTTTTGGAAGTGACTATATTATCAAATGTGTGCACTTGTTTATCAGTATATTTGTATTTCAAGCATAGATTTTATTTTAAACGAAAAACATTCAAAGCTAGTTGACAACTGGGACCTGGTCTGTTATTTCAGCGCCACTCTACACCCCTCCCGGTGGTCTGTCACAGGCTCTGTCCTCTTAATGTGCATTAGTACAGTTACCACCATATATATCAAGAATGATATAGGGTAGGAGATCAGAATGGGGGACCTAGGGGCAGGGTAGGAGATCAGAATGGGGGACCTAGGGGCAGGGTAAGAGATCAGAATAAGGGACCCGGGGGGGGGGGGGGGGGGTAGGAGATCAGATTGAGGACCTGGGGGGGAGGGTAGTAGATCAGAATGGGGGACCCGGGGTGAGGATAGGAGATCAGAAATGGGTACCTGGGGGGGGGGGGGGGGGGTAGGAGCTAAGAATGGGGGACCTGAGGGAGGGTGAGGGTAGAAGATAAGAATGGGGGACCCAGGGGGGGATAGGAGATCAGAATGGGGGACCTGGAGGGGATTAGGAGATCAGAATGGGGCCCTGGGGAGGTTAGGAGATCATTATGGGACACAAAGGGGGGATAGGAGATCAGAATGGGGGACACAGGGGGGGGTAGGAAATCAGAATGGGGTACCTGGAGGGGATTAGGAGATCAGAATGGGGCCCTGGGGAGGTTAGGAGATCATTATGGGACACAAAGGGGGGATAGGAGATCAGAATGGGGGACCTGATCTCCCATTCTGATCTCCAAACCCCCCCCCCCCTCCCCCCAGGTCCCCCATTCTGATCTACTACCCCCCTCCCATTCTGATCTCCTACCCTATATCACTCTTGATATATATGATGTTAACTGTACTAATCCACCTTAAGAGGACAGAGCCAGTGACAAACCACTGGGAGGGGTGTAGAGTGGCGCTGAAATAAAAGATCAGGTCTGATAACTGTAAAAATTAGTTGACAGCTAGGACTTTGTTGTTGTTTTGCTGTCCTTCAATCGTGTCCGACTCTCAGTGACCATATTGACGCAGCACGCCAGGCACATCTGTCTGTGTTTATGGTTGTGCTTATACATGGTTTTCTTGGCAAAGATACTGTAGTGGGTTGCTAGGTTCTTCTCCAGTGTACATCGATTTGTCTGACCTCTCCCTATGACCTGCCCATCTTGGGTGACCCTAGATGGTATAGCTCACAGCTTCATTTAGGTACACAAGCCCCTGCACCACTACAAGGTAGTGATTCAGAAGGGGTAAAAAGACTTAGCACTGCTTATTATCTCTTAATGGAAACAGCAAAAGCATATACAATAGGTTAAAGGACTCCAGAAGTCATATAGAAGAAGTGTTAAGAACATGACTTGATAACGTGGAAAGTGCGTTTTCAAAGTTTAAAATAAATACAGTCTTTCATTTTTAACTATTTTATTTGTAATGGGTTAAATCCTATTTTTTTTTCACAAATCCAAGAGAATTGCATGAGAACTGGCAATAGTGTTTGAGTGGGTGAAGCATTTGGACCAGAATTCTTTGGGAGGCAGTTTTAGGATTAGTTTACAACGTCTTAAAAGGGTTTGTTTTTGTAGCATAGGTACACCAAATTCCCTAATTTTAGATGTTTTTGTTGAATCCAGAGACTCTGTACTGTATAGCAAAGTGCAGCTGCACTCTATTTGTATACTTCTTCTGGTTCATAGAGGAAGACGTAACATAAGAAACTATGGATGCCACATCTGCATCTGTGCTCATTTTGGCTCATTACTAAAAATAATCCCCTATCATTAACATAGTTAAGGAAATACTTCCTTTACTGAATTGCCTACAATTGCAAAGCAGCGTTTTCCAAATGTCCATTCGCATTTCAAGATGTATCTCACAGACAATCTATCATTTGGATAGGCAACGTATTTGTGAAATACGACCACTTATATGACCTAACGTAGAACTTTCTCACTGGTGACATTAGATACTTTATCTGAAAAAATAAAGGCTCCCCGTAACAAACCTCTTTCCGTGGGCTAAATAAAGCTAAAACAACATATAGACTGTTTCACCACTACTGGCTTTGTCAAAGACTAATCACAAATGTAGCCTTTGTAGCTTCAGATTTGTAATATTGCCCCAATTTTTTCACTACTGTGTCTTTCTATGAGTTACATTAAATTCCCATATTAGGATGATATTTTGATTAGGCAAAGCAGATTTTGGTTTTAGGTGTGTGTATGTGATTGGTTTTAAATTATTTCCTGCATTATTAATTATTAATTATTGCATGACTTTTTTTAGCCCTTTATTTGTAACTAGTCGTTTGCCCTTTATAAATGACGGGATAATATATATTTTTCCCCCACCCCCCCTTCCCCTGCATCTCTTTCCCCCCTCTCCCTCTCCTGTGTCTCTTCCCTCCCTCTTTACCCCTCTGTCTCTTTCCTCCCCTTCCCCCCTGTCTCTTTCCTCCCCCTCCCCCCCTGTCTCTTTCCTCCCCCTCCCCCCTTGTCTCTTTCCTCCCCCTCCCCTATGTCTCTCCCCCCCTCTCCTGTGTCTCTTTCCTCCACGCTCTCCCCATGTATCTCTCCCCCCTCCCCTGTGTCTCTTTCCTGTCCCATCCCATGTGTCTCCCTGTCTCTCTTTCCCCCTCCCGGTGTCTCTTCCCCTCTCCTCCATGTCTCTCTTCCCCCCTCTCCTGTGTGTTTCTGCCCCCTCCCCTGTGTGTTTCTGCCCCCTCCCCTGTGTATCTTTCCCCCACTCTCTCCCCTGTGTCTATTTCCACCATATCTCTTCCCAGCCCGTCCCATGTGTCTCCCCTGGTATCTCTCCCCCCCTCCCCCAAGTCTCTTCCCCCTCCCCCATGATTCTTTGCCCTCCCTCCACTATGTCTTTCCCCACCTCCCCTGTGTCTTATTATATATATTTTTTTTCTGATTATTTGGTATTTGAACCAAACATAACATACATTTAATTTGTTTTTTGGTAATTGTGCTATTTGTTACATGTTTCTTGTTACTAAAGGTGTCGGTTTAGACCCTATTTATATTTATGATGAACCTGTAGGAATCAATTTGGCGTAATTTCTAAAGTATACTTTATTTTCGGATGTTCATTATTTAAAAAAATGTTATTTTACTTATTCTTTGAGGGTTTTTTTACTTTAAATTAGAGTGTTATGCACTTAACTATATATTATCCTTGTATATCACTAATATAGTTTGTAAAGAGTGCGTAAAGAGTGGGAGCACATGCGCACTTTAGAAACTATTTGTACGGATTCCGTACATGCAGCAGTGCTCAAAGCCTAGCATGGCACCAGCAGTTCATGTGCAAAGCATGGTGCCAACCGCGCATACGCACATCGCAGCCTTAGAGGGTGGGGGGGGGGGGGGGACAGAGGGGAAAAGAGACACAGGGGAGGGAGAGGGGGAAAGAAACACGGGGAGGGAGAGGCGGAAGAGGCAAAGAGTAGAGAGAGGGGGAAGAGACACAGGGCAGGGAGAGGGGGGTAAGAGGCACAGTGGAGGGAGAGGGGGGAAAAGCCACAGGGGAGGGAGAGGGGGGGAAAGCCACAGGGGAGGGAGAGGGGGGAAGAGACACAGGGGAGGGGGGAAGAGGCCCAGCGGAGTGGGGGGGGGGGAGTGACACATGTAATATTATACCGTCTATTATGACAGGTAAT